>SJOL01010112.1:1088155-1162904 GCA_004794785.1 Opisthorchis felineus
TCTCGAATATCGTAGCAACTGGAACATGAGGCGGCCTGGTGCAGCACATTCAGTTGCATGGAAACATCACAAACGAGAGATTCAGCTGGGTTCTAGGTGAGTCTCTCGCAAAACCAAATTGATTTGCAAATGAGTGTATTTCTTGAAAACAGTCCAATTTGGGTTCAAGTAGAACATAAAGTTGAGGAAAACTCGGGGACTGCGCCTGCCTGATGAGCCCCAAAAAGGGCGAAACCGGTCGTGGGCTGTCGAAGAATTTTCAGCGACATGTTTACTAATTATTCTTCGACGCCGTTCAGCTGCCACAAAAAAACTCTTGTGACATTACTACATAAAGATACCACCGTAAACATTTGAAAGACATAAAAATCTTTGAGATAAACTTTCGCAAGTCTTACTCGTTCAAGCATTACGCATAACGAGTCATGGAAGTCACCAGTCAATGAATCTGTCGCAGCACGCTTCTAGACCCATAAAACAGATTTTCTTGTCATAAGGTTCTTTCATATAATCTCAGAGCTATCTGCCCTCTGGGCTTTGTGATACAAGGGACCAGTGTTAAGCTCACTGAAGATAAATGAATTTAAATAGGGTGCAATGTGTTTTCGGTTTGAATTTTGAATGAGGGTGTAGTCTTTGAAAATGAAAAAATGGCACAAGCTCTTTCATATTTAAGTAAAATAAAGGCCTCCGAAAACGTTGGTCGCAGATAAGAAATTTTCACTGAAATAGATTTAGTTTTTTTTCCGAAACGAAGTTAGGATCAGAACATTTGCCAAAACATGAAGATTATCCAAAGGCAAGATGATCAGTGTAATCCCTCGCACACGATTTTTAAACTTGATTCGTTGCTGCAAAGCATGGGGTCTGTATGGACTGTACAGAACTGATATAATCTGTACTTTTATTGCATAAATTCCGCATTCAGGTTTACATGAATAACGTTCTTCTTTAATTTGTCTTCTTAAATAAACCACACTCTGCATGTTTCCTGTAACGCCAGATTGTGCAATGACATAATGTTTGCTTCGGAAATCTGATGATCGTCTGATTTCAGTCAGATATACAAGTATTTTATAGCATACTGAAAATTTATCAACGGTCGTCGACGCTCAAAACGATTTCAAGAATATACTCAGGAGGTTCATTCACAAAAGTAGCACAAATCCATGGTGATCTCAGTGTAGCAAGGCATCCCTCGATTTTGTCTAAGCGAGTCGTCACTGCAGGAATTATTCTCCTTTGGATTGCGATTTTCATCCAACCACGACTGGTAGTCGAATAATAAGTGATTACACTACTTTCAAGTCATCAAATAATTGACAAAGAAAAAGTGTTCCCATCGTTATCAGTGGAATAGTGCCTTTACGGTCCTAACAGTTGCATGTTTAATTCGGTTATTGTCCTGTGGAAAGAGAAGTATTTATTATAAAATGTGGAGACTTTAGCAGATTTGGAGTTAGCCATATTTATTTGAACACACCAAATGCCGTTTGTTTACAGATACATATAAATTTTTCCGCTCAAAAGCACTGTTAGAATTTGGTTGATTTGTTGCGCTCGTGTGTTCACTTGTCCTTTAGATGTTAAATATGTTTTCTCACTGGTTTGCTAGTGAAGACGTTTGTGTATTGGTGTCTTGTATACAAGCTCAGTGTCTTTAAACCATAACATAGAGCGCTTCCCCACGGAATCATCTACTTACAAACCTATTTCCCTGTTAAGAGTGTATCCTCAGTCCCAAGTTGCTGTTTGTTGATGACAAAATAAGACGTTTTCACGCTCCTTTGATTCAGATAGTCAGATTGCCTTATTTTCGTCTAACACCCTGGTAACAGCTTTTGGTAACGTTAATCCGTCAGAGCTTTGAAAGCACCTTTTCAAATGTAAAATGCACACTGCAGTAATTCAAGAATATTTCAGTTCGCTCTCTCGAGGAATAAAAGCTAGATTTGCCAATCAAGTCAAGCCTAGTCGACTTGTAAGGCACATACAACTTGGATATTTGCTGAAAAAATGACGCCCTGTTTTTCATTAAGTCACCGGACAAATTGCAGTGAATACCTGTTTATTATAAATAATATTTGTTATTTTATTGGTCTTGTCCGCGAACAAACATTTTCCAATTTGCTGCAGATTGTGATAAGTAGGTTGGTTGTGGTATTGGTAGGGACGTGTGATCCATGTAGCTGGTTCCTATGGAAATATAGTTACGACTAAAATTAATCTAAATACGCGGTCAACAGATTTGTCTAGTACGAATTCGTTAATTTAGGAGCACTTCATTGTAAAAAATATTTATCACGTCCCGAACTTTTTTCGACGAGTGTGATGAACCTTATTGTATGCGTTATTCCTATCAAGGTTCTGAACTCGCAGTGGACCACGTGACTTGCTTTATTTGCCCCACAAAAACGTAGCTAGAATTGCTACAGAAACATCAGGGAAGATAGTTGCCATTTGTCTTACTGGAAAAACCGTTCCTGCCAATCAAATTGTATCAACACAAGGCCTAGATCAAGTGTGGCAATACTTTATTTCTGAAAATACGTCAAAATGTGGACGACGTATTGCATTGTTGAGTGGATGTGAGATTAAACTATTGCTAAACGGCAGAAATTTCTCCAAGAAAATGACCTTCATGAGGAGCGAAACCTTCGTTTAAAAAGAAAGCTTGTTTAGTTCAAATCGGGGTCAATTTTGTCGACGGCAGAGTGAATTACTGGATATGATCCATGTTTCAAATAATTTGTCTCCAAATTAATGTATGTTCCACAAAAAAATCAGAAACGTACGAAAGTTTTGACATNACGTGCAAAAGTTGTAGTAAAACAGCTATTTTATATCCTGGCTTTGACATACTAAAACAAAAAACTACGAACCTAAAGTATACATCCAGATTAGTAAGTGTTTTATAAATCAAATAGTCGCGAAAGCATTTTCTTAACTAAAAAGCACAAATTCGTATGCTTGCGGCCTTATCAGCCTGTCCCACGGCAGCACTGAATTGCGCCAAAGACTTAAGCCATGTGGAACCCCCACACTCTGCTGCATTTTCGATATTCTTCGGTAAAATAAATTTTGCTCTAAGGTTGCAGGATATAAGATCTTGGCACCAGTTAAACCTAAAAATTGCTTGAAGGGAACGGGTTGCCCATAAAAATCCCTTCAGGTGACCGCTATCTTGGTGAATCCTATAATATGACTGAAAACCTAATAGCTCTTAGTTTGCAACAGGTTTTCTGGTGGCTGATGGGGGCCTCATAAGTAAATGCGTTATGCGTACGTGTACATACGTTGGGTGGACATCCACCTGCTAGAAACTGTTTAAAAATTCTTCCGAACGATTGACTGATGGCCGAAAGCAAAATAATGTCTGTAGTAAAATCCTGATAAAACTGCCTTTCTGATGGAAAAATTCATAGGCACAACGTAAATGGCACCTGAGTTTGCCAGATCCGCTAAAGTTGAAGGTCTGACCCGGGGCTATATTCTTGAACGTCGGAGCACTAATGAAATACCGTATAGCCCCTGTAACTACGATTTCTTAGACAGTGCCCAAGCTGATACCCAGCCAGCCAGTTTAATGATCTGGCCCTTATATGATTTCGCCCGCAGTGGATATGAATGCCACTGAACATGTTCTCTTTCAAAACATATTTAATTTTGCTAAAATAACCCTCAAATTGGGATAACTGAAATTTCAACAGCTAAAAATGTTTAAAAATATATAAAGCCTACATTACCTGATGAACATAGCATTGAATCATTGGTGTCGGAGGGAGTTATGACGACCAAGGTTGCAAAACTGAGGCTGCAAACCGGAAGAAGTTCACGAGTAGTACATGAAGGTTTCGAAAACATCCGTCATTGCCCAAACATTTGTATACCTACATTGGCACGATAATCAGTGATTAAGAGATTGCGTAAATCGTGTGATGAGCCTTCCTCTAAAAAATTTGAAACAGTGATTTCTTTATTTCAACGGAGAGAATAAACGTGTCGTTACAAAGACCAAACTCTGTTGTTGTATATAAAGCCAAGTGAAGGGTATTTCCTTATTAATGAATAAAGACTGAACTGAGTGGAAAAAGAAAATAGTCCTTATAACCTATTCCCCAAACGTGTCAATCGGTTTTTGCAGCAGTCGTTTTTTCCTGGTAGCGGGTAGTTAGCGGTATTCTGAGGTACCAAGTCGTGTTTAGCAAAAACGATAAATTTTCACTTATACCCAACTATACTTATAATACGATAATAATTTAGTAATATTACTTATTATTGATTAACCTGAAAACAATAATTCATAGGTGAGTTAGTGAGTTGAGATAGTAATGGATGGATTATATTCTCAAATAGACCTAAACCTTTTCATGGCTCATGATCTAATTCTTGTAGCAGTGGGTCCCTGGATTCGCAGGGCCAACCTTCAAGATTTGGTGTAGCTACGAGGTTTCAGCTTTCAGCGCTGGGTAGCCACCTTGTCAAGGGAAAGACTTGGAAACACAGCATTTAGGATAACTTAAAACCATGTCCCCAATGCAACGCACTAACGCATTGTCTCCCGGAAATGAGGAAGACTGTAGTGTCTTAAACTGCGGTCCTTATCTAGAAAGTTTCCTTTTGCTGCCTCCGCCGTTTTTCTCGTAGCACCAGTAAAATGCCTATTGGCCAAACCGTGTTCAAGAATGCGCAATTGAGTGTAAGGAAGCATGGAAGTTGATAGTATTCTAGAAACAAGAGATCAAATATTTCCTAATGTGTTTCATTTTCAAGGAATTTTGAAACTGCAGTCAGATGTCAAACAACTTGATGAACAAGTTCAAGGGAAGTTGCATCCGTCTTGCGTTTTGAGTCTACAACTCAGCTGTTGTACACAAATAGTACGACTTTGGCTGCATTGGATATCCGGAGGTGCGCAAAATCACCTGGGAACCAGTGAATGACTTAGGGCGGACTATTTGCGGTACAGTAAGAAGGACACATTTTAAGACAGCAAGATTTCTACGTCCATTTTTGTATCTAGCTTTATAGCACCCTCTGAATCATTTTCACGTTGCAGGACAAAAGCCTTTACCAAGTCTCACCCGAACAATATGCAGACGCATTTTTGGTCTTTCAGAGGATATTCTAGTCCGGGGACTACTTCAAGACAGCGCCGAAGTCGTTGAGTGCAGCCGTGGACTTAAGGGCTCCTCTGAAAGGTCGTCAGCATAGGTCAAGAAGTGGAATTGACCTGGCACGAAACATTGAGCGGAAACATTGAAGAGCGGTGCGGAAGCATAGGGCGTTAGTCAGACTTTCATTGTGAACATTCTGTTCGACAGAAACGCCCTGAGGTTGAATCTCGTAGGTTCAAAATGTCTGTGTTAATGAAATCTGCTGTACAGGATGCAATGCCTTTTGGGAAATGGAACAGCATAGCGTGCAACACCGGAAGGGTTCTATCACTCTGCGCAGCATGGTGGTGAAGCTAAAAGTTCTTAAGCTGTCCAGCGGTAGACGCCAAAGTAATTATACATTGGCACAAAGCCCAATTCATTTTGATCAGCAATAACGTCGCTTTTGTTTAGAGGCTGTCGGAAAATTACGTGAAAATGTTTAGCCAAGTTGAGCGACGTTTATGTTAACTTCCTCCGACGCGAGCCATCAACGCTCAATCCGATGAAATTTCACTCTTGAAAATATGTCACGAATTTAGTAGCTGGTAACATTGTTTGCCACGATCCACGCTGCTCTGTCTGGCGTTTTGTAAAGTTTGTGCACAGAGCTTCTATTCAAAAGCAATTATCTCGCGCAAATACCTAAACTTGCATCAATAATGGTTTCCCGATTGTAATAAAGTATGTTTCTTAGTGCCAGGATTCTGTCCACTCTGCAATCTAACCATGTAAAAAACAAGGCTGTTTGAAGTTTAAGATCAACGATGCCTACGCTAACCGCAACTTTGGATTCCTCGCAAACAAAACTAGTGACCTATTTTGCGCTGAGAGCATACATAATGCTTTTGCTGGTCACACGTTAATAAGTACATTGTTGTCAATTTATTGACACCGGCTGCATCAACCGGAGCGGCCACTGGTTTAATTTGAAAGTTCCCTATTTAATGCACACTGTTCATTCCAATGGGGCCGCAGGAAACAGCAGTGAATTGCAGGCCTGCAGCTGCTTACAGTCGAGGTTCCCTAATTGCATGATTAAAAGAAGTATAGCGAGGTTTGTTTGAATGATCCAACAGTTCGGTTAACCATATATCTACAGAGCTCTTGTGATAACTGAAGTATGACTGGACATGGCAGGTGCGGAGTCTCTGGTAAAAGCTCGACAATTACGCTATCTGTTAGGGGCACAGCAGTCAAAAAAACAAGTAGTTTTTGACACGCTGGTAACTGCGCTTGCTATAAATGCTTAAGAGCTTAGGCAACAACCATACCATCTCGTGCAGCGGTAGACAAACGCAGACCTATCCATTTTGAGTCACAACGTGTCTTGGCGAGAGCAAAATGGTGGATCGATAAACAGAAACTAAAGCCCGTTAAGAGAACACGTCACAAGGCATAAGCCGTTGGAAGTATTCACGATCAAGCATGAAAAGCATCTGTTGGTTTCTAAGTTACGACGCGTCATCGCACCCCAAAACATTCCAGATCCACTGCCATTAGTTCAGTTCACCAGTGGTATTTCCACAGCAGTTTAGGGTGTAAATGCGTTGCGTCTCAGCTGCCGCACGAGCGTAAATTAGTGAGCCAAACTTCACAGTCATTGAACACGCTACACCCTCTAACCTGAAACCTGTTTCAGATAAGCCGTAATTTTAGCTTCAATGGTCCCAGAAGCAAACCTAACTTAAAAGCACGTTAAGAATTTGCACGACAAAATAGGCGCATCTTTAGCTACAACAAGAACTAACATACTCGGAGGTGCTCATTTATTTATTCGTCCAAAACCTGAAATAAATGTGGAAAGGTTCCCAAAAATTGACATTTATTCGTCAATCCACCAAATAAATTTAATTTACTTTTCCATTTCATGGTATACCACTTTATCTAGGATGTATGGGGTTTGGGGGGAGAACAATTACGTGGACCTAGTAGTCAGTCAAATGTTATGATATTTTAAAACGCGTGGGCAGAATTATTGCTCTTTAGCTAGTTACTTGTCACCGAGGTGAATAATGTAGTGATTCAAAATGCCAGCAATAAGCACCACAGTTGAAATAAACGGCAGTAACATGCTAAATTGAACAACGGTTGACAGAAACCCAATTAAATAAGGCTGTTAGCATGGTAAAGGCCACATCAACAAAGTCACCGATAGTGAGACCACAAACACACTTTCAAATTAATCGGTTTGACTCGCGTCAAAGTACGCCCAGTATACCTAGTGGGTGTTTAGAGCATCTGAAACGACACTCGGTTCAATAGATTTGACTCCTGATTGAAGAGGGGGGCGCACCTGGTTTACATTGCACACCCAAAGACGCAATGCACGTTACAGTGTTCTGTCTACTCCGGCTGCCGCCTAATGGAACAGAGTACCCAGACATAATCACGGGTTTAAGGGTGCCAGGATGACAGCAAATATGAACTTCCACATTAGCGTCCCAGTACGAGGTAGAAGTGATGTTAGAAGGATGATATTGAATGACCTGTAGAAATTCTAGCTCATCAATGTCTTTGCTGTCAAATACGCCTTGAGTCGTTGGGGTTTAGTGTCGATTTTTGGCTCAAAATGAAAATTTTAAGTGTTTCTGGTGTTGCGCAGTTATGAAATCGGCTATGTACACCGGTATGATAATCCTAAGCCCACTGAACCCCTTTGCGCGTATTCCAATTTTGCCACCCAACCATTCGATGAAACGTCTGGGTCACCTATGTAGAACACTTGGTATGGGAGGTAACTCCGGTTAGTAAGGGCATTTTAATTGCACCTTACCCATCGCAACAGCGGCAAACGCCATGGGTTATTTTGCAGTAAAAACTCGTTTACCGTCGGAATGCAACCTAAGACTCACCTCGCATTTAGTACAACAACCAAGAACACCGTGACAATCGTGGCTAGTCCTCCAAATGAGGGCATTTTGTGGTGTCCAAGGGATACCAATAAAAACAACACCCTATATTCGGTTGAGTACAAGAAAGTTAGACTTTAGGAAATGGCTGGGGCAAATTTGTTCGAAAATTGCAAGCTCTTGAAGGTCGCGTTACAACGCAATCCTATAGAATGCACCGTGAGCAAGGTTGTCAATGGTGGACACAAGAGACTTTCCAAAAAATTCTTGCATAGATCATGTGATTAGCACTTTGCCTAAATCTGTCACGTTAGAATGCACCGGTTTATGAATAACAGAAAATGTACCGTAACTCCTGCGTGATGCGATATTGACACTAAATGTTTGTAACGCACAGCCAAAATGCTGATGCTTTGGATAGCGCCTATTGAGGTAATTCCCCCGGGAAGCATTACGATCACTCGTTTGCGTGTTGGAAATGCTAAGTTCAAGGGGAAAACAGAAGTTATTCTCGTTGTTCCACCGACTACAATTTTGAACTAGGTGCCTTCGGAGGGAACAATGTGAACAGTGCTAATCCTTATATGACCGACATGCTTTGGGAGGCTTCCTTTCAGAAGCAGTGAAAGCACGTTGTGGTTTATTAGCACTGATAGATATAAATGGTTTTATTGCTGTTGAATCAACGCAGTCACTTTTATTGCTTATCAACAAACGGAAATTTCCGGCCATTTTTTGAATTTGTCCTTTGCTGACAAGCTGTCAGCGTTTTGAGTAGAGCCAAGAGCGGTCCTGAATTGGGAAATGAAGATAAAATGTTTTATTGTTCGCGATTCGCTTCACCCGTTAGAGTAAAGTAATTCTGCTAGTCATGCTTAGTTAATTTGGACTAGGTATAGCAAAAGTTAGATAGCATTATATGCTCCTCGAGGGTTTTACATACCTATTTCGGCAAACGTCACAAGAAGCGTGTTTGCAATCTTACAAAGTACCGAATACAACAAGTGAGCTTTCCGTGCACCCTGCACTGTTCTTATAAATGATTTCCTAAAAGTATGAACCATGATGGCAAATAATTTCTAGCTAATTTCATTACGTTCAGAGGAATGCAAATTACATCCTAATTCGTTGCTCCCGATCATCACCAAGGTTAGTTTGTAATCACCCAACTAGACGAAATGACTACAAAAATCAATACCGGCTGTCCACATTCTTGATAGGAGCTCCTCACTAATTTACGGATTTTTTGAAAAAGCCTCCAGGTGTAAAATAATGTCTTGCTTTTGGCTGGGAAATGTACAAAAAAAGATTTCTTAAAATGTCATTTATTGCTGTATGATGTCTAAACACTGCAGATTTAAGCACTTCTAAGCAACTCACCAGGAATCCCGCAATGGCACTCTCACAGCTCTCACAGGTTCAATTGAATAACAGCGATAATTTCCACCGGCCAGCAATTCATGCCTTAATTGCTTGATTTCGCTATCAAAGATTGTGCTTTTGAAAAGTTTTCCGCTACTTTATTCATTAGTAGCTTAGGTATCAGTACCATAAGTTTTAGTATTTAGCCTTGGAAGGCCCGCAGAAACTTACAGAATGGGTGAAAAACGTGGTACCAAAGAAAGTGGAGTCAATGTTTCACATAGGAATCCCCGGACAGTTGTATTTGGTGACGAAATTAGCGAATAACACGAAGCATATGCATTCATATCCACATAAACTAGCACCATAAATAGTGAAAAATAATTGGACTTCTTGAAATGATATCTCCCTGATTAATGTGGCAGATGACCTTTCTACATGAACGAGAGAAGAATATTTCGTTTAGTGATTGTTTTGACTGAAAGAATACCACAATGAAAATAGCAATGGTTGTTCTTCTGTGAGTGCCACCTACTTGGGGCATCAAGCATGCCATCATTCTACCAAGTTTGATACGTGTATTATGTTAGCCAGCGATAACGAAAACCGCAGAACTTCCATTTTAATACATTCCTGATTAGTGAACATATTATGGGACAACGTTGTTGGTGCACCGGAGTTTTATAACTCACAGCACTGCTGATGGAAACTGACGTTTAACGGACGACAACTACAAGAAGCCCCCAAAATCTGTCAAATGAACATCATGGGTCCTAATGAGTAATATCAGCTTCTGTAGTAGGTTCAGTCAATGATAGTGCGGGTTGGAGCAAACAGAAGATCCGTTGGTAAGAGGAAGCGAATCAAAACCTTTCGTGTATGATGAAGCAGAAGGAAAATAATGCCACTAAAACATAATAACCGTGACCATCAAGAAACATTTCCAAGCCCAAAAGCTACTATTTTCCACCAAGATATTTCATCATTCAAAATAACCATTTCAATCATCTTGGATATTACTGTCTGTACACCATGCCTCACAACTCTAAACCGATTCTTTGAAACTACGTCGGTATTAACTTAGAACCTGTTCCACGCATCTACTTTTACAACATCATTTACCTTGCAACGTCAAGTTGTGGGTCGCCCGCTAATTGACAGTGATAACACTGCGAGTTATACGGTACACACTTGAGGGTGTAAATAAGGTTATGAAATCTGGCGATGCATGTATATATTCCCCCTAAAAGCAGCTCAGAGCCGGTACCCATTTGTACCGTTTGGACAAATCGTCGAGCAGATCGCAAACAGAATTTTATTTTCGAGCTCTAAGGACTAATCAAAATGCCAAACTCTTAATTTGTTTAGGGGACTGCGAAAACAACCGTGTAACGTGCGAGTCCGAGGCAAATTTTGACAATACTCAAAATATGCATGCTAATCACATATAGTGGAGGGACATTTATTTCAACTTGGATTATCATGTAGAACGAAATTTGTCCATCCAACAATTGGAACCATTTAGTTTTTTGTGGTTTCCGGTTACCTGTCGGCATGAACAAAACATTTACTCTTCGCCGGAATATATTTTTTAATTGGAACCACTTGAACCACGTTAATCTTGGACTTAAGTTTTGGAAGAGCTACCTTCAAGCTGTTTAAAACCTATTGTGTTACGGTTTTGTTTGCTATTAGTCGCTTCTATGTTTTGGTTCCGGCAATGGCTCTTAAACGTAACTCTGACCGTATTCGGAGCACGCAGCCAAACATTACAATTAACGTGAACACTCACAGTTGCCTTTGCAGTTCCCCACGGCAATTTTCAAAGTCCATCTGTCTCTGAAATAATGTTCCTTGAATTTGGACGATATATCCGTTGTTATTCGTTGTTTCTTTACTATGCTTGTGAGATAAAAATCCACGTCCTTTGTCCACTCGTTTGCCGGGCCCATGACGTCAGCGTACCATAACTCGCCGATTTCTGAAAGAGGAATGGGTTCCATGGGATGAGTTGCCCTTGCTGTATCCTCTTTCATCAGTTGCCACCGCTTACATAACACCGCATAATCCATCACCTAACTTCTCATCCCGGGCCAGTGGGTCATCTGCCGAAATAAGTCGTACGCCTTGGTGCACTCTGTGTCTACCATCTCGTGGCATTCGACGATTAGCTTCAGTCTCAAGACGCGAGATATCACTGGCAACACAACATCAGAATCGGTAGCGTTCAAAGAAAATATGCCAGATTCACTCAGACTCAGCCTATCGAATTGACTCTGGAACATTTCCAATTCCTTGTCTCCGTACTCAACACTCCTTCCATCAAACAAGGCAGTTGCAACCTACCGTAACAAGGAATCCTGCCGTTGAGTATGCACCAACCTACCGGAATCCAGTTCGACGACGATACTATTGGCACCCATCATGATTCTGGGGGCCTCATCTTTAGCCTCTGGTGGTTCGCCTTACCGGGCACGTGGCGGATCGTGAAGTGGTACTCTTGCAATCAGATTGCCCAGCGCGCGAGCTTTCCGTGAGGATCTCTGGTGGTCCTGATCCACTCCAGGTGGTGGTGATCGGTCTCGACATGAAATCTCTGACCAAGCAGGTATGGCTTCCACTTATCCAGGGCCCAGACGAGCGTTCAACATTGTTTCTCACTAATTGGGTACTTCTGCTCAGCGCTACTCAGGATCCGACAACAAATTTAGGTATAGGCACCCCTGTCTTTTCGGGTGCACTGTGGTGAATAGACAATCGAGGTCCACCACGAGTGACGCAGCAGTCCACATCTAAGAGTTTCATCCCTTATATGTTGCAGAAAAGTTTTTTCTAAAATGGTGAATTGTGGTCTACGTTTGTAACTTTCGGGTTCCCAAATAGCAACAAACATCCTTCGATAACAGACACCTAATAAGTGGAGTAAAAATATAATTTTTGGTATTATTTCAGCCTTAACACCTATAGTGGAGCTGTTGATAACAAAAATGGCACAAGAAGCCCATGAGTTTGGTAAAGTTGCCATATAATTTGAATTAATTGGAATATTCCAAATATATGTAGGGTAATTTGCATACCCTTTTCCAAATATAACTTCGAGCACATTTGCTGAAGCCACTAAAATGCGGAGATTGCGCAAACTATCACATCCTGTTCCTCTGCAGCATGCATGTTTGCTACTCCGTGGTATCATGGTAGAGCAGCGAAGAGAAGGCTTGGAAGCAGATAAAGAAATCCTTTGGGTGCATGCATATTGCTTTGTAAATAGGGGAGAAAATCTGACGGAGTTTACATGGGGACGTATGCGGCCATAGTTTGTGGCCCTTACTGATGGTGAAGTGGCCTTAAAGCGGGCTTTCAAAAAACGCGTTGCATAACTGGCTTGGGTTCCGTCTGTCCCTGAAAAACCAATTTTTGTACCTATTCCTTATTGCACCCCACCATGGTAGTTCCGGTCACAAGGTCCTTTGGGTTAATACCCACTAAAGGAGCAACTATTCGCTGAACCAGAATTATGTCCAAAACAGATATCCTACAAAGTACGCGTTTTTAGCCTGCTCCGTAGAGTCGAAATGCACCTTTTTAACACAATATATACACACATATGTACATACTCATCACAAAGCGTATTTAAGAGGACCAGTTGACTAAGCTACGCCAGTGACATGCATGGGGATCTGAGAAAAGAATGTCCGTCGAATATATTCACCGAAATTTTGGACAAACCTCAGATTCGTAACGCTGTGATTTGTTGATATCTATCAAATATACGAGTACCGTGAAGCTTTAAATCACTCGATAATTATAAAACAGATGATTAGTTACTTTTGTCAATAAACTTGCTCCTCAATCCGATGAACAGCTTGTGATAAAGCTATACAGGAGTTAACGGGCCGTGGTTTAACAACTCATTTAAGTGGGACGTTACGTGACAAAGAAGCAGTTGTCATAGTCCAGTTACAGTATTCCCGGATGTAGCCGGTGAATCTTTTTTGACAGCCTCTGAGTCATTTTGAAGCCTCCCAGGGGTTAGACTAAACCATTTGGCCCGATTAGCCCGCTGATCTGCGCCTAAAATGAGTGTGACGTTTGTGCTTATAACAGCGTTTGTCGGGTGGCATATTGACATAAATCCTTGGAAATGAGCACCACGTCACCGGCCTCCCAATTTTTGAGAAAAGTGTGAAAAATTTGAGACAGTCTAGAAATATAAGTGAAAAATTCGAAAATCTCCTGAATGTGCCCTCACTTGCGCGGCATCAAACGTTCTCTTAAAAGCAGCGCGAGAGAAATCCAGACAAAGCACCACCAATACATGTTTTCTTGGATGTACAGGACAGCGCCGATACCCTCATAAGTGACGTTTACGTTTTGTCGCATATGAGTTTACCAGTAGGTTTGAGTAATCTTTCCAACCGGTGAGTGATACCGTTGAAGGGAAAATTAGTGAGATCAAGTATAGACCACGGAGTTCAAGCTGGCACATTAGGAAATGGGAGATATATATCTCCCCCGACTCCAAGAAGTCACCTCTCGCAGAGGACTAAGTCTATGGGATTCAAATTAAATAGGAATCAAAATGTGGAGTCTTTCGGACGTCAGTTTTTGGAAATGTGTCCGAAAATGTGGAGGATGCGTGGAGTAGCTGAGTAGAAGTGGTGTACATTACGTCGTTGATCCCGGACACAAAACTGTTCGTTTTGCACGATCAACCGAATATTCAAGACGAGAGAAAAATCTATACAGGTAATCAACTCTTTTAGGTATTTTGGAAAAGAGTTATTCGTTTGGCTCTCTCATGAGAGGAGGACAGCCGCTGGGGATGGTTGATTTTGTTAAGAACAAAAGCCAAACAAAAGCATGGCCGGTTTTTATCAACTGAGTGTCATACGGGAGATTTAGCTCAGAAGGTTACTCAAAAAGGTTACTCATTAAGACAACATTTTAATCGGCAGCTTGTTTGCCATCAAAAATGTAGAGGAAAGCCGACCAGCTGCCCAGGTAGCCACCACTGCCCTAGCAAGACCCATGTTTACACCTTGATACCGTCTCGTTCATTATGGTCAACTGACAGATTACTCGATAATTTTGTTGATTGTTAATCATTCACGAATCTCATGAGTTCTACGCAGAAATGATGTAAGAGTGACAAACAACACCGCAACTGCGCTTTTTCCATATTGTCCGCCCGAACGTTAATTGGAGTCAGTAGCTGTATGCAGAATTTTTTTGCTTCGTCCGCGACAGAACAGACTACGATGGTCTCTCTGCATTTTGTCTTAAATGGAGAGCATACAAAACCTGAGCCATTGTGCCATACGTTCTAAGTACCAGCAAACAAAACTGGCAGAAAAACTCCCTTGCAAACCAATTTGGTTTCAGTTATTGACTCAACAGATTCCCAGCCATGCTTCTTGTATATAGTAGTTATGAATAAAACGGTTTTACACAATCTGGGTGATGATTCTTCAGGAAGACATCTTAGATATTGCATCGCATTGTAAAGGCAGATCCTACTAATCATAATGTCGCTGAAAAACTCAGGCCGCCCACGACTGGTCTTGCTGATTTTTAAACTGATTAGTAGGCCGACACTTCGTCAACTAAAATTCGCGAAGTGAGAAGCACATTTATTCGCAGGCTACGGTCGTCTCAGCTCGAGGCCTAAATACATTCTACAATAAAATTTACTGCAGTCGGCGGTAACCGTCCAGTGGTATTTGGAGTTTAAGACACTGAATGCAAGTTTTGCTTCCAAATTCATTTCTAAGTATCTGAGGATTCTTGAATAAGGATTCAAAGATTTACAAACTCACATTGACAAGCTGTTTCACCGAATATTTTATTCTCAATAAGTGGAAGGTTTCTGAAATTTTGTGGTGCCTTCAATTGGCAGAAGGATCCAGGTTCGTAGTTTCACAACTACATGCCGAAACGGATAGGTACACCTAAATAAATGGTTCATTCTAAAGAACTGCATTAGCTGATAAAAGTACAAATATTCGCTATCCAGTTCTAATAGTCAGAATAAAAATGTACTCATGAGCCGTCGCATGACAATATTTATTTCGAGAAACCCTAAAATAAGCTGATGTAAGGCGACTTTTGAAATTGATTTCGTTTGCAGTTGGGCCGGACAAAGCGTGTTGGATAAAATTGTTTCTCAATCCTACCACTTTTGTCAGTGTGTCGTGCTATATGTCGTTCGGTGAACCATTTTGTTGGGAATATTGGTGTGCAAACCTTGTTAAAATGTTGGTCTGATTGTGCCTGGATAAACGATCTGACTACATGTTTTGCGCTTATTAAGCAAATTACATAACGATGAGTGAGAAAGGACCTGCTGTGCACATTATACAGAAACAAGTTTAGAATACTTTCTCAAGCGGTGCCGTTTTCCAAAAGTTGTGACATTCGAACTAGTACAAAGAATTTCCGACGTGTTCCATAACGTACATTTTGGTAACATTCATGAAGTTCACAGATATTTCTGCCTCAGAGTTGCTAAAATACAGTTGCCTGTCTTATAGTTGGGCCCGTTTTCCTACGGCTTGCAAAAATACATGCATGATAGTGCACTTTATGCTCTAAGGTTACTTAGAAGCACGTCTGGTTCAGAAAAACCGTTCATTGCATGTAAACAATGTGGAAATTTTTCGTTAATTAAGATCACGCGTATGCTCATTTAGTTTTCTGAACAAGGTGGACGTAAGCAAGGTTGCAACGCAATCACACGTACCTACTTTGTTCATAGGATTTACAAAATTGTGACTCTTATTTGGCATGTTTGTCTTTAACTAATCTTACAAAGTGGCCTGTAAATATCAGCATATTGATAGTCAGGATAGTTCCTCTTCATGCCATGCAACTAGTTAGCTGGCAAGTAACTGTCTAAAACAAAATATTCATTACAACTAATGTAGCTTGAACAATATCTGTAAAACACGTTTATCATCTGCTGCCATTAGACTTGTCAGAAGACAATAGTTTGCCAAAACCACTCCTTTTCAAACTAAATTGCTTTTAATTAGAGACAAGCGTTTCCTTGCTATAGCGGCAGTTAAAACTAAATCTGCAGCACACAATCTGCTCTTCGTTTCCTTTGGGACGATATTTGCGATATCGCCGGCGCATTGTATAGGCTTAACATTGTTTGACTACCCACGACCGGTCTTACAGTCCTTGAAGCCCGGTAAGTAGGTCGAAATGTCGCTAACCCCAGGTTTCACTCAACCACAATTGTGCCAAGCTGCGGAGCATACTTATCTGAGGGTATTGTGGTTTCATTTTGAAGCTCAACTTCATTCCGCATTACATTTTACACCAGCGCCAGTTGTTTTTGAGGCTCAAGGTACGAAATGCAAATCAATTTCCCAAACTGACCTAGTAGTAATTATTGGCTGCTTCTGGAATAAGTATTTTAAACTTTAGATCAACGAACAAATTCGTAAACCAGACTATTTTAGTTATTTAGTGTTTTATTAAACTTTGTCTAGACTTCACTGGAAAAACGATTGGTGCTTGAAATTTATAAGGACATTCTAAAAACATTGGGAGGTGTTCACCAATCATGTTCTTATCATAAAATTGTGCATTAATTGGGAAGAATAAGAAATTTCTATTTTCGGTTTAAACGGCTATTACTGGTGTTTTAAAAACCGTGCTTTCCTGAACTAGTTGAAGCGAAGCGATAGGCCAACGCGAGGCGCAATTATCAGTAATTTTGGCCCTATATCTAGGCAAAATGTGTGTGATTTTCAAGACAATAAGATCACATGAAATATCATACAATACTGTACATTCAAGTTGTATAGCAGACCGGCTTTCTGGTGAAAATTGTGCAAGATAATCGTTGTCATAACACAAGAGAGCTTGCATGCCAATAAAAGTATCAATTTTAATAACTTTCCCTGCTATTGAGCACTGCAGAGTAGACAACCAAGTAGTTGTAGCGGTATTCGGAATTGATTCCATCCCGCCATCGGTCTTTCGTATGAATATCTTTCAAGGAAACTTTAGCTGCACTCGCGTATTTCGCTACTTTTATTCGTGTGTTCTTTCATCTAGCAAGTATCCGAGGGCTTCTGCATCTAGGATACAAGCAAACTAATCGCCAACTTTTAATTGTCGGAAAATATGCGGAACTTTCAGGTTCTAACCTGTGCAAGGCAATACAATTTCCATATGGGATAAGTGGTTATAAAACTAGACGAAAAGTAACCAGCATTTGAACGTAATTTGGGATGCACTGGCTTGTTGACAATGTTCACATAAGGCAACGTATAGGTGAAGGACAAAATTATTTCTCAAGCCCGTCGCTCACAGACAATGTGTTATGCAAGTTGCTGCCGGGAGTAACACTGGTTTAAGACCCTCAGAGTATAAGCTTTGGGTGTATATCAATCTGACTATGTCGAGGTAAAATTTCATGACTTCACATGACTTCACATTATGCGCTGAGTACACAGCGATGCATAAAAAACGATGGTGTTTGTGTCTCATACTTAACAAAATTCGGAATACTATCTTAAACATTGTTATTTGCTTCACTGTGACCTTTTAGGCGAAAGCAAAGACATTCCAGCATACGTTCCAAGTCCTCTACTTGATGATGTTACTAAAGTTTACAGATATTCCTTCACACAACAATTGGTGCAAAACTAATTCTGGTCACATCCTTGATGCTGTTTGCCTCCCGGCTTGCAAAAATACGCGCAAAAAAAGGATAACTCACTCCATTTCATAAGGCTACACATTTAATTATAGTATGTATCATTAAAGGTTACTAGCACACTTGGTATACAAAGCCATAAAAGACCTAATTTATGTAAACATTGTGTAACAGAAAATGTAGACTTTCTGAGTTCTTAAGCGTTATGGATTGTGATGAAAAATGTTTTTTCCAATTTATAAGGAAATAAAATGTGGAAGATGGTTAGTTTATTTTACTTATTTCGCTCGGTTTTCACCTAACCACATGCATGTTTAATTAATCTACAATGCGCAATTTTCTGACAGCGCACCTTGTAGGCCGGCGATATCCTCAGCTTGTTTCCATCAAAGAACTACTTGGAGTCTTTCAGGTTGAACGTTTGAAGTGCAGGATGTAGGCCGTTTTCGCTGTTTAAGTGGTTGAATGGTTTCTGGTTCTTGTTCTGTTTCAGAAAGTGAGAAAGCGGTGCCCACGAATACAGATGTATCCTCTGATTAGCTAATCAGTAACATAACCGCAGTACTTCACTCCGAATGGAGTAGCTTGACAAATGTGAGTGTGGAGGAGTTATCACAAAGACCTTCGCGTGGTAGTTTTTTGCACATAATTCTTACACATAAGGGTTCTGCGTATAACACTTCACTCAACAAGGGGTGAATTATCAAAAAAGCGACACCAAACTTCAAATGCAAAAACTTTGTTTTTGGTTGCAAGACGAACATATCCATGTATCTGCTGTCACACATTCCACAAACTATTCATTTGGTGAAGCTGAGCACTGGGACAATTTCGTGAAAATCGGGCGTTTAAAGTATATTTCGAAGAATACCCAGATAATTGCAGGTCTTTCCTGGATTTATGAGTTTCATAACCGCATCGTCACTGTTCGAAATACTTCACTCTTTTCATGAAATAATAACTACTGATAATACAATGTTACAAACCTCATATCATGGGACTATGCTGACTCCTAAATACTAAGTTGGAAGCCGGTAATTCCAGGTAAAACCCCAAACGAATAGTTAGGTCGAAAGCATTACGATTACCCTGAGTTAGCACCAGTCCAAGGCAAAAGGCCACTAGTTGAACAACCCCATGTGTTTGTGGAACACAAGGCGCACAATGAGAAGCAGAAATTGTGGCGTACGTTTAGGGCGAAACAAGGAGTTAAAACGCAGACAACGTCAGACTGTGCCATAATAATAGCAAAACTGAACTCCGGTGCGTCCTCCGCAATTGTGAAAAAGCGAATTTATTTTTCTTCTTAAAGCACCGTAGGTCCAATGATGGAGGTCAATCTTTAAATGGGTCTTGCAGAGATCAAATGAAACGACGAGTAACATGTGTGTCATAAGAAAATAAACAGTGTGTAAACGTGTAATCCTGAAACATTAATTTATAAGTCAACTGGCGTGTTAGTTGTCCTTCATTTGGGGAGTGCCCAAATGAATGCTCAAATTGCGAAGTTATTCCGAAGAACCATTTTACTTGCATTTTATGCAAGTAAACATGGAACAGGTGCTTGCTTTTATATTAGTAAACATAACCTGCACCTTTTCGCGGCTTATTTATCTTCAGAGCGATACATGAAAACACCCATTCTTGGATAGCAAGCAACCGTTCCTGGTGTATGTATGGTGCAATTTTGAATTTTATCGAGTTAAGTGTTTGATGTGCAAATACCTGAAGGCTAGAATAGTCACTGTTAACTTGAGTGAAGCTAGCTGAGTGATTATACCCGGATTACTACGTTGGTCAGGTCATTTTAACCTTCTAACGAATGCTGTAAAATATCAACAGACAAGTGACCATAACCATGACTAATTCGATAAGTTGAAATATTAGAGTATCTTTAAGATTGCAAATATCCAAGCGCCTTATGAGGGACTATCAGGAGTATATAGTCCGTAACTGAATTTTCGTTTGTCATGAAAATTCTTCGAGTGCTCAAGCAACAGATTGTTGGTGATAATAAAGCACGTATATCTTTCAGTCACCCAAGTTCGCGGTTGCATTAGGGAGATGGATTCCTCCCTGAATGACCCTCTTACGTCGGGCCGAAGTAATAGACAGTGTCTCGGATTTCTCGCAACTTCCATAGCCTTGTGTAGATTCAGTAATCTCTGATGATAATCGTCCGTATTGCCAAATTTTTTCTGGCAAGCTAAATTAGGTAAAGCGTTCTCCAGTAATGGACAACCGGGCGTCACTGGTCGGGTCACACCAACAAAGGATTGTTTCTAACAACAACGATCCGCCGGCAATCCAAGTTCTTCACTTCGTCTCATGTACCGCTATTATTTCCATTTTCACAGAAGCTCACTTACCCGATATCAACGGCGTTAGTCAATTTCAATCTCCTGTGATCTCTTGGATAACTAATCTTCCTAGGAAATCCGAATTCCCGTCTTGAGCCCGGTTTGATATTTGTGAGTGATTACCGCGGATTCATCCTCGCCATCATTGTAGTTGTTGGCATAATAATAATTCTTTGGGTCGGAAAAATTAAACATCGTAGGTTAAAAAACAGAGTGTGATATTTTCGCAGCGTTTCGCAGTTCTCAGGAATGTTGGGAGCAGTCTTCACTGAAGAAGAGTGAATATTGCACATATAATGGGTTGCCGGTATCAAATAGGCCGGTTGCGCGAATTAATGACCTGAGAAGGGTTACGAGAGCTGAGAGCACAAAACATTAGTCACAAGATTAATGGCGGAGTGAGTTGTTATCCACGTATACTGTATAATGAACACGTGCCGTTTAGGCCACCCTCGCCAGGTCAGCGTAGTAAAACCACAAGCGTTCCCTGGTCCTTCAAACTGGTTAACGCCACATGCGTTAAAGTGGTTATCGAGTGACGATAGACACTGCTAGGGTGTCTATTATGTGGTGACGATAACCAGATAAAGACAGGGGAGAATATATGAAAGCAATAACGTACTGCGTCTGAACTCTTCACCGGACCCGTTTATCTATGAATCGGAACTAGAGCAGTTCATCAATCTTTCCATTATTTATTGGCACGATAAACTCGCTCAGATAGTCCAGGCTCGGATAGTGCAGGTCAATTACTCTCCGCTCTGTTACAAAAATAGCCGCATCCCTGAAGTCACCACGTAACCGCTTAAACTGAGATTTGAGTTTGTCTCCCTCTTGTGTTGGCTAAACCTTTAAAATTTCAGAACTTCGAAGAATGGCGGGTGCACCTCCGGCTGCCAGATTAAGAGCTCTGGTGTAAGTGTAGTGCTAACAAAATGCCCGCGACTGGCTAGGTTTGCACACTGATGGGATTGTTTAAAGTTGAATGTCACCTACCCGTTCTAGTATTAAAGACAGCAGAGTTGACCAAGCCTCTTTCGATTTGGCATAAAACAACCAAAAATATTGGCACCAAAATCCTAACCAACAAACAAACCCCTATCCTACGGCGGAAGCGAATGTAATGGTATGGATGTAGTGTAGTTGTTATCGAAGAGGCGAAGGTCAGGGAAGACGATTGGGGATCGGGAGTGACAGTACCTATTGGTATTTGATAAGCTGTAATCGATAATGAAACGAAAGTCATCGTTCGTTTCCTGTCTTGAACTGCTTTGCCTTTCTTGAGCTCTGAATCGCGGGCGCATCCGGCAACATGACTCTCTCCATAAAGCAAAAAATAAAAATGAAAAAATTGTTCAGCTGAAGCATTCTCTCTGCACCTAACTGCTATGCCACCAGTAGGAAGCACGAAGATTGAGATAATGCGAGGTTGCCCAAGCCTAGACAGCGGAAGTCGAGAGACGGAGGTCGGGTTTGAACAACGGACCTTCCGTAAGGCAGCTGAGCTAAACTTACACCCAGATTAAGCCATCAACATTTTGGGTAACTCAATGAACTATATGACGATGCAACCTTAGACACCACTGAAACACCGGCGTCACTCCAGTCACACGAAAAGCAATACTATGGCACGCTACGCTTCACGTGAACAATTATTCCCATAACAGGTATCAGGAGACAGGTTTGTATGTTTGAGCGTAGATAGCCGTTATTAAAACATCACGAAGAATTTTGCAGTGTTATTATTTTCGTCTAGATCTGCTCGCGCATAGTCCGCCTCAATGTTTTCTCAAGCACGGAATCCCAGGCAAATATGCCTCATATATTCACACGGCAGAGTAGTACCTTCTCTCTATTATTTTTTATCCAGTGCAAAATGATCAAAGTCATTGTGTGCGGATGATGGCAAGCCCCTACCGTGGTGAAGCATCGTAAAGGGTAATTATACTCGAAGTACACGATGATAGTTAGCTACCACAGTACTTGCGGTATTTTGCATTTACTATTCTACATCAATTAAAGATACTGCCTTACACTCCGTTTCCCTGCAGTCCACTTGAGTTGCTACATTGTTTTAAACCCTGGTGCTGAATTTACCGAAAGCCAATAAATTAAGCATGCTTGGTTACCTGACATTCGTCTGCACATTAACGATCGACAATCTAAAGGTGGCTTGTCTGTCATCACAAATATTTTGAGGCGGTCTTTTACGAAAACATTTTTCTTAGAAGAATACGGGGAAACTTTTCAGGTAGAGCAAGACTCCCGGGTTGGAAATCAGAAGGCAGTAGTTTGAATGAGAAGATATCTTTCAATAAGGAAGCCCGGCAGGACATTGCGCAGTTCGGCGATCTTACGGAAGCATAAGTTCTTCTTATGTCAAATCTATGTCATATTATAATAATATTCTCCATAATGAGAGAATCTGTAAAATACAACACGGTAATTAACATTTGGGCACATGCTGGAATTTCGTTTATTTCCTCCTATTTCATGAAATTTTAATGTCTATTGGGAACTGTGTCGCAAAACTCAACCTAATGAGAGGTGCAACGTGGCAAGCAACCATACTGCAATCCTTATTTGCTGCTAGCACACAGCATCCAAATAATTATGGGATTCACTAAATTGCAGTGCTTCCCGAGAGAAAACAGGAAAAAAGCTAATAAATCATAACCGCACAGTCCTCATTGAATTGTGTCTTCCTTCGAACGAAATCCGGGCAAAATATCGCATAGTGAGTTTGAATTCGGACGTATTTGTAGTCAGGATGATTGCACAACAGCCGATGTAAACGTTGCAAGTGTTTGTCCTCTTGAGGGTGCCGATGAAATTGGTTTGCATGCCGCTTACGATTAAATACCTTGTAAATAGGGGTCTATGGGATTTTTATTGGATTTACCGTGCTCCCAGCAATTCGATTTCTTGGGTTTAAATCAGACGAATAAATTTTCGGTTTCCGCATATTTGTTTTATCAATTCGCTATAGACGATTTACTGCCGGAGGGTTTGGCGGGCCTAAGATATCCCTAGCTTAGTCTCCATCGAAAAATCTCTTGGAATCTTTCGGGATAAATGTTTGAAATGCAGCCTATAGAATGTCCTAACCGCTCAAAAGACTGTTTGGTTTGTTACGGTATTGCTAACATGGCGGCCTTACATGCACTGTATCCAGGACTTCGAAGGCCTAAAGGGCGAATGATACGTATGGCTAATGCGCTGTAATAAGAGAAACATTTCAGTTCCACGTTCTCTGCTAAGTCGCAAACGAACCGGAAGAATAGCTTCCTGACACGAGGGGAACCGCTCATGGTAATTCGAGGTGAATATGAATTATTTGTTGACTGCCACCCATGGTTCACGAATAGATTGCTCATGACCAAGCACCGCAAATTCGATGACGGAGCTCAATCATTTCCACCTTAAGTCTACACTGAAGTGATATGCTGAAGTTGGGGTAGGACTCCAAATATGCAAGCTGCATACATTTTTGTAAATATATAAGGCACGTTTCACAAGTGAAAAATAGCCTCATAGAAGGTCAACCAAGAACCAAAGTTATTTTTCTAGAATCAGGTTAGTATGTGTCAGTGCTTTTCATGAACAACTCTCGTCTTGCAAGTCAATCGCAAGAAGAACAACAGTGATCTTTCGAGATATTAGACTGACATTTCACAAACACGTTACATTTAGGACAACCGTCTTTCCTGTTTGTGAATTCAACAGTGGATATATGAAGCGTTTTGCAGCCAAACTTTGTTTTGATATTAGACAACGGGCTTGTCCGCAGGTGTTATGTAAGGTTGTTTGTTTTGTTTGGCTCAATTGTTCGTCAGCCTGAAGTGACTGTTGTTTTGTTAAAGAGGGTGTTTTGGAGCCTAGATGTCTCGACTTGTTTTGGTAGCGGAAATCTAGACCGTTTTCATTCAGCATGTCAAGGGACTATACTGACAATCATGATTTTTGGAGACACGCAACATAACTTCCAGAAAATGGTGTCTAATTTTAAATTTGTAATTGTTTAGGTAGCTCTGTGTTTCATGATAACCAACATTCGTGAGGCTTACATTCTGTTCCAATTATGAAGGTCACTAATCATCCTAAGTAACAAGAAGTTGGAGTCACAATGCGAAGCAGTTTGGTAGGAATTAGACCGAGAATACTCTGCCGACAAACTTGAAGTGCATATTTGTTGGACACAATTCAGAATATGCGTGCCATTTCATCTAGCTGCACCTAAAGGCTGAGATATGGTGCTGCATTCAAACCTGCTTTAGACACGAGGGAATATAATCAGGTTTAAATCATGCAGATGCCTGTTGCAAGGCCTTAGTCGGTCAGGAATAGGTGATACATGGATGCGCACCCGTATGCTTTTCTTGTGTACTGTTAGGACATCAACGTTACTTTATCTAATTCAGGGCTTCCCTCGATAAACCGCCATGGAAATATGGGGGGATGTGCCCACTAAAATTCCCTGAAGTGTTATTTGATAACCCGTCTGGTAAACATTCAGGTAACAATATTATTCGTAAAATAACAATGCTGCGCGGACGCTGTTTGAAGAAACTATTTCATCTCGGTTCCTCTAGGTTGACAGCTAGCAGAACCGATGGCTGAGAAATGCAATCCTATTTTGACAATTTTGTTCGAAAGTCGAGCAGCCTTACTTTGGCAAGGACTCATCAGGGAGATTGTATTCTTTGTGAATATTCCCCTTGTTGTGTAGTTACGCAGTACACAGTTTCACAGCACGGAACTACTTGGATAATATACGTATTCCTTTTTTGATTTTTCCTACAGATGGCCGGGTTCCATCATAATCTAATCAAATTATACGCTATTGCGATTAAGGAATTTTGAACTTTGTGGTTTATGACTCGTTCCTCCAGCTGACTTTGGGACACGTTTTGTGCCGGGTTCTATCCATTTGTTTTAAGCAGTCTACACAACATTTCCGTGGGATTTTTTCCAGTCAGAATCTCGTCGGTTGTTTACAAACATTTTTATTTAACACTGCGAGAGACTGGTTGACTGGTTAGGATGCGAGTTAATGTCTTGCTGGCTTTGCATAGCACGCTAACTGCATTTCGAATGTTGGTAGTTTGTAAGGTCCAGTTTTCGTTATTAGAGAACCGTGTCGTAACGACAAACGTGTCCTCGTAACAACTGTGATCGTCTATGATATCACTAATTGTGCGCGTAATGTAGGAATTTGTGTTCCTTAGTTTTTGTTTGCCAATTTATCCAATTTTTGGACTGGTTTACGGCTGTCAGTGGTCCTCCGTTTGCGCTTGATCCATCCAAATCGGGCGTAATTTTGCGCTGAGAAGGATTTGCTATGTACCATGCATCAAGATTAGTGGTATATCGAGACTGTCATCGTTGTGTCAGGCTTGTGAGGTTCTTTTTGGTTTACTTGTAAGCTTTCTGCCAAGGATATCTATCAATCCCCAAGCTCCTGTAAGTCCAACGCAAGGTTAAATTCCTATTCTAAATTCTCTCTGATATTCATGAGTTATTCTCATCAAAATGTCTTTGTCACCCTTAGAATATTTTCCATAACCGCAGCTTGGAAAAGCTTTTGTAGTTAAGCCCACTGGTTGTTAGATGCGCTAGAAGCTTGCATATCCATGAACAGTTGCCCTACAGCTTTACAAAACTTCGTTGCGATTTCCTACGCCTCCGGTTTATTACATCAAACTTGAATAGGTGTCCACCTGGCGAACGATGCAACAAAGTTTTGGCGATTTGGAATTGTGGTTTGGAACGTGCCAAGAAGTCATCCGTATTGCCTATAGCTGAACTTATAACTTTTGTGCCCATCCCGCTCACGATATTAAGCCGCTGGCATCTGAGGTCGGTTCGGCATCTTGGTTCGATTCGCATGGGAGCTATTGGCCGCCATCTACAGAAGAATATGTTTGGTATTAGGAGTTTCAACAGTGCGTACCTCACCAGGAGTCCCTTATTATTGTAGTTTAGTGACCTGAGTCGAGAGGAATCCAGCATATTCCTTCAGGCTTTCGAGTGTAGGCCAACTGGACCAGTGAAGACACGATGGGATATGGATCAAGATGAAGATGTGGGTCTAGTCAGGCTCGACAGCCGATCACGAAGTTTTGCTTTTATTTGCCTAGGAGGGACACTAGAGGGGCTTATGTTCTGTTAAAGTTGAGTGTGGTAAGCGGCTAGAAAGAGCTAGAGCATGTCGGTATACCTCTCACTGCGGGTGCCAATTTGTCAATGTCTGTTTGTTGCCTATGTGTGGTACCTACTCGGTAGAAAGTATAATCAGAATAAGCCTCTTGTAGCCTCTCCAAATCAGCCATAAGAGGGTCTTAGTGGGTGCTGCGTGGTATATCTTACATGTTCCATCAGTTTTTCAATAGTAGAACTTCATGTTTTATTTTTCTCTGCTTCAAACATATCCTGTTGAACTCTGACGTTAAATGTCCTAATATGTAGAAGGCGCGTCTTTTTTCTATTCATAGACCGTATCGTGTGCACGAAAATAAGGGTCTTTACCAGTTGGCATCAGAAATGAAAGCTTCTCAGCAACCCCAGTAAGTTTCTCGGTGAAGTATTGTCCCATTGCTTCCATAGGTGTGACGACACTGGAGGCCTGAAATGACTCCGGACATATATTTTGGCATTTCCGGAAGTCTGAACTGTCCATACGACAGTACAGCTGTACGACAACATTGGATCGGCGTTAGTGTGAGACCATGGCCCCAGTTTTATGGACGCTGAATTCTGAAAATGCGGTTTCGACTGGAGCGTAATTCGCTGTATTTTTCGTTGTACTTTCAAGTAATCCGTTTGCTTTCCTACACCAAAATGACTGTCGCACTCTTGTTTGTGAAATGTAATGTTCCATGTTTAAAAAGAATATACTTCCATGTTGTACTGTCACTCTAACGCCCCTCTAATTTAAAACAACTATGAGGGGAATGCTCTTCTGTTTTGTGAAGCGCTGCACTGATTACATCTCCTTTCATATGAAACTCATACCATAATCTTCAGCGTCCTTGTTTGGGCACAAAACGAGAAAACCTGTGGCGGCACCCTCAGGAACAGTTTGGGATAACAGGTCTGAGCGCTATTCACACAGATTCGTTGACGTCTGTATAATACAAATCGTTTTCTTTTCGTTTCTAGATCGCAGTTCAGTTGTAAAATTAAGCCTCGCCTTCCAAGTGGTTTTGTATCTTGTCAGTTGGCCAATGTTTTGATCAGGAAGCTTCTAAAAAAATTCCACAGAATGGTCTTGCTAAATGTTTACAGAATACATTTTTGTACTCTTTTGCAGATCTGTTTCACAGGACTAAAAGTTTCAACATCTTAACGTTTTGGGACCTCTTATAATAAAGAGTTCTCGGTTTGGAAAACTGATTATGAACGGTTTTCTAAGACGGAATTTCCTCAATTTCATTTTAACTTATGTAAACTGGGATAGGTGGAAGAGCTGACGGTAGCTTTTTATAAGGCTATGGGGTCGCAAAAAGAAGGAAGCACATTATCAGGCAGTTGCTTTGCACATTGTTGGCTCAGCCGAAACGGGTGAATACGGCCCTTTCTGTTAATATGCCGTGCATATCGGAACAAGTCACATAAAACCAGCTAAAAATATTTGTAACATAGTTATGCATTTGACGCGCGCTGCTGAACGGTCATAATCTACAATCAACTACAGTGATATCACACTGGGTCACTTGCTTTCTGATTTGATTCCACCGGGATGCAATTGCAGTAATTTCTAGAACATGAGAAATGCACACTAAACTCTGAGAACATTTAAACCCAAAACATCTATAATATGAATGTCAATATAGAAGCATAAAAAGGAAGCAAATGGACCGAGGTCCTGTAGTATCACAGCATTATTTAAAACAAACAAAATAAGGTGCTATTTGTCATAAAACGGCCAGAGCTTTGTAGGACCCAGAACTGGGCTGATTTATACACCCAAATGATCCGAAATTATCTGTTTCGTCTCTTAACTTTGTTTAGCCAGAATCTGGGTTTACACAACAATTATAAATTAAACATTACTCATTGATGCTCCCACAATTATTGAACAGTTCGGAAGACAAACAAAGAGGGGAATCATTAGGTACCTGGATATATGGGAATTTTGAAACAGATGTTCAGGCGATCGCCGTGATAGTTACGAATGTTGGTTGTTGTTTTCGTCGTTCATGTTTTAGGTTCAGAATTTTAATGATCAATACTGCAACAGTTCATGAGCCAACCAAGTGAGCTTTCTCCAGAAAGTGTCGCCCCGTTACACTTTAAATAGAGAAGAATTTCTCCCCGTTGTTCATGAAATCACTTTGGTCATAATGAGTCGCAAAAAATTAAATGGTTTCGCAGTTCTATTGGTAGTTCAAATTGTGGTGGCCGCAGATGACCGTAAGTTACTCTATGAATGAAAATTATAAAAATATGATTTATCCATTTGCGAAGTGTGTATACTACCGGTAGAGTAACTAATCGACACCCACCACAGCAGTTTGTTTGTATGAGAATCAATGTGAGCATATGTTTTCAAGATATTAAATATATGGTAACAGTTATTGTCCCACCACACCGGTGGAAATGGAGCTTCAAAATTAATTTTAATATTGATATTTTGTTAATCTGTTTGTCAACTGAAGTCATTGAACAACCAAAGCAAACAGAACCTGTTTTTTTCTTTGGTAGAAGGTAAAATGTATGGTAACATGTTAGTCACTTGTCTGAGAATTGCAGGACCTTCGGAGACGCCCTTAGAATGATCCAGTTTATTGCATGAAACCAGAATATTTAGGGTATTTCTCCCCCTCATGAGGGTATAGCTTAATTGTATGGCTAATGCCGTGTACAACCGCGAGCGAGATGCCGACCTGAATACATTGGTCACTTGTGCGCACGAATGCTTCGTATCAATTTTATTTTAAAATTCCCAAGTCCAGAATATCTAGGGCTTATGTTGTAACGAAGTGACAAAATAATAATATATTTTTGAAACTTACTGAGGTTTAGCACGTTTTCAAATATCACTTGATTCATCAAACGCACGTTATTTTACAGTTTCCCTAGGGCAAACATGCCACTAAATTCTGAAAAAATAAACGATAATTCACCAAAGCAGTGGCTACTGGAACAGAGGAGGAAAGTGATTTCGTGTGTTCTTGATTTATGGGAGAGTATTTAACGCTCCTGGACACCTTTATTAGCCGGTAATTGTAAACTGTATTGTCTTTACTTAGCCTTGATGGATGTTGGCACAATTGTCAGACTATTGGCACCAAAAGAGTCGATCATGCATAACTGCAACCTCGTCGACAAACCAGTTTGCTTTTCTGTGGTACAAATCAGTGCTAGGTGACATACACTTAGCAGCATATTCCAGCACTGTACTGCCAAGTAACCTCATACCCTCATACCCTCATACCCTTAGAATTAGCCGAGTACCTCAATCATTTCGGTAATTTACGGAAAGTGGTGCAACAAGCTACTCAATTCTGTGAGATATAGAAAATTAGCGAAAGAAATTTCAGGCGAAAATATTATTTAGCAGTCAATAAACCTGTCTGTACGACCCTCGACTTAACATTTTAGGTAGTGAGAAGTTTGCCGAAGATTTTAATTACATATTTGCTGATTGGCTGAATGAACTCGGTTGCTGTCTAAAGATGGGCTTGCCGTTTATGTTTGCATTCAGACAAGGACATTCTAAGTACGTTGTGTTTGGTTGATCTGCACAAGCAATTTTGTTGTTAAATCCGTCGAATTCATTCAATTTCGTTTATCTCAACTGACGTCATCTGCACCTAGGACGTATCGTTGAAAAATTGTTTAGAAATTTCCGGAAAGTTTACCTAAGTGCGCCCGTCCACTTTTCAAGTAATCACTGACAACTGACCAAAATTTACCCATCCCGCCAGTTTTTTTGTGGGAATTCAAGCTGAATGTCACAATTTCAAATAATTTTGAAAATAGAATTTTGGTTCAACTATTCAGCATCATTATCCTGTCCAGCTCGTCCAAATTTGCCGAAATTGATACATGAGGTGTTGTCATCCACTTGCCCTGGCATTCGGTTCAAATCAACTGGGTGTGCCGTAAAATAACCTAGTCCTCGTTGATGATTGTTTCCCAAACTCAATTTTTGTTCGTTTACCACTAATTATATGTTAGCTCTTCTTATTTCTCTGCTACATTTTCAGCGGAAGGTAAGTGAAACTACGTTAGTTTTCCTCTACTTAGCTGTGGCACAGTATGCGGGCAAACGCTTTAACAATACTTACGTCGTAGATGGGCCTTTAGTCTAAGGATCCACGTTTCTTATCTTGTTCAGCCCATTTAAATTTGCCCGAGTTGGTACCTGAGGTACTGGCACACAGTTGAACCGAAGGAAATGTTTTAAATGTAGCCATGCTAAGTAACTTTCTTCCGGGATCGCACGATCTGTAAGCCGGGTTACGTAGCTGTCACATTGATACCTTTGACCTGATTACCGTTGCTACGCTCGGCTTACAAAATTGCTGTGGTGTCTTTGAAAATATCCGTTTCAAGAGCATCTAATTTCAAGGGTATATTTCTTGTGGTGGGGAAAGTGTCACATGCTTGATATAATTTTGCAGATAAAAGCGTGCAGATCCGGTTTAATCTGAACTGTCAAACTTTTCATAAGCAGCGTTGTTTTGGCAACTTTTAAAAACCTAAATCTAGAGGAATGGAATGCAAACCATGACATTCCCAAGAAGCCGACTGATGTCTGATAAGCAACCGAAAATAAATGTGAAACAATTGCTGAATAATAAAATCAAACTGTTGCAAGATACTTGGTTGAGGAAAACAAATGAAAATGTATAAAAACTTATAAAAACCCCAATTTATGTTTTAGAACAACTTGACTAATAACTGATGAGAAACTGTAGATACCGCGAATTCTTTCGGCACGTTCCTCATTTGTCGCCTTATCTAGTTCTTGAGCAGTCTAACAAGGGCCACATTGTGGCATCTTCTAAGGTATACATAACTGCTTCAGTTCTCTTAAAAAAACAAATATTAATCTATTCTTGAGCTGTTAAGATAAAATCTGTGGGACGAAATTAGATGAGGTAGTTGGCAACAATTGTAGAGTGGAAAAAGTGAGGTATTCGGCTCCACACATACTGTGCTAAGCTGTGGGTCCATGGGACAGCAACGACAGCAACATGTTTAAATTAGGCTTGGCCATATAAGAAAGTCATATTTTGCATATTTCAGGCCTCATACATATTCGTATACGGAAACGTAATACAGTTTCTTTGACCTGTAGAACACGAGCAACTTCTTAATTTGGGTGAGTTTGGCTCTGTTATCACTGGGAGCCTGTTGTTCGCCATTGAATTGGTAAATATAATATGAAGATTCTGCTGAGTCGAGTAACATTTTGGATTACAGAGCTACTTTTGAATGTTTAAGCTCTTGTCATATGTTACGCTTAAACTTTAACTAGTAAAGGAAAATCACGTTTCCTCCTGGTTGTTTTTGTTTTGTAAATTTAGCCGTCATGCTTTGATGAACGAGTTTTATCATCAAAGTTGCGTTAAAATCTGCAGCAGTTGAACTGTTTGAACAATTTGTAATTTTGAGAAAATCTGACAGGGAACTAGTTTGCCATCCAGGTTTGCGCCTTGAGTTGCGAACAGGATTGCGTGCCAAAATAAGCTATTTTGCGTCACTTGAGCTGACAACGGTCCGTAGCCAAAGATAAGTCGTGGACTTCATTGACACCCTTTAAGAAAAGTGCATACAAGACGAGGTGATTTGACTGACTTGACAGAAAATTATTCATTGGGCACAAGCCCACTTTCACTTGAAGGAAGTGACTGACATCCAGCAGACCTAGAAAAAAGATGGGCTACAAGTTATCAAACAAACTGATCAATTGTCTCGATACAGTGCATAGCAGCGCTCTAAGTCTGTTGGGGAATCTTGTCACATACATTGATACTAGCTGCTTAGCTTCAATAAACATCTAAATTCACTGTGTTTAGAAGGAAGCACTAACCAAGTATTACCAAACTGGAGACAAATAGTAGGCACATGACTGAGCGCAATTGCTGTGTAACGTTTAATTTTGTCACTGTGGTGGCTTGAAGAGAGAGAGGCGATTTTTTGGCAGACCCAGCAGTGACTTCACCAAAATCAAGGAAATACGAGTAGCTATAATGTCTTTGAAGGTAATACTCAGGTTAATGTCACGATGAAGGCAAATGTCCGCCACTAAGATAGCCTTACCTAACAGGGAGAAGGAGGTGGATGCTTGAGGTCATCGTAAGCTAAGCAACCAAACAATTCGATAACATAAAGCTACAATAATCCATAATTGTATCGGTTATCCAAATAGAAATGTACGCCACCCGTTCAGGCATCAGCTAAAGTTGTTGCTTTAAAGCACAGCACAACTTGACCTGGCTTTATTGTTGATTCGGTTTTGTTTACTTTTTAAACCTGGGAAGGTGTGCTCTCTGAAACACAAAAATCAAGGAATCCGAAAAACAGAGAACTTGCATATTGGTTAATTGCACAAAAAACATCAGAATGATAGAATCATTGTAGGTAGGTAATTTCCGGCAGCAAGGCTAGACGGTATAAAGGAATGACATCCCGCTAAGGGATTTGCGGTGATCCTTAACAGCCGTGCGAGAAAACATTTTTTTCTGACAGTCATGGACCATAGGGACGAATGATGAATGTCCTCATTACACAAAAGACATTGATTGGTATTATACGTTTTAAGGTCGGTTGCTCAGTGCATTAGGCATTCTATAAATCTTGGATTGGTTTGGGCGTTTTAAACGAAACTGGCCGAAAGCTGTCGGAAAACCGGCAGTTAGAGTTACGTTTTAGTAAGCCGCACTATTGCCAGGCTTCTTGTGGTTTAACAAACGGCCGCAGATGATTGTGAACACAAGAAGTCTTTTAGGCACATATTTGTAACCATTATATGCAAATTTCCTGGGCGCCCCTGAACCCTCATCTGTTAGTTAATATTGTTAGGTTAACAGCGCCAACTGTTTTGAAATGTGCAGCGGATACTCAGCATGAAAATACTTCAGAGATGTCTGGTTGTTCGCGTGTTTAGTTCATAAATCAAAGTAGTTCCGAATTTTTACACTATGTGGTTAGATAGAGCTATTTAGTCTTCAAAATGCTGTTCCAACAAGCAAGAGGTTATGAGATCACCTTCTGGTATACTTAACGACAACAAACTTGAACAAACCAATTCGGCAGATTACAAAACCGGAGATTATTTTTCAACAACCGTATGTCCTCTAATAATAACACAGCCAGGATCTTGTAACAAAGACGCTAGAACCAGAAACGTAATCTAAGTAAAAATACAGCAGTTAGTGATATTGCGGGTGTCAGGTTACTATTCATAGCCTAGGTCCTTAGTCGGCAAATACCAGTTTCACTCACCAGGTGGGGCTGAACTTCGGCAAACTAATAGACTTTGTCGCGAATTTCATCAAATCAGCTTGATGAGGGCAGCAAACCTGAGAGTTCTACTGTAAGACGCATTGCAAAGACAATCACGGTCAAACCTGTGTATTTTCCGAGTGCAGTACCAGCACACATCAGGATACCATAAACCCGTAAAGTAAAAAAAATTGTGGCGGAACAAAGTTTAGGAAGTTTGTTAGGGAGCCTTAGCTGAATAACGGGGATTGATGATAAGATGCGCACATTTCTCGACACATAATGCCTAACAACATGCCTCAAGCTACTTCAAGCTCATATTCGAATTGACTTTTCATCAACAGAGGTCGACAATGTGCGTAAGTTTCGTTCTGTTTATTTGTCTATAATGGTTATGACCGAGTTATGGCTGATTGTGTCATTACGCTAGCGACACTGAGCGGTGAAAGTGATCTGGCAATCTGATATCAGGTATACCAAAATATCTATGCGGAGCCTATTATCCGTGAAGTCGTATTGAAACAAATATTTGTTCAACATAACTGAAGGAGTGCATTTAATATTTGAATGGGGACAGATAATTCAAATATTGGGATGGAACATATTACCAGCTACACATCTTGGGTAATAAACAGGATTATCTCGCTTGTGATCATAAGGAACTTCCAAGCGACTGCATTTGATCATCCGTTGGGTATCTGTTCTCTTAGGAATTGATAACCTTTAGTAAGCAGGACTAAACGATCCCGAAGAGAGCCTTAACACCCGAGCAGATCTTAAATCAGCATGAGCGAAAGTATGAGACATCAGTACTGTGCATGTAAACAAATATAAGTTTCGGGATTTGTGGAGCTTGTATTATACTAGATAAGACGTAGGTTCTCTAAAGCAGGTCATTACAAAATTGGGAACTAGATATTTCCCACCTTCACGGGGTGCGAATTATTTAGTTACCTACAATAGCTCCAGTGTGTTTTGTTGGATCGACCTCCCAATTGTTAGCGGCTTCAATCGGTTAGTTAATTCCCACAACAGTTTTTGACCATCACGCAGATTTCCGTTGAATAATTTTCTAACTTTTAGACAATAATCTTTGGTGTTGTCACCCGGTGAGATAAAACAATAATGTCCTCGTGCGGCTGATTGGAACTTGTCTGTGCACCAGTCCGGTTAACTGTTGAAACCCTTTTCAAATAGTCTATCCAGCCCAGCAAACAATCTTTGTTACTTAAACGCTCAACATACTCTATGTTAAGTTGCTCTCAAGTAAAGTTATGGACGACTGCGCCCCATCACTTATGGTGATTTCCTGCAAAATAATCATTTGTACAGTGATACTGATAGCCGAGTTGTCGTGTCTCTGCTATGCCAAAAGAATAAGGACACCCTGTAGGGGAAAGTGTGTAAACAAAATTCGTACCGGGGAATATCGGGTTGGGTGGCAGTAAGCGCTGATGTTATAACTGGGACAGTTAAATTTGCGTTTTCCAAAGTTATAACATTATGTTACAAAGCACTGGCATACTGGAAGGTCCGGGAGCAGTTTGAACATTCAGACATCATCATTTGTCCTGGTCAAACAAATCACTAGCCATCTTAACCTGCTTGTATAATCTGATGATTTTAAACCCACAAGCACTTGCAACTTTGGAGCTAAGGGCAGAAAATAATGCCGGTGCTTTTAGGATAGCTCTCATTTGGACTTTTATTCCTATCAAATGGTGAGAGTCTTTAGGAAATTGATCAGTTGTGCTTAATTTGGCCGACCGCCAAAGTGAACACGCAATTTTAAAAAAAATAATGGAATTCATTTAAATGGAATTTCCATTTGAAAATGAAAAGTGCAACAAAGGCTCCCAATGGTCCACAAAGGAAAGCATTTGATAGGTGTAGTATTTGCCATGGAGAAGCTCTACAGAGGTTTTTGTGCAAGCGCGTGCATGATATGTAGACAAGAGATATCGGTGCATTGCTAAAATGGTTTTCCCTTTCAGCTACAATAGACGCAAATGGTTTGTTCCACTTCTATTTTGATCGTGTTATTAATACAATGTTGTGATGAATGGACAATTTTCTGAAATAATTGTAAAAAACATAATAAAGCAGAGACGAAACAGTAGCAAATCGGTTGCACAAAACATTTCTCTGGTGAGTAAATCCATGGATGTTCAACAAGATGTTGCCTTATTTAGAAAATTCTCATTAGCAATATATTTGGCCCAACGAAATTTACTTTTAGGAAACTATCCTGCGATATTAGTTACACGTAAATTAAGGAAATTGGCTATTTAGTGCTGTTCATATGAACAATCGCTGCTCCGTCAGCAAGTGAACATAATAAGTAACTTGATTAAAAAATTGTAACTCTCATACTAAAAGCGACAAAATGGCGCTGCTGACCGGGCTGTCGTAGCCAAATGTTGTCGTACCCACCAAGCTATTTGAGGTCACAATTTTGATTCCTTCATTCGTATAATGCAAACTGCTGAGGAGTTCCCTCATGTGTGAAAAAGCTGCACATTGCGTCTTGGCTTTCAGCGTAGTGCGACCTCACTCAAATGATGAATCCTGAATCAGATATTCAGGATTATTGTGTACTAGCAACAACCAAGGAACATTGGTTTATTTCTTTGAACTTTGTGTTATTTGATTATTTGAAGAAAAACTTCTCAACGATTAGCATAGGAGGTTGCTGGTTGAACATGTCTCTCTGATGTAATTTGACAACGTTTTGCATAATAACTGATGGAGAAAAGCCGATGATGCCCTGTCAGAGTGATGCGAACACCAAGACATCTGTTTTCTTTGCTAGCTATGTAACCACGTTATTACTAGGACTGCCTGGATTGCTTCTCAGTGCGACCAACAAAATATATGAACAACTCTTCCTCAGACATAACACTAACGTGTCAAAAAGAATTCAAGTCCTTTCACTATGAGACCAACTAGCGTGCCCAATTTGACGTGCATAAATGGCTAGAAGCACACCCTTGCACTCGGTGAAACATTTTACAAAAGGCCTGGTCTGGGTGTAATGAAATCTGCGGTTGGCTTCTCTGTATACGTGCAAAATATTCAAAGACTAGCTAGCAAAATGCAATTGAAGGATTCAGTAAGCAACGAAATATTAGTATATCAAGAAGTAACTTGTTGAATACCCGCTGCTGCATTGGGTATGCCACCTCTGATTAAATAAATCAGTTAAAACACTGAGGTGTAAATTCAACCCAGGAGATCCTGCTTCAATCAAAAATTCCTTGAACAAAACCGTCATATTTATTGCAGTCTTATTTCAGTAATCTGGACGAATGGTTTCGCCACTTTATGCCAGGCTAACAAGGTGTTTGCTTCACTTTGAAACAACGTGTTCGGTTGGCACCTAGTAGCTGGTAAAGGCGAAAGACAGTGAACTACGTTATTAGTCTTCCAAACCAAGCAGACAACTTGTGGATGATGTAAGCTAGGGAAAACAACTTAACAAAAATGGATTAATGAAGTTGTGTTATCTTTTTATACAGTCTTTGACAAAAACTCCATCGAAAGTGAGCGTACAAAATAAAAGATGTCCCATGCCACGATGCTTTTGTCTGATTTGGAACCTTTTTTCAAACATTACTAATTATTTCACATTCGAATCTTGTTTAGAATGGCACAAGGGTGAGCCGTGCTGTTGGATGAACTGTTTAAATACAAAATTCGTTTGTTAACTAAGTATTTTCCATGAACCTGGAGGCGTCATCAGATCTATCGTGTGTATTTCGGTTAAACAAACATCAGTGAAACAGCACTCAACATTGTCTGCTCAACAAATGATTCCGTTTATTTGTGTGTCAGTTATTGTAGTCATTTGCGAACAACTTGTTACTTGTGTACGCTGAGATAATGTATGGCTTCTATGACCAGATGAGTGATTGCCAGTCACCTGCAGTTGCCTCACTAACCAATACTTGGAGGTATAAAATACATGAATTTGTAAATGAAGAAGAAGAGGAATCTATAAAAAGTAGTAGAACACGTAAAAACTATCGCGTATTTTCTTCAGTGTTCACATTGAAAGTAAGATCGTAAAATGTATTTTTTTGTGGCTGCAGATTTTATGGATATCGTTCAGTTAAGTAAGTACGGTTCAATGCAAAATAATAGACCTTAGGGGCAATGTTTCGTTTGCCAAATGTAGTTAAAGAATGCCGGGAGAATTCCTGACAAATCTAGAATGGAAAGATTGAAGAATTTGCGATTGGGCTTGACTTGGCTTAGTTGCATGATACCTCCGGAAAACGCAACCGCATTGCTATCAACATTTCAATATGAGATTTGCCCTAGGCTGCTTGATACAGATAACAGGGTAAATAGAATAACTGGGAAATTGAGGAAAACAAAAAACCCACTTCAGTGCTATCTATTTCGCCAGTGCAATCCAGGTTTCTGGGCACCACTTGTGCTCCGTAATAACTAAAGTTGCTAATTTAATGTTTAGCGCCAACTTATACAACGGTACATATAATACATAGTGGAACATACTGCGATATATATATACATGATAACATATTCCTAGAGCTCTAGATGCGAATGCGACCTCTTGCTGCGGTGATTTTCCACATCAGAGGGTACAACTTGCTTGTTTTGGAATATTAGGACAGACCCAGCGTGTGATGGGAAGGGCCACACATCCTTTGATTTGTCAGTCATTTGTGTATGTAAAATGATTGTTTGTCCGGTTGCAAAGCTTAATGGGCAGCTGGCAAAGTAAACACCACTAATGGACCGCATATCAATCTTGGATAGCCAAGCGATGTTTGCTTTAATTTAGGCGAGGCTTCTTATGGATAAAAAAGATATGGTAAAAAGATATTTCAATAAAATTAGTAGGAAGTAGCCCCTTTCACATTTTGGTGCTCCTTGCTGCTCCGTGTCGTACTATGACGTTTTGTTCCCGTTCGGTCTTTTCAACTTCACCCACCAAGCTTACTCCTTCGTGTCTGGTTTTCTTGAATATTATGTCGTTCCGCTGAGGCCAAACTAAGTCCTACTACTTAACTTTCTTCTTCAGTTCTCACGTTTACCTGAATAACATTCTAACCAATTTGCTTGAATTTGACTGAGTAGATTTGTTTTATGACATCAAACTGCTTTATAAAAAGGGTCCAGTACGTTCCTGCTGTTTTGGCACAGCAGTGTTTAAAAAATATTACCCCCGAAAATGCTGAATTAATGCTACGATTAAAAGGAAATCGCCGGAATTTCGTCAAAAACATAGATTAAGGCATTTTCCCCCGACTTGTTGATTTCCGTTCATTTATTGTTGTTGGTAAAAATGCTTGCATCTAAATTTCATCCCGGGTGGCGTCCACAAATTTGAGAATTCTTGACTGCGACAAATGCTGGATACTGCAAACTGTGGAAATGGAGAAAACCACAATGATAGCTCAATGGTTGTACCTGACAGAACACACTGCGGCAGCTGAGTAATTAAAAATTAACCTCCAGTACTCTTGGCACTGGGAGAATGTTATCGAGGGCAAAAAATTGATTTCCTTACGCTAGCAAGTTATCGCGAATATGGTTTAACAGTGACTTGTTTACTGATGTCTGGTACATAAATGCCTACTTCCGGGAGTATTTCTCTAATTCGTTGTCGCTTCTCGAACCACGGCAACATAAGATCGGTACTCCTTGAAATATATCAGTGTAAGTTTAACCTGTATTTGTTGACAAGTTTAAATATACGAACGGTAAAAGCACATTTTTGACGATTCTAGGTGTTTTTTCTTTAGGTGATCCGCTACATAGTAGAGATATAAATTTCATTCTACTGATGGTTATAAAATCTAACGAATGTTATAGACAAATTCTTCCAATGATCTTTAGTTAAAGGCTGTGCAAATAATCGTGAGTGCACTTGATTCGATACCTTTTGCAGCTTCTCAGGTTGTTAACATTGTATTATTTTTGTGAAGGGGAAGACGACGCTACGCATATAATATATGGAGTTCAACGTGGCATTTGTCTTTCTTTGACTTGCAAAACAAAACAAATAAAAAAGACTTTTAAATTACAAGTTGCGTTAACTTTAATGTCAGTCTTTGGTGTAGAAATTACACCCACTCCACAATTCGTCGCATTCGCTTTACAAACAAATGACTTCCATATATGCTATTTAAAGTAGCTCAAACTACACAGCATAAGGCAGTGATTTTAGGGTAGTATATTGATATAGCATGGAACCATTAAGAGCGCAACTGCGAATGCATTCCTGGAGCAAGTCCGTTATATTTGCCTATTTATATTCAAAGGTGATGCTTGCAATGAACAAAGTAAGTGGAAACTTTGTACCTGCAATGCCTTCATGGCTTCAAATTGCACCGTATTGCCGAGGTTATCTAATTCTCTAAGCTGTGTGATAATCTTTACACAAAGCAAAGGAAACGATAAAGCTGAGTAAGTTTTCGTATTTGTTTCATTCCAACATAACCATGCTATACAATTGTGGATACTGAGAAACAGTTGGTCGTGGAATGATTCGGAATCTTAACAAAGAGATAGACGAATGAATTGTTACGCTCTTAAGTTGGACTATAAATCTGAAACAATGCCTACTAGGAGATTATTTGGACCAACAGTCTCTGCAATGAATCTCCGGCAACAGTATGATTGATGGCGTGGGATTTTGTATATTAGATGAGTCTGAGATAGTCACCATACGATTTCTGTATTCCGTGTGAGTTGGAACTAGATAGTACGAAACTCAACCATGCAAATTACTTACAATATGCAATCGCGAGACTTATTCACCCCAGGCCAGCAAAATCAATGTCAGTGATTCAAAGGATGATGAACGCAAAGGTTTACAAGAAATCCCGGAGAAATATTTTGTAGGTCCGTAATTTGTAATGGCGTATACTATTGTGCAAATGGATTCCCTGTTTATAAAGTGAAGTTTTGAAATAAACAATAGTAGTTCCCGATTTTTGATGCTTATTTTTACAGAATCCAATGTTACTAAGCAGGATGGTACGTCTTTGAAAGCGCACACATTGATGTTTGAAACCACTGAATACCACTGAGTATCCATGTATTTTGATATGCCTAATGGGTGGTAAATATTTCAGCTTACCCGTTTTTGCAGAAAGGTAATTGATTTTATCGGCATTCACCAAAACATGATTCAATTTCCAAGACATATGCTGTATATTCTCCATCGCTAGCAATGTCATTGGAAGTGGTCATGTATCCAGGCTTTAGCTAGTTACGCTAGCTGGTTTGTGGACTGAATTGTGACAGCCTTGTTTGCAAAATTATTCGGAATGACACAATTAGTAACTTCTTTCCTCTGTTCTTTTCTCAATTCTAGCCGCAAATGGAATGTCGAAATGTAGGTTCCACGTCATCGTATCTTTCACAGTAATTGCGAAATTGTTCTGCCTAAATTTGGCCTTATCAGGGCGTTGTCCTTTTGCTTCAATGTAGCTGATAAACAAATAATTGCCGGTAAAGTTTGATTTATGATTAGATTTATTTCGTAAAATCATTTGCTGAAATTGATGGTTTACCATAATTTCCTGCCGATATAAACACCTTGTGTTTTACAGCAGTTAAGATGTATACTTCAGGTGAGGAAAGTTGCGGTGTGACTGATGAAACGATTGATAACCGAATCATTTTCTTACGATTTTGCGAATAATTTGTTGAAGCGCTTTTGGTATATGGAACTTATTCAATTTTACTTGTTGCTATGAGTATTTAAATAGTGCATCCCCATCTTTCACAAGAGCGTCATGCAGTTTTTTTCTATTTTTTGCCAGTAAACAGCGTAGTGGAATATCGAAGTTGTAGCCCTTTTAAAAGCGATGGATTTAAACAAAGTGTTGTACTACCTTCCTCCACTACCTGTATACCTGTGCTTGTATGTTTACAGGAGATTCCTGGTGGCTGGGTGAGTCAGTTGGTAATGACAACAGTACTAACAATCAATTGTGCAAACTAATTTGAATGGAGTTTTGCCGAAAGGCTCTCACAACCCTCATCACTTGGGCGTTGCACGATGAATAGGCGTCATCAGCAACAGCGTGTACCAATATAAACCCAAACAAACTAGCAGACAATTACTTGCTTATTTACATGACCTTGTAGCGGTTCTCACATTGCTGTTGTATCATCCCTCTTTTTGTTGTACGGTTATACTAGAATAAATCTTAATTGATTTATCCTACTTGTATAACATGCTTAAAATGCACAACAATTGTTAACTCTCCAATTGAAGTTGAAGACCACGGAGCCCCAATCGATCTTTTTTTGCTTGTTACATTTTTACCGGAGTAACTGGCGATGGGCGAAATTTTGCCGCTTTCTGTGTAACTAGTATGCTTAATGCATGGATGCATTCGTTTGTCACTCTCAACGCCATCAAAAGTAATGGAGATTAGCAATAGGCTCAACAGTTCCACGAAACAAACGATATGTTCCTCTTTTTTTACGAGTATATATAAAGACTGAAACCACACTTGATTCAATAATCAAACCAAGTAGTCTTAATCACTGTCCAGAAATCCGGTTGCTCAAAACGCATTTAAAACTTTTGTCATATTTTGGAAGATGTACATCGCATATTGGAAGGTAAGTATCACTGCCAGAACATTGTTTTTGGTGAGACTGAGTAATGCGACCTACACGTATTGCTAATATCAAGCACAAAGCATATAATTTGTATGTGCAAGCCCAAAGTAAAATTACCAAAGCGACCAAATTACTAAACATGACAACTGAGGATAATTTTGATTTGTTTTCAAACCATGCAGGCCATCTATTTTTCGTACATGACAAGCTCATTGCAAATCTAGTTCGCCTTCTTGTTATGCTAATAAACAAAATGTACTTAATACCTTTTCACAGTGTTTCGCTTATCAAATTGGCGTGCGTGATTTCGTGGTGGTCTGACAGAAACTGGTGTTGATGCAGAGTCCCGAAGAAAATTAAACACTCAAACATAGTGTCTGTGCTAGGCCTAAAGCTAGAGATCACAATAACGTCTCGGAATCTTGTAAGATAGAGGCAAAACAGCATGCTCAGTGAACCTCACGCACAATTTAACAAATGGCAGAATGTCTCCTCTCTTTTGCATTCGAACTGAACAGCTCGTAGGCTAAAAAAACAAAGGGAGAAGCTAAGGAAAACCCAAACCGAAATAAGAAACAGCAGATACAGCTTCCGACTAGGAAAAGTTGCTAAAAGTGGGGCCTGTGCGAAGCTGGTATTTTAGTGAAAACTTTTCTTTTTAAAACAAGGTTCAGACTACTTGGCACGCAACTATTGTGAAACGAATAGCTAACCAGGTTACATGCCTCCTTGCCATTGTCTTATGATGGTAATTAATGTTTGGCCGCTCTAGTGCTACCAGTGTCTCATCGCCAACGGTCGTCATTCAGTTTACAACACGTCAGTATGAATTTCCAAGCCAGAGGTGCTTTTGAGTGGGTTTGGGGGCTCCCCCTCAAATCTAGGGAAAGGTTTTGTTCCACGGTGCAAATGAATGCGCTACTCATCTGTATTCCCAAAAGTCCCTCATCAGGAAATTGTTGATATTTCGTAAGATAGCGCAGGTAGCATGGTATTTTTCTAAGTCCATGCATGCCCGACAACTAAATTTATTTAACAGTTGCTCGGAAAAGTAGCGGTATCTCGGTAACATACGATTGATTTATGTGAACCGCTGCATTCATACAAAGTACTTTCATTCTTTCTGTTGATTTTCATGACAAGCTTATCTCTTAAAACAGCAAACTTAGCAGAGTGGTAGCTTGTGTTGCTACACAGAGCGGGGCAAGTAATTATTCTTCCGTGTCACGTGTGATAAATGTTTTTCTATTTTTTACAAAAGAAAATAAAGAGGAGAATGTCTCAGGTGAGTTGAAATTTCATGCCTCTATGTTATGGTACACTTTTTTCAAGGTGTCTTCATCAATTTGAGCGTTTTTTCTTCAAGGTTGGCAGTAAACACTGCGCAGAAGCTCCTCCAAAATTTATTTATCCTGGAATATAATCCACCCAACGATTAAGAATATGCTTTTAAAAGTTTCCGGTTTTAGTAAATGTATTCCATTTAGAATGAAGCACGTGAATGGTCAGCATAGCAACATGTGGCCTCCATTTTGTCTACGGGAAACCAACCTGTGACTAGTAAGGAGCAGTATCGCAGTGGACACAACACAATGTTGAGGTTCCGGATACGGAACTTTGAGTGACGCGTAGGTTCGACAATCCCGAACATTAAAAGGAAGAATTGGGTTCGAAAATCTACTGTGATATTTACACAAGGGTAAGCAAATGTGTACAACAAAACTCAGTTGTTCACGTTCGTAGCGTCAACAAGTGCACAGGTCTGTCACTGACCAGCACAGTGCAGTGTCAACATTCGCACGAGCGGAATGATAGCTCAGTAGTGTGGGTGGCGGTCGTCCGTTCCGACGACAGTCTCATGACTCTCATTGCCGTGCAATCACCCGGAACAAGTCAAAGCAAGCTCAGCAAACGGGATACGAACGCGCATGGGTAAGTAGGTCAGCTGCGCACATCCACACACACACACATGCCAACAAACAAGTGTGAGTCGGGATGGACTCTGCGGCAAGGTGAGTGGCGGGTTCGGATAAGCGAAACAACTGGAGATCAAAAGTACATAGGCGGAGTAAGCAAATGAATGGGGGTATTATCATAAAGTCAAGTTAGATTCAACAAACAAGTTACTGTATATACTGGGTAAAAAGAACAAGCAATTCAGGTTTGAATCATTTTGCACAACTTATTCCACCTGAAGGATTGCGAAATTCTGCTTGCAAGCCGAACACCGGGCCTTGATTTTATCTGGCATGATTAAATGCGCATCAGCATGACGGTTGAATTTGACTTTGACTCTCTCATCGTGCACAATAGTCGTGCTCTTTCTAAATGCTGTGTTTCGTACATACGTAGACAGGTGAGTGAACGAAGTTACATTAAGAATTTTTATTACCGTCGTAGATATTACGTTCTACGCTGGAAATACAACCCCGAATTTATCCTCCAATATGCATGGCTGTTACTGAACATCAGTCGCAGACGGTTACTTTCAACACAATTTGGTCCTTTGCGCTTGTAACTTAATAGGCAGGAACCAATTCGACCCGCTTACATTCTCCAAAAATCAAATTCGAAGATGTCTAAAGTCTACAGAAATTCACTCAAATTTCCCGAAATCTGGCTGCATGAATGCAACTTGCTCGACCCGAGTTAACATCCTTTAGTGCATCTACTGCGTGACTGTAACCCTCACTTAGCTCTTAAAGAAACCATATCAAATGGTGAGTTCATTAAGCTGAACTTTTTTTCAGTTTTGTTCCTATGCATTTCTTCTGAGCATATCAGATACGTCAGACGAGGGCAATGTAGATATTCCAGTATCCAGACCCAGACAGCCACCGTCCAACTACCGGGCAGTAGCTTAATCTAGCAATAGAAACGTTGCGCTTAACCTATTTCATAAGTTATATAATACGGGAAGAATCTACATTATGATGTTCAACGCACAACACAAATATGGAGTTTCCATCAGAGAAGACCTCAGCCGCCAGTTGTTCCAGTATACAAAGAAGTGAGAATCTCTGGAACGGAAGATCTTAGGACTTATTGTTCTACATAGGCTGCTGAATCTCCTTGATGATATCTTTTCCGCCGTGAATTGGTTTCACGAATTTGTTTCATAGTTGTCGAAGCTCATCCACCCGGCCGCAGAATGCACTTAGATGGGAAGCCCTATTTTATGGGGTTTTGTGCTATGAAGCTTATTTTTGATATCATTTTTCGTTGAGAAACGTACTTTATCTGTCAACGTAAGCTGCAGCTGTGCAAAAAAATAGTTTCATAAAAATACGGGAGAGGTCATTTGTGTACGAGCTTATTAATATGACAAATAAACGTAAGAGTTGTCACTGATTTCGAAACTCTTGTTACCTGTGTGAAATTTGTGAGATACTACTTTGTACAAGCTTACCAAGGGTAAATCTAAAACATTCCATCGTGCAGTTATCTGATTCACTCACATTGGTGACATTTACGTCCACAAGTTCACAGCAAACACAAAATAGAAACCTTCAAACACATTCAGTCATGCGTATTTAAAGAAGCCGAGTGAAAATAGTGCAAAATTTGGAACTGTTGTGCGACACCATTGAAAATCAAAGAAATTTTGCCAGTTTTCCAAGGGTCGGTTGATACGTAACCGGTCAAATCATCCAGATCATATTATATGGGCCGGTATGCAAAGAAGCTCTGGGCGTGAAAATGGCATTACGCAATATGAGATTCAATAATGTGCTCAACGAATGTTACGCAAATGGGAATATAATTACCATTTAGCCGTCCAACGTTCACACCTGGAAAACAACTACGTCACTGGCACCTAATGACTCAAACACTCAATATTTGTCAGGGATAAAAGAAACCGCTGGGCAAACATGTTGTTAGTATTAGGTTATTAACCACTGCAGCAGTCAGTCTATGCATTCAAGCACCAGGGAACAGCGAACTCTGAGTTTTCAAACCCTTGCTTACGTGCACCAGCTTCTGGACCACTAGCCAACCCAGCCATATGTGATCAAATGTGCCTAATATATCTAAAACAATGGATGAATTACGACATTATGTCATTCATCGGCATGCAAAACCCGGTGTGGTCAGAGCCAGAGGCGTCCTGCTGTTTTAACTCGCTTGTTTTTTAGCTAATACTCAAATTTGTGTGTCGTCGGCACATGACGAATGGGTTGTCTGAAATTACCAATCAGCCTTGTTTTTCAACATATGATTAGGCGTCCTATAAATTAGCTTGCACACGTTCAAGCTACAAAGATAGTCAGACTAATATAAAGAATTCCCACGACAGAACGCCAAACAGATCGAACTCTTGCTTAGTATTCACGCAGATCTGTTTCTTTTTCTGGAACTTCTAGTACTCTCGAATATGTTTTCAATCTAACTTCACACCAGAACGTTAAATTAAAGCACCTGGAAGAGACGGCGATATACAAACTCAAGTAGTAAGTGAATGAAAGCGTAACTGAGTATATCGTTCAATGCGTCAATCCTAGTATGGATCAAAAGAAACCAAGCGCCAAACACGTGTTTGAAGCACAAGGGTGGCGACGAAGGTTGTGTCACTATTTGCACTGCAAGTAGCGTGTGAAGGTGCGTTTGAAAAGGCTATCTAAATAATATGGAGTTAAGGTGCTTGCTCGCTAGAATCAGCAACGTAACGCATTCAAAGTGAACCAGCCGATTGCTTGAAAAGCCATTAACCTACGCACATTTTGCGAAACGTGATTCCATGGGTAGCAGAATGCGTGTTGTGATCTTGGAGGAAGTTGGTCAGCAGAAGACTTCAGTTTGCCATACAGCGTATCAGCTCAAACACACACAAAAATATATGAGTCTGCGACTAAGGCTGCACAGTTTGCGCTGCGACGTCCAGCGCAGGCGTCTATCGGTTCAAAAACAAAAAATCGTTACTTTTTTTCAGAGAACTCACTTAAATAAGATGAATCCTTTCCATTACTACAAGTGTGTTCGCAAACAATACAGGGAGATGGCAGCCTCAGTTATGTTTCCTATGCGCCACCAAGTTCTGAGAACTATTTCCCTTCTTCCTTCTAGCAATTAACTTACTTGCTGAGAGTAAGTGCAAACTGAGGAAACTCAAACTATCTCTCTTGCTTGCAGCCATGCATAATCGGGAAACTTCATGAATAACGCAGATAGTGTAACAAGCATTTTCCTCACCCACACTTCGTCGATAATCGTAGTGCTTTCAAAAATTGAGCCCTACGGCCGAAATAAGGTAGTAATTACGAATGGATACAAAATTTCGATTTGCTTCTTGGAATCACAAAAATTAGACATGCTATTGGATTCATTTGCACTTTCAAGAACTAGATGCTGAAAATGTACCATGTGGACAACGGTTTTGGTCTTCCCCGAATGTGTTCAAATTTCCGCTAAAGTGGAGCAACTTATAAAGAAAACGCGTCAGAGGGACGGGGTTAATGGAGGAATTTACGGAATAAAAGGGTTCGTTTGAAGGGCACCTGAGATTATAGACCGTGTGTTATCTCAGTATGGTTAACACATCTCATTAGAGTGAATGGAGCTCATTACAATGATTTCCAAACGTCTTCCATATGTTACTGACTGTCTTCTGCTATCTTAGTTGTCAACAGAACAATCGTGTTCTACTTTTTCAATCCCCATTTCTTCATGCACGAGCAACCCCTGGCCAAGTGGTACTATCTTGACGTGGTGGTACGCGATTGGCGTACTCGTCTCTCGGGATCTCTTGATTTTCAGCTTTAATGAGCATTAATTCATCAAGCCAATACCATCAACCTGGTGAATAGAACAGGCAGCTCCCTGTCTTTGATATAATATTTACCGTAATTCAAAGCGATCTGAAAATAAATTTGCGTCGTCCCTTGATATAGGAATGTGATGTTACCGAGGCGTTCCCTAAGGCTGTCATTTTTTTGCATACTGATGGAAGCACCGATACCACTCTCGCCTGAGGAAAATAGGGTTATCAAATGAAAACTCTAGAAATCGAAGACCGCTTACACAGAGACTTATCCTGATCGCTGGTAGATTATCCAATAGACTAAAATGGGATTGAAAATTGTCCGGAACTCAATGATGAACCAAACACATCCAGCGTGTACAACGGCATTGAATGTGAGTCATCTCCTTTGTCACGGTCGGATATACGCACGCAAACCGGTCAGGCCGTTAAGTATCCCAAGCAAGGATGAGTCAAAGTGCAAGCCCCTCACTCCGATGCATTAGAGCTTGGACATTCAAGACGAACGCGGCGGTCGTGGTGTTGCCTCAACTCTTCAAATACTTCCTTTTCTTTCCACCAATTCCTCTTCTTTTAACCAAAGGATTTTCCACATTCGTCAATGCAACATTGTATCTACTAGCCTTTTTTCCCCAATCCTGCCACTCAGATGCTTGAGCGACATACATTCGTTGGTTTCATTGACAGTCTCCTCAAGTGTTTCGGTCATTTGAAACCAATCTTCTTATCCTACATGCCGATGTGACGAGCACGGATGAACAACCAGGTCCATGCTCAATGTGGGTTTCCAAATGTCAAGAGTTGAAGTGCGACTTGTAAACTTTAAATGGAGGAAAATCATACTTACGGTTACCCCAAAACACGCATGTATGTGGACCCTGATTTGTTCGAGGCCGTAGGTAATCAACGACACTATATCAGCATTGTAACACAACGCTCTCAGCTCCTAGTCAATGAGCTGAAATACCACAGCTTTCCAGCAACTGTTCACCGAGCGATTCCTGTATAATGATGGTAACCATAATTTGGTGGTTATTAATAAATGCTTTATGACTCCTCTTTTCGATTTAAATTGATCGGAGAAATTTCGCATCCATTGTTTTCACTTATACTAGCAATTGTAAAGATAGTTGCCTACACTGATTCGATGAAGATCAGGTTATGTTGAACTAGCTGGTTTCATATCGGATAATTCCTACTTGCACAACAGCAATAATTACACTTCACGGGTCCACATTTGCATGAGATGCAGCTTAAAACTATCAATTTTTTGTCTCATTCAATTGAACAAACCCAACCACGACACCACCAAGGCTTCTTGAATCAAAACTGATCTCCATCAAAGCAGGTTATAAAATGTTGACCAAAAACGACCAATAGCACTTATTTTGACTGTACTCCTCAGAAAAATGGGTAGGCTCTCTGGTGATTTATCTGTATCTTGAATGGATGAAACCACGCATATCAAGAAGAGCATGCCCACCTTATGACAGTGCACGACAAATACATGGTAAGTTACAACGAAAGCATTTTACGGTTATGATATTTTCACATTCGCTATATACAACAGTAGTGAGCATTGCACATGTGAATAAAATTCTTCCCTCCCTTATTCCAAATGCTGTATTCAAACACAAGTCAGACGCCTGAGTGAAACTTGAGCTGACTTCCGTTTACGTAAAATTTTGCCGTGGAATTTTTACCGATATTCTCAAAACAAACTGCCGAGAATAGAACGGTATTCAGATTAAAACTTGCTCGCTTTTGCTGCAAAACGCATTTCGGATGGGTTGATACTAAGATGTGCTGAAACACTTGATCTATGCATGCCATGTGCATTTAAACACTTCCTAGATATAACTGATTTTATTTGACTAAGGGAGCAAATATGTTGATTTGTCGGCTACAGAACCAAAACGATGCCACCGAAATTATTTTGGCTTCAGCAGGATTGCTGGAATTATTTGTGAATTTCAGCAGCTATTTTGCATTCGCTCGCAGACCAAGGGAGCGGAATTGGCTGCACAACCGGACTGACAGGGAACAAATAGATGAATGATGTTTGCCACAGTTAGTGAGAAAGCTGGCATTTGCAGTTGGAATGCTTTTTGGCAGTTATTATTCAATAGGGAAAACTTTAATCAACTTTCACGTGCGGATAGTAAAAGATCCACCAAGATTGTTGAAAAGGAAATCAGTCAACGTCCCCATTCTACGGAGAGAGGTTGACAAATATGTAGGAATTTCAGGAAGGAATAATTTTTGGGTGGTACCTGCATCACACACATTACAAGTATGGGAACGGAAAGGACTCCTCAACGTATGTGTTCGTAAAAATGCGTGTTTTGTTCTTGCGCTTGCTCGTTACTTGTGCTGTTTGCAGGTGGAATGCGAACTCAATTGCAAGATAGCACCGTTAGGCAGTGTTGTGGAATATAGGTAGCTCAGGTGCGCTCCTTGCTTGTTGGTCTGTTCGCCAAGCTTGGCAGTTGGACTGCAGGATCAATAGATTGCAATTCCACTTTGCCACCCACGTACAGCATCCAAATAATTATGCGGCACACCAAATTGCGATGCCGCCCTGGATAAAACACGACAAAAGCTAGCAAATCATAGTCGCACACGCCTCACAGAATTGTGTCTCCCTTCGAACGAAATCTGGGCAGAATATCGCGTGGTGAGTTTGAATTTGGACGTATTTATAGTCACGATGATTGCACAACAGCCGATGTAAACGTTGCAAGTGGTTGTCCTCTTGTGGGTGCTGATGAAATTGGTCTCCATCCCGCTTGCGATGAAATGCCTTGTCGCTAGGGGTCAGTGGGTTTTATTTGATTTGCTCTGCTCCCAGCACTTAGGTTTCTTGGGTTTAAATAAGACGAAGTACTTTTCGGTTTCCGCATGTTTGTTTTATAAATTCGCTATAGGCGTTTTACCGCCGGAGGGTTTGGCAGGCCTAAGATATCCCTAGCTTAGTCGCCATCGCACAATCTCTTGGAATCTTTCGGGGTAAATGTGTAAAGTGCAGCCTGTAGACTGTCCTAACTGCTCAAAAGACTGTTTAGATGTGATTCAAATTTTTCCGCAGCGAGCGTGAAAAACGGCAATCACGATCAGCATTATACTCCATGGTGGGTTAACCATTTCACCAGTCACTATTTGCACTGATTCACAAAGTAAAGGGATGCACTTCGTGTTTGAGTGTGGCCGATTTAACTCCAAGGAATTCGTGGAAATTATGCCAAAAAATAATGCATTACCACTTTTCAAGAGAAAACATGTAGGAAGATCTACTTGTGACCGCCATCCAACTGTGTGTGAATTAAGAGGGGAGCAGCATCAAATACGGAATAATCCGCAAATACTTCATCAATATAGGCACTGTTTGGATTTTTATGGAAATTGGATGGCAACCGCATATTGAAGAGCATACCTTGATAGTTGTAGATGGTCGCAGGATGTGCACAATTCACAAATATCCCACTCTATTTTAAGCATTCTTCCGCTCTCGCATACACTTTATCCAGGACTTCGAAGGCCTAAAGGACGAATGATATGTATGGATAATGCGCTCTAATAAGAGAAACATTTGAGTTCCGCGTTCTCTGCTAAGTTGCAAACGAACCGGGAGAATAGCTTCCTAACACGAAGGGAACCGCTCATGGAAATTCGAAGTGAATGTAAATTATTTGTTGACTTCTGCTTTGGTTTTCGCTGACTATCAGCCTGGTACTAAATGATGCGATACTGTGGCTGGTGGAAAAAGAGACAGTTAACAACAACTGGGGATATACTGGGATTTTGTTTCTTTTGTTTCGCTTCATGAAGTTTTCTCCACTTGAAAATTCTGCCTCACAAATCTACGTAAATACACTCGTTTAGGAATGATTATACCGCCAGCTCACAAAAGCCTAAATTCGAATACACTAGATTGATAGACTCACCCAGTTGACTCAAAAGTTATGTATATTATCTCGCTGTCTACCGTTGTCTACCATGCAAGCATTCCCACGCCGCACAACGTCATGGTCATCGCTTTCTCATACGTTCATACTGTTAATTATCCATTCTAGGGGTTCAAAATTTTTTGTTCGGACTAAGAATATCGACCACGAAGGAACGTGTAATTGTATGCCCCGACAGAGCTGAGTAGCTTTAAACTACTCTCAATACGCGCTAGTAGTTAGCCACCACAACATTCACCAGGCGTTTTACTTCTCCCCTCACATGGGTTAAAATAATACAGTTAACGCCTCTTCTATGCAGTCCGTTTAAGCAGCCCAATTGTTCTGCGATCGCACGTTGAATTTACCGAAGGCCAATAAACAATGCTTGCTTTGTTACCCAAAGATTATTTGCCCGTTTGCTTTCTAGAGGGCAGGAGTAGCCTATTATGCTACCTATTCCATGATTATTTCTAATTATTCATCATTCCAGCCCAATGAGATTTGCTCCGCGGCAATTATACTGTGAGCACATACAACCTTCTGTTCTAACAGACAAGCATGATAAGCACATATGCTTGCCTCGTAATATATGTGCCACACATTGTTGTCTATGAGACGAGAATTATCACGCTGTGCACAGTCCATAGCAGCGTTTCGTCAATCACGAACTGCCCAGCTAATATGTTCCATAGCTTCACACATCACGGTTATTCTTTTGTCTTACTCAATGGGTTATCCTTTCTAGGACTTCGACTTTTTTATCCGGACCAAACTTATCGGCCCCACGCTGGCCCCAACTGTAATGGAGCACCCCAAACAGTAACTCCACTCTCAGTACACCCTGGTAGTTAGCAACCATAGCAATAGCCATGATTCCCATGTAACTTTTCACATCGGTTAAATGTATTGCATCAGCCTCATTTTCCATGCAGTCCGCTCAAGCTGCCAATTTTTTAAACCTTGGTGTTGAGTTTATCGGAAGCGAGCAGAGAAAGCATGCTTGGTTATCTGATGATTAGTTGCACACTTACGTTCCAGGAGATAAGAACAGCTTATCCATCATCACGATTATTTTGAGGTGGTCAATGAAAAAGAACCACTTTACCACTTATCCAATGATCTTGCGTTCTCTTATATCTCATATATCTCTATTATTCACTTGTGCACCTCAGTGTCAATTAGGTTTGTACAACTTTGCATTTGTAGAGGGTCCATGCATTTCCCATTGTTGTGTTAAACTGGTATGTCTTTCTCTGTTCTGTTGATACTTTGCGATCAATCTGATTTAAAAGCGCAATACATGCTGTTATTCGCATCATGAGATATCTGCTCAGCTTGCCAGAATCAAGCTGTGTTTGCTTTAGTTGTTTTGGGGAATGCTCAAATGAGTGCTTAAACATTAAGGTGATTATTATTCTCCAGACCTAAGTTGGAAGTAGGTTTTTCAACTTTGACCAAATAATGGTAATTTTGAGCGTTACGTCAGCGATATAACACCACAGTGACGCATAAAGCTCTCCAGTCAACGGTAGAAGTAAACCGTTCCTGGTGTGCCTATAGGAAGAGTTTGAGTTTCATCGAGTCAACGGATGGAAATGCCAAACTAGGACGAACAATTTATTAAAACCCTGAGCGAAATCACGGAATCAACAACAGCATTTCTGTGGATAAAAGATTGAAATTTCGCAGTCATCTAAGGCTTTTGATAGCCACAATTTATGTTTCTACATTCTACATTGAAGGTATGGATTTCTTTTCAATGATACCCTGTTTTCTCCGGAGGACGTTGAACTTGTCCTCAGATGTTGAATAAGAAATTCTTATTTTTATGCTCGTGTAGATGGTACCATAAAGCGCCTGCTGTTTTGGAGTAGATGGAGCAGATGTTGGCCATTTAGACTAGCAATATGCAACTGTTTTGGTGTTGCAACACTGGATTGTTTTCATTCAGGATGTTGGGTGGTTATACAGGGCGTCATGGATTTTCGAGAGACGCAAACTTCCGTGCACGGCTAAATTGAATTCGTATATCTTTGGGAAGCCCAGTGTTTTACGGTGACCAATATTAATCAGCTTCACACATATCTTCAGTAAAGATCTCTAGTCACACAAAGTAGCAAGTACTCAGATTATCAATGCGTACCTACAGTGTACTAATTTCACTGGCCTAACCTACACACAATCGTTAATTTCATATTTTATTTCCATTCCGTTTTCACCTAGGACAGCCTATGAGATTAGGCTGATGCAAATAAGTTCGGCCGGCTTGTAAGTAAGATTCGGTTGTCTTTTCCGTTTTGGAACAGTTGGCATCCGTGTACTATTGGCCAGTGAAACGTGAAAAACTTTTGGGCGCCTGCGCATATTAGGTGAGCCACATCCGTTTGGCATAGTGTGAGATGTAGTAGTGCGTTCAAGCCTGATGTAGGCATAGGGGAGTGGGACCAGCCTGTAAGCATGAAAATCCATGGTGTAAAGCATCGATCAGTCCGGAATCGGTGATACAGAAACGTACAGCCGCTGGTGTTATCTGTTTTTGCCGGGATATCGACGGTATCGGTCAAATCGTCAACTTCAGGTTTTCTTGCTTTACACCACCATACAAATATACGACAGATGTGACCTCCAAAAGTCATTAGGCGGTACTGGATAGGTCTAAGGCTAACCATCTGGTTAGCAATATCTGTCGTAGAATGACAACGCTGCGCAGCCGTTAGTTGAGAAGCAAAATGAGCTTGCGTTTATTCCAGGCGGTTGAATATTTCAGCTCAACCGATGACCCGAATGACTCAGATACGTTTGTTTGCAAGTTGTGTAGTTCGACTTGGGCAAGGCCGAATCAGGGATATTGATTCGGTTACGAATGTATTGACGCTATACATTGTCTCGAAATGTTTCACAGCATGGATAGACTTGGATAGCTTACGCAATCTGTATCCGGTCTTTTCTACAGACCTTGATGTTCCATCAAATCTGAACAAACTAAAGGCCCTCTTTATGATGGAATTTCGGTCTCCTTCCTTCAGCTGGGTTCCGAGGGATGAGTTGCCTTTGTCGTAGCCTCTTTCATCGGTTTGTACCGCCTACGGGACGCCACATACTCCACCACCTCGCTTCTCACCCGGGGCCAGTATGCCCTCTGCCGAAGTAAGTCATACGTCTTGGTACACCTTGCGTGAGCCATCTCGTGGCATTGGATGATCAGCTTCCCTCTCAAGACGCAAGGTATCACGGGCAGCACAATATCAGGACAAGTGACGTTCCGGGAAATTATGCCAGCTTCACTGAGATTCAGCCTATTGAAATGACTGTAAAATGTTTCCAATGTTTCCTGCACCAAACTTCCATTGTCCAACTTGACGACGAGGCTATTGGCACAAATCATGATCCTAGGAGCCTCAGCTTCAGCCTCTGGACTTGAGAGTTAATCAGCCAGGTTGTTCTCCCCTGGCACGTGTCGAATAGTAAAGATGTACGCTTGTAACCGGAGTACCCGGCGCACGGGCTTTTCATGAGCATCTCTGGTGCTCCCGATTCATTTCAGGGCTTTGTGATTTGTCTCGACATGAAATAGTTGTCCCAGCAAGTATGGCCCCACTTATCCGTAACCCAGAATATCGCTAGACGTTTTATCCCAATCGATGAGTACTTCTGCTCAGCGTTAGTCAGGGGACGGTTGGCATGTTCGATGACACCATTCCTCTGCTTGAGGACTCCACCAATACCGCGGTCACAGGCGTCCGTTGCAATAGTAATCATCCTCCCGCCCTGGGCAGGTTTAGAGTCAGCTGCAGCCCCAGTATCCGCGCTTTGACACGTCCGAAAGCCTCGTGTGCTTTCTTGTCCATTCGAATTTCCGATTTTGCCCAATCAAGTTGCAAGGTGGAGTGGCAATCCTGTTTATATCTTTGACAAACTGGCTGTAGTATGCTGCTCGTCCGCAAAACTGCCGTAGGGTCCGCCTTGAATTGAGAACAGCACATTACTCGATCTTTGCCAGTTTTTCTGGAAGTGAGCTAACCTCTCCGTGACACACTATATGCCCGAGCAGTGTCACAGTAATCAGAGTGAGCTATGTCTTGACTTCATTTATCCGCAGGCCAGCTCTTCCGATACGCTTCGGAACGGCCTCCATGTGCAACTGACGCTCTGGTTCCGAGATGTTGTGCACAAAGATGTCGTCTCCGCACACGGCAGCATTATGTAGACCCTTCGTTAAAAGAAGCGTCAAGCGTCGTAATGTGAATGGTGCCCCCGAAAAACCAAATGGCATCCGTCTAAACTGATAATGGGTGCCTTCAACGGTGAACGCCGTTCTATTCCTGTCCCCTGGCTTGTAGTTAGTTTCCAGTATCCGGATCGCAAGTCAAACACCGTGGAAAATAGGGAATACTGAAGGGAATCGAAAATCTCCGAAACCAAAATGACCGCTACAACCTGATTTAAGGTGTGTTCATTCACACGCCGGAAATCCACGCAAACCCGGTACTTCCCGTTCACCTTCTTTACAATAACAAAAACCCACGAGCAGAAGCCAAAGGGATCTTCATCACCTGTGAACAGTTCGGACCACTTCTCGGCCACGGATTCTACTGGCAGCACATTACGGGAAGGAAGCTTTTGTACATGCAGTTCGACCACGTAAGTGTTTGGGTAACCTTTGAGCTTGACTGCGCCACATTTTGTCACCAGTTTTCACCGCTTTAATTCAACAAAGAATTCTGAGCTCTTGAGAAAATCTGCTCGCAAGATTATCCGCTCCATGTCTGTGTTGATCAGGAACTCGTACTACACTGCCCAGTCGCCTAGGCGCATTGAGTGCATTGACAATCCGTCAATTTGCAGTCGGTATCCACACATTGCTCTCACGGCTAGCGCGCACAGTTTGCATTCAGCTTCGTTTCCTCTGCTCCTCCGAGATAACCCTGCTCCTGCATCAAGTAGGCACAGCTCCCTCTTCCCGTATATCTCGATAACCGCCTGTGTCACTGCACCAATCGCAACTTACCCGGGAAAAGAGGAATAATCTAAAGTTTTATTTTTTACAGGTCAGGTACGACGTCACTGATTCTTTCAGTAGCCAGGCATGTCACATTTGTAGCTTCGGCTCGTTCGAACATGTCTCCACGAATCCGTACTGATGGCTGCAAGCTGTTATGTCAGTTGGTCAGATTTTGACTTCAGGTTATCCACCGGCGTACTTCCCTCTTCACCTGCGACTTCATGCTGGTCGTTGACGCCTCGACCAATTCCCGTGACAGATGCACAAGCTCTTCCACATTCAACAGAGCAGTTGCTCTCGCCAACCGCAACTGGGCACTAAGCGCACGCTACACATCTTCAACGAACTGCTGGCGCGACACTGCGTCCAGCTCCGGCAAAGCCCTGTCCAACGGCTGCTGCAGGCTAGCGAAGAAGGCGATCGGGTCACATCCAGGTCCTATCCTGGCTGCGTTGAACCGCCTCGTGGACTCCCGGCGGTCGGCCGGTGTGTCAAACTCCGCTGCCAGAGCTTCCTTCACGCGGCCCGGTCCACCTTCCGGGGGACCCTTCTGGCCGCGTCCAGGATCACATTCGCCCAGCCCCTGATGAAGGCCTTTAGTGCCACCAACTTACCCCGGACGGTCCCCAGTCCAGCCGCCTGCGCAACATCCTCGTAATCCTCCGGGAAGGTCCACACATCCCCATCATCAAAAGGATTTGGCCACAGGATCTTTATCCGTATCAGGGCGACGGCTACAAATGTAAGGAGAGAAGCCCTCCGCCGCGAAGTTGCTTATTAGAGAACACCAAATAAACAGATACAAACTATTGGACAGGATGGTAAACGTCTCATATCCGCATAATTTTAGAAAACTGAACATTCTCATGCGTCTTCTTCAACTTTCATGAATATTTATTTACTATCACGCAATTGAAAAATCGAACGCGTCAAAGCAGTTCCACAATCTCCGTAATAAACTTTACCCTCCACTAGATGCGAGACGAAGCTTTGAGGGAGCCACATACTGCTCGAATGCCCCACTAGCATCCGGCTTTCCACGAGTGCACTAACACAGTTGGGAATCAACTTGGTTGGCGAATCCTTCTTTTTGAATACCCAAACAAGCATTTGTGGTTGATTAAATATTCATTATTCTGCAGCCTTCCTCTGACAGGTAGCAATCCTTCAATAAGTGTTGAAGAACTTACGTAACGAGTTAGCCGGCCCCACATTCTGGGTCTCATCAGGAAGTGATTTTACGGTGAGGGAATTATATATATGCTGATGGGCGTGATACTGTACCATTGCAAGATTGATTATTCTGTTGCACTCAGTTGATCAAGCCGCAGAAGGCTGAGAGAAAGCATACACTTCTCTTCTTTGCTTGACTCTACACGGAGGTAAATTCTGAATCCCATCATCCGTATTATGGCTCTTCTTAGCCTAGTCCATGAAGAACAGAAAGAGAGAAGTTTGTCAAACGATGATTCTTCCAAGACGGTAGATTTCAGAACGTTGAACTTTTTGACTTAGAGGCCCGGAATATCGCCGGCAAGGCATTTAGTACTCAGTTTCGGCTACATGGACTCTGGGCTTTGTAGAAAGGCTTGGCCATGCAACCAGACGCCTAGAACGTCCACGCGGCTACCAGCGAATCCCCATGATGCATGAGCTACTGGATTATCTTCCGCTGACACATGCCTCTACTGGGAGACTTCGGTATTCTCGTGAATGAATCCTAGCCTAGTAGCGAGGCGTGTCTTATATTTTGACTTTCATAGATATGGTGAAGCGCAATCATAGGATCTGTCCACAAGTGGGTACTGTCTATTTTCAAATTCAGTCCGCTCATTAAGTGGCAATGTACTTTTACGGACAAGACGACAGCTTGCAATTCCAGTCGTCGTATTGTGACAGTCTTTATAAGGGAAACACGGGATTTGCCGATCAGAAAATTACAGTATACCATCCCGAAACTGCGCACTAATCGTTTGGTTTGAAGTGGAAGACATGCCACCAATCGCAGGGTGTCGTAATGTGGGGCGATGCAAGAAATTTTGCGACGTCCGGTCGATGCGCATGTTGGCAACTCGACCATGAATCGAAAGGCGTCAGTTTGCATAGACTAGTACAAACCCAATGTCTTGTGCGAATTTGAATCTGCAGTGTTGAGGTCAACTAGCACGGAAGCTCGCTCGTTGATGAGGATGACTTTCGAGACTTCCGGTTGTTGCACATCCACTTACGCAAACTAAATTTGCCCAAACTCAACACCAAACTGAGTTCACAAACTAGGTTTTTGGCTATATCGACAGGTTCCACTGATACAAGGAAATTATCTACGTAAAGGTTTTCCCTTACTGCGGAAACTGTCCTTGCGTCGAAAACATTTCTGCTATCATCAACAACACCAACTTGGGCAAAAACAGCGCAAAATCGGGAGAAAGTGACCCCGAAAGGTTGCACATTTGGAGAATTCTTCGGATTGCCGCCAATGCACCACAGAATAGTGAACGCTGCCCTATCTTCCGGTGGCAATCATGCTTGTAAAAACATCAATACCTGCGGGCAGGGCGTTTTCATGAAACCGGAAACGAAGTAAAATGTCGATGATGCCATCAATAAGGTCGGGTCCGGAAAATAAGCAATCACTAAGGGAATCACTGACTTTTCGAAAAGCAGTCGAAAACATTACGCACGTTCCTTGGCTTTCGACGGTTGAAGTCAAGATAGTGCAGAATGAAACGCAAGGCTTTTGTTGAACCCACCGGCGACCGATTTACATGCACTTTTCTTTAGTAAGTGGCTGTGATCTCGGTGTAGTGTGCAAGGAGGCTATTATTGTTTGAGGAGCGACCTTTCAAATAATTGGAGCTTTCTTCCGCTACACACAAATAACCAGGTAGGTCATTCTAGTTGACCTTCCTGGGCAGCGGCACCTGACAGGGGCCGTCCATCGAGCGAATAGATTGCTCGGTGGCTTGAATAACCTTTGTCTTCTCTAGGAACAGTGATTTATCTGTACCATTACTTTCGTTTAACATCCGATTCAAACATCCTCACTATGTGGTCCTCAACACTGAGTTTCGTAGTGAGGCAGTTCACTGATAATCATTTGGGTCCTGCATGGGCGGCTGGTCCGCATAGTGCCCATTCGAAAGCCGTTAAATATGCGTACGGATGTTTAGGATAACCCAGAAATTTCTCGACAGCCCAGTATGCCTCAGTGGCATTAGTTCCTATCAAAACCGGGATGTCATTTCCAGAAATAAGCGTAGGCTGAACTTCCGCGAGATGCGTCCATTTGCTCAGCAACGAATTATCCGAAATCTAAAACTTGGTGATGTGAAGTGACCCGATGGTGTGGGCACAGTTGACTGTCATGCTACCCTTTATGTCAGGGCCATTTAAGGATGACGCGTCTACGAGCACCGCACCCCTTCTATCCAGTGCTGCTTTGCCACGTCGGCCATTAGTCGGGTAGTATCAGAGCCATTGTTAAACATGGCGTGACTTGATACAGTCCCCTTTGGTCCAATCAGCCGAGCTGCTATGTACCCAAGGTAGCTCTGGAGTCTCCCCACTTCCGTTGAGTTGACATTGGCATGTTTCATAGCCTTCTCAACTAGCCGATGTTTGTCATGAAGATGACCGTGATATCGTTGAGCAGTTTGAGTCCGCCGTGTAATGCATCTGTCCTATTGCAAGATCACATTTAACCATTATCCTAATCAGCCTTCGGAAGGCATCGATCTCTCTCCCCACCAACCCTTTGTTCGCTCATAACCGACTGCTCTGCGTCGTGTAGCATACAGATCTGCGTCCTGAAAACATCCATGGACTTTCGATAGCCTGCCTTTTCAGGAAGGAACACACAGTGCTCAATGGCCTCTTCCATATCCCGACAGCAATATTGGAGATGGTACATCAACTTGTAGCTCTCATCACCGCCAATCAGCTACACTCAGTTGAAATGATTTCAAGAACTTCCAAAATTCCATTAGATTCCTGCCAAACTTATTTATTTCTATTTTCGGCATGTTGAAGACTGGCACCGCGACATATTGGTCCACATGTGTGCCGTCCATTTCGTGCGCTGCGGTTTGAGTCTCGGCGACGTCATCTTTACTTCGCATTCTGCCTCCTCTAGGTTGAATTTTGTTCCACACTTGTCGACCATCTTTTCACTGGATAGAAATCCACATTTTCAGTCGCTTGATATTGAGTGTTCATCATCAGGGGACACAAAGAACAACAGCATCTTCTTCCGGGACACTAAATTCTGCTTTCTAGTTTTTACCTCCTGCATTTCTATCGCTATCTCCTCCTCCAGTATCCCTTTTTCTAACCCAAGTTTGATATAGCCTCTAACCGTTCGCCTGCTGGGTCTTGCACTACCAACTACGCTTGGCCTAGGGGAGAATGTCGGCATAATAAAGGAGGCTGAGAAACGCAAATGTCACGGTCAACAATGTTATTAGATTTATCGTTCATCAAGTTAGCCAGTTCTGGGTTCGACAAGATTTGCAGTAAATTGCCGCTTCGCGTTCTGGTTATATAGTTCCCAATGTCTCAAAATTCCAATTCGGGCGAACGTCCTGGATCCACGGAATACTTGAGATTTGAGTTCTAGGGTTTGGGTGCTAGGATTTGAGTACTGTAGGCTCTTTCCAGCAATCTGTTGAACTACGGCGAGTTACGCACAAAAATCCAAAAACAAGTCATTCAAACGGTGGTTTATTTACGGATGCCGTACTATGAAAACAATTATAAAACAACAAAACTATACAAACCTATGCAACACCGGCTTCTGTACACCGGTTTGGGAACTACTAATGGTCCCAAAGTCCACACTGACTCAAGGCGATATGTTTACAAGATAGCAGAACCACGTGTTGATTTAAACAACACGTGCTATGACAAGATCGAATAGCGGTTTAGGTTCGGGTTGAAAACAAGAAATGTGTTATAGACGCAAAACCGAAATAACAAAAACGAAGAGTTGCGTTGTACAAAATAAGAATAGAAGAAAAGAATTAACAACTAGTTTCCTCGTTGAACGAAGAATCAAGCGTCGGAATGTGAATAGTGCCCCCGACAAAGTAAACGGTAGTCTATTTTAGTTGATATTGAGTAGCTCCAACGGAAATGCCATTTTCGCAAGGTCCTCTGGCTTGTTAGCTAGTTTTCAGTATCCGGAATGCAAGTCGAACACTGCGAGATATCCGAATTGCTGAAGCGAATCAAAAAAATCTCCGCAACGAAACGTACTGCAACAAACCAATTTGCGCGCAGGTCATTAGAACCCCGGAAATTCACGGATAGTCGATGTATTCTGTTCGCCTTCTTTACAAACACAACCGGGGAGTTATACGCACTTTTGGCTTCTTTGGCTATGTCATTTTCCAACATCTCTTGAACCTGTTTATGGAACTCCGTCCGTAGCTGGAGCCGTGAGATCGAAAGTGTTCAGACGAGCGGTAACTTTCCTGTTCGATCCACGAGTAGAAGCCAATCGGATCTTCATTCTATGTGAACAGTTCGGTGCTCTCCTTGGTCGCATACTGTTCTAATGGATGGACAAGGTGGAAGATTTCGAACACGCAGTTCGCTCACGACAGTGCCTGGTTAACCTTTAAGCTGAACTGCGCTATACTGTGTCATCCGTTTTTGCCGACTGCGCTCACCAGGGATTCTGCACTCTTGTATGCTCCTTGTCTGGGCTCATTAGGAATTCATGCTGCATCGACTTGTTGCATAGGCGCATTGAGCGCATTATCAATCCGTCAATTTTCAGTCGATATCCACCAGCTGTCCTCATGGCTAGCTCACATGGTTTGCATTCGGCTTCATTCCATCTCTGCCTTTGTGACACCCATGCTCCTGCGTCAGTTAGGCACAGCTCTTTTGGTCTGTCTCAGTAATGCCCTCTGTCGTAGCCTGTGTCACTGCACCAATCGCAACTCACCCAGGAAAAGAGGGTAATACAAAGAGTTGTTATTTACCGGTAGTCGTGTACGGCGGCATTGACTCTTCCAGTGTCCCGGCATGCCACATTTGTGGAAACGGCTCGTTTAGGCGTACCTCAGCTATTTTATCATTGTTGCTGCAAGCTGTTCGGTTATTCGTTCACGCCGGTCTGCAGGTTCTCCACTCACGTACCACCACTCTTCTGCGACTGCAGCGTGGTGACTCAGTCAATCCACGTACCACACGCGCCAACTACTCCACACACACACACACAAACACACACACACTGGTCATTTGCCCTTGCCAGCCGCAAGTGACCACCGAGCACCGACCGCTCACCTTCGTCAAACTGGTCAGACAGCTACTGCTGGCGCGACACTCCGTTCAGTCCCTGCAAGGCACGATTCAACCACTGCTGCAGACTGGCAAACAACACCGTCGGGTCGTAACACACCGGTCGTTTCCTGGCCACCTTGAATGGTCCCATAGCCTCTTGGCGGTAGGTTGGTGTGTCGAACTCCACTGGATGGGCTTCCTACATGGCGTCAGTCCATCTTCTAAGGGCCCCTTGTGACCGGACCCAGGGTCGCCTCCGCTCGACCTCTCAGGAGTGTCTTCGGTGCCGCCAAGTTATTCCAGTCTACCTCCAGTTAAGCTGCATCCTAAGCATCCTCTCAATCCCCCAGGAAATCATCACATCCCCATTCTCAAAATATTGCAGCCAAGGGATTTCCATCCCTATCCTGCTTACAGCGCCAAATAGACGGGGCAAAGCCTTTCTTCCTGTGAAGTATTTTATTAACAAACACGAGTTACGCACATAGTGTTCAAAAACTTAGGCTTCTCACACGTCTTCTTGAGCTTTTCTGGATATTCATTGAAAATTACACAATAGTGAACGGACACAGTAATGTGGGCCCACGTTTACCGTGGCAAACTTCACCTTCCATCAAACGGGAGTGCGCAGCTTGCACATCGAATCATAGGCTACTCGCATTATCCATCATTGATATGCTTCGTTACACTAGTACAGTAAAAAGAAGCTGAAACCCGTTACCGAAATGAACGGAATGAACCATCAAGAGCATTTGCGACCAAGTATGGGGGGAAAATGCTTGTTTTTGAGATATGATGCCTCATCACGCCCCGAAAACTTCCAGATCTACTGCCAAAATGCTTGTATCTAATATTAGGTCAGTTCGCCAGTAGTATTTCCACAACAATTTATCGTTCATATACGTTGCTCCTGAACTGCAGCACAAGCATAAACGAGTGAACAGAAGTTCGCAGTCATTCGACACATGCCAAACAATTCAAGCTGGAACGAAGCTGAAAGAAGCCGCAGTTTTAGTATCTATGGTCCCGAAAGCAAACCTGATTTTAACGCGTGCTGAGAATGTGCTCAATTGATTCGGCGAATTTTAGTCTACAATACAGAAGCGTTAACTTAAATATTTAATAAGGGACTGAAATAAAGGGGGAACCGTGATAGAAAAAGGAAAATTTAAGTTTGTTATCCGACCAAATAAATTTAATTCTACGCGTTTCATTTGATAGCACATCTCTTCGTTTTCCAACTAAGGGGTTTGGAGCGGAAATAGTTACGTGGACCTAATGTACAGTCGATGTTCCGACTCTTCAAATTGTATACATATCACCAAACATGAATAATGTTGGGATTCCAGATGCCTAAAATATGACACTTGGTTCAAGAGATTCGACCCTCGACTGAAGTTCCAAAGTAATTTATAGGACATCAAATGACCGGAACCTACCATGTATATGTGTGCGACAATGGGAAAAGAAGGCCACACTTGGCTCGTATGACGCACCAAAATGCGGGACAAGCCTTTACTTTGTATGATAGGCGTTTGATGGCACACGCATTACTGCGCCTTGTCCATTTCGGTTGTCGTCCAATTGCACAGAGAATCCAGATACAATCACCTGATTAAGGGCGCCATGGTGACAGTAAATATGTGACCCCACGTTGATGTTCTCAGTACGAAATGGAAATGAAGTCGAAAGGATGCTCTTGAATGGCGTGTAGAACTTCTACCTCATCAAATTCTGTGCTGTAAATATACCTTGAGCCGTTAGCGTTCAGCGTCCATTTGTATTCTGCGGTATAATTTCCCAGTGCTCTTTTGATTGTGGCAGTAAGTTGCGGGATTCACAGAACTTACGTTCACATAGTCTATTGCACAGCGATCCTCCTGTACTACCGCAATTATTCTGGAAAAACGCAAATACAAATTGTTCTTTTCATTATACATGTTCTCTGCATTGTGGTCACTAAGCTCCCGTTTGGCGTCCAAATACAACCAAAGACTGGCCTTGAATTTAGTAAAACACCCAGGATCATCGTGGCACGGAGAAAAACGTACTATTGCACGCAAAAATCCGGGAAAGTCACATGACAATACAGTTCTATAGAATTTGTCTTGACCAAGGTGGTCAGTGGGAGAGGGAACAAGCGGTCACATTATTTGGTGCGTACAGCGCGCGGTAGGGCCTTGCTTAAATCTCCGTCAAGTTCGAAAGCAACTTGTTTATGAATGACAGAAACTATATCGTAATTTCTGCGTGACGCGAGACGAACATTGAATATAGGAAACGTATAGTTAGAATTTAAATGTTTTAAGCAGCACCAATTGCGGCAATTTTCCCGAGAAGCATTTCAGTCGCTGTTTTGCGTGTTGAAAGTGGTGAATCTAAAAGGAAAGCAGAAGTCCCTCTTGTTGTTTCACCGATAACAGGTTTGAAATAGGTGCCTCAGGAGGGAAAAAACCTGAACAGTCCTAATCTTCCCATGATCGATAGGCTTCAAGGGGCTTCTTTTCAGAAGCGATGAGCGCATATTTGGTGCAGGAGTACTGATGAATGATGATGATGATCGTTTTTATGGCTGTTGAAGTAAATCAATGTCACTTCAATGCCCATCAAAGACCGGAACCTTGTGGCCATTTATTTAAATTTGTCATTTTGTTGCAAAACTGCCAGCATTTTGGGACAATACAAATGCGGTCCTGCATTGGTGAATGAAGGCAAAATTTTCAGTGTTGACGATCCGTTACACCCGTTAAAGTAACGGAATTGTCTGAGTCACGCTTAGTTCATTTGACAGAGCTGTATCAATCGTTGGACAGCAGTGTGTGCTCTTCGAAGTTTTGCCAAAGTTTTGGCATAGGTCACTAGAGCTGTGTTAACAATTATGCGGAGTGCTGAGTACAATATATAAAGTTTCCACAAACCGTCTGTTTATTCACTCTTTCCGATAGGTGCCTTCCTAATATATGTACTTCTGAAAGTGGAAACCGTGATGGCAAATAATTTAAGTCGTTTGCATTACGTTCAGAGAAACTTTAAATTACATTCTAATTCATTGCTCCCAATCAGCATCAAGGCTATTTTGTAATCACCGAACTAAATTTAGTAACTACAAAACTCAATACCGGCCGCCCAAATGCTTGATACGGGGTCCTCAATAACCTAGCTATTTTTTGAAAAAGCCTCAAGATGTTATTTTATGTCTTGGCTAGGAATAGTACAAAAAACAATTTCTCTTAAAGCCATTTAGTGCTGTCAGATGTTCGAACATCGCGCCATTACGCCCATTGTAAACAACTTACCAGAAATCCCGTGATGACGATCTCAATCTCACAGTTTCAATTGGATAGCAGTGATGATCTTCTCTGGCTACCAATTCATGGTCCACATTGCTTGGTTTGAGAGTCAAAGATTTGTGCTTTTGAAAAGTTTCCCAAGCCATATTTAGTAGCAGAATATATATCAGTACCAGAGGTTTTATTAGTTACTCGTGTGAAGCCCACCGAAACTGACAGAATGGGCAGGAAACGTGGTACCAACGTAGGTGGATTAAATATTCCTCGTGAGCATTCTCATACGATGGTACCTGGTGACGAAGTTGGTGAATAAAGCGAAGCCTATGCCTTCATAATCACGTAAGCTAGAACGGCCAAATAGCGAAACATAAGTGACCTTCCTAGGATAAAATACCATTGATTAATGCGGCAGATGACCGTTCCACATATTCGAGGCAGAAATACTTCGTATGCAGTGTCGGTTTTGATTAACGAAATGCCACGACGAAAATCCAACTGGTTGTTTTTCAGTGAGTGCCACCGTCTTGGGGCATCAAGTATGCCATCATTCTGCCCAGTTTGACACCTGTGATGCGTTAGCTGGTGATAACAAAAACCTGATGACCTACAGTTTAAAATATTACTGTTTGGTGAACGCATTGTGGGACGGTAGTTTTGGGGAACCAGATTTTTTGTAACTCACGGGACTCATTGCTGAGGGAAACTGAAGTTTAACTGACGATAACTGTAAGAGACTCACAAATCTGCAGAATGAACGACCTGGGACCTAATCGGGTAATATCAAACTCGGTGAGCACTTTGAGACAATGATGGTGCGGGTTGAAGCAAACAGCAGGTCTGTTTGTAAGAGTAGACGAACTGAAACCATTTCTGTATCACGAAAGAAGAAGGAAATAAGGCATGTTAAAATAATGCCATTCGATAAATTCAAACATGACTGTCACGAAGCATTTCCAGGCCTTAATACAACCATTTCTATTTTCATTACTCAAACCAACCATTTCAACCATCTTGGATATTACAGTTTGTAAACCATGCCTCATAATTCTAGACTAATTCGTCCAAACTATGTCGGTATAAACTTAGAACCTGATCCAGGCATCTTATTCTATATCATCGTTTACCTTGCCAAACCAAGTTGTGGATCGCCTGCTGACTAACAGTGATAACGCTGCGAGCTAAACGGTACACATTTGGGCGTGTAAATAAGGTAATGAAATCTGGCAATGCATATATATATTCCCCTCAAAAGCAGCTCAGAGCCGACACCCATGTGTACCGTTTGGACGGATCGTCCAGCAGATCGCAAACTGCATTCTATTCTCGGAATCTAAGGACTAATCAAACTGCCAAACTCTTAAGTTGTTTAGAGGTCTGCGAACACAAGTATGTGACGATCGAGTCTGAGGCAGCTTTCGACAATACCGAAAATATGCCTTCTAATCGCATAAAGTGCAGCGATATTTGCTTCAATTTGATTTCTCAAGTTAAACGAGATTGTTCGGTCCAACAATTAGAACGATGATGTTTTTTGTGCTGTCCGGTTACCTGCTGACCGGAACGATCCATTGACTCTTCAGCAGAATAACTTTTTTTATTTGGAGCCATGTTGAACATAGATTTGAAAATTGGAAGAGCTAAATTTAAGCTGTTCAAAAACAATAATGCTGGGGTTTTATTTTCTAGTAGTCACGCATGGGTTTCGGTCTCGACAATGGCCATGAAACGGAATTCTGACCGTAGTTGGAGCACTCAGCTAAACGTTGTGATTAACTTGGACATTAAAAGTTGTCCTTACAGTTCCCCACGACGATTTTCATGGTCCACCCATCCCTGAAATAAATCTTCTTGAATTTGGACGATATATCCGTTGATGTCCGTTGTCTGTTCACCTTGCTTGAAAGATATAAATGCACGTCCTGTTCCCATTCGTTTGTTTGGCGACTTTTGGTGAAGTAACAGTGAATTTGAATACGGGCACCCCAGTCATAGCGGGTGCAGTGAGGTGACCAGACCATGGAGGCCTACCACGAATGGCACAGTAGTCCACGTCTACAAGTTTCATTCCTTATACAGAAATATATTGCGGGGAAGCATTTTTTGAAAAGTTGTAAATTATGAATATGCGTTTCCAAATCATAAATAGTAACAAACATTTCTCGATAACTGACACTACTTGGTGGAATACAAATGCCACCTTTGTGTGTCATTTCAGGCTTAGCATTTATAGTGTTGCTCTTGATAACAAAAACGGCACAAGAATCCAATGAGTTCGCTGGAGTTACACTGCCATATAAGTCGAACCAATTGGAATATTCCAAATATATAACGGGTAATTTGCAAACGTTTCTCAAAGTGCATTTTCGAGAAAATCTACCAAAGTCACTATGAGGCAGATATTATGCTACCTATCACGTCCTGTTGTTAAGCAATATGTCTGTTTGCTACTCCGTGGTATTCGAGTGGAGCCACCATCAGAGTGAAAAACCCGAAGGGCAACTGATGCGAAACCGTTGAATGCATGCATACTGCTTTGTGAATAGGGGAGCAAAACTGATGACGTTTACGTGGGGTTGTGTGCGGCCTTAGATTAGGGCCCTTACTCATGGTAAGATGGCCCCAACCCGGGTTTTCAACAGACAAATTTTACAACCATATTGGGCCCCAGCTGTTCCTGAAACACCAACTTTTGTACTTATCACTTATTAACCCCCATCTTGATAGTTCCGGTCACAAGGCCCACTGGGATCTTAGTTACTGAAGGAGCAATTATTCGTTGCATCAGCGTTATTTCCAAAACATATATCCTTCAATGTTTTAGACGGTTTGCCTTACTCCGAAACCAAAACACACATTGTTACCACAAAACATGATAACTATATTCATCGCAGAACGTATTTAGGAGGACCTGTTGACTAAGCTACGCCAGTATTATGGTGGCCAACCGCAACCATGAGGATGGGGAACTTTAGATGACAAAGAACCGGTTGCCATAGTCCAAGTGCAATTGTCTCGGCTGTTGCCAGTGGATCATTTGACGGCCTTGGAGTTATTTTGAAGCGTCTCAGAGATTAGGCTAAACCACTGGGCCTGATTCTCCCGTTGATCTGTACCCAACGTGCACGTGGCGTTTGTGCTAATAATAAAATGTGTAGGATAGCGCATAGGGAAAGCAACGCATCGCAGAACTTCTAATTTTCGAGGTAAGTTTGAAAAAACGTTAACGATCTACAAATATGGGTTAAGAATTTAAAAATCACATACCAGTGCCCTTACTTGTGCGGCATTAAATGTTCTCCTAAAAGCAGAGCACGAGAACTTCAGAAACATCGCCAACAAATTAGGAAGTTCCAAGTTATTTATAATCCCTGGTTAAACAAGCCTGCATGGCTCTAAATATTTTTCTGGTCATCTACTCTGGCAGGGAGATAATTCCTCCAAGTAGCTATTTAAAAAGTAAATTATTTTGTAACAAGGCTCAAGTCTGTTGTCCACGCAACTCCCGGGATTATTGTTTACCATCCGCTAGATCGGGTTTTATTCATCTTTTGAATGATAACATTTTTGTAGTCCGATATATGGTCGAACATTACGGTATGCCCCTAGGCCGTCCCTGTAGCACCTAATCCTCAAGCTGAATAGCAACATAAGTTCGTCTCGCTGGGCAAAGTGCAATGTCCCGTGCGCAGAATGAAAACCATTAGGTAGCTGGTGCATAACTGAGTCAAGGAGAAATGTAAACAGCACAACAATCATAGAGGATGGTTGACTGTCAGCTTCATCCTAATTATCAGCTAAAACTAGTCTGCGTGGATAATAAGTTGCTACTCGTATGTTTGAATTTGTGAGCTGTAGGATGTACAACGTAAAGCGGATTTTTCAACCCGAAATGGGAAGCGCCTAAAATGTAAGCAAGATTGGTTCATGGAATGTCTGATATTGTTTTCACTAGGAAAACACCTATAAGAATAGCGGAAATCAACACATCTCCCTTGGATGTCCATGAGAGCGCCGATACCGTAGTGAGTGACGTTCACGTTTTGATCGCATATAATTTTGCCAACCACTGAATGATAACGTTGAAAGAAGATTTGGTAATATCAAGTGTAGACCGCAGAGTTTAAGCTGGTATATCAAGAAAAGGGAGAAAAACATATCCAAGAGACACACCTATCTCCCGACTCCAAGCGGACCTAACTGGCGCAGTGTGCTAAAAATGTCTTTTGGGTTCAAATTAAATACGAATCAAATTTGTGAAATCTTGTAGACGGCACTTTAAGAAATGTGTCCAAAAAAGTGGAGAATGCCTCGGGCAGTTTAGGAGAATTGGTGTACATCAAGTCGTTGTTACCGGATGCAAAATTGTACGTAGTGCACAATCAGTTGCATGCTGGAAGTTTAAGACTGGAGAGAAAACTTAGACAGAGAAGCAAATTTATCGGTTTTTTTTCGAAGCTAGTTATGCGTTGAGCTTTTGCATGAACGTAGGACAGCCGCTGTTCGTGGTTAGTTGTTTTAAGAAAAAAAGCTGAACAAACAATACGTAGCCGGTTCTCATCAACTGAGTGTCCTATGGGAGATTTTGCTTAGAATGCCAAGGCTAATCCTTAAGACAACATTTTATTCGGTACTTTGTTTGCCATCAAAAATTTAGAATGAAGCCGACCAGCAGTCTAGCAAGCCACCGCTGCACTAGGAAGACCCATGTTTACACGTTGATACGTATCGTTCAATAATGTCAAATGATACACCACTTACACAGATTACTCAATAATTTTGTCGATTGTTAATCATTCATGCATGTTATGACTTCTCCGTACAAATAACGTAACAGTGACAAATGACAACGCCATTCCGCTTTTTCCATCTTGTCCGCCTGAACGTTACCTGGAGTCAGAAGCGGTAGCTAGAATTTGTTGTGCCTCGGCACAAAATACGATTATCTTTCCCTATTTCGCTTAAATGGCCAGAATTTGGAACCTTAGTCATTGTGCTGTACACCCTAATGAAGAAAAAGGAATTGCCGGAATCCACTACCTTGCAAACCAATTTAGTTTTACCTGAACACTCAACCGATTCCCAGCCATGAATCTTGAGCGTGATAGTTAAAACTGAATCGGTTTCGCATAATCCGCCTGATGATTCTTCTGGATGACATCTTAGATATCGTAGTGTGGGCCGATCCCACTAACCAGAATATGAATGAAAACTCTTAGACCACCCACAACTGGTTTTCCTGTTGTTCAAGCCGACTATAAGGCCAATACTTCGTTAACCCAAATTGTACGCTGGTTGAGTAGCGCAATTATCCGCTGGCTTATTTGTTCTCAACTTGAGGTTTAACTACATTCCACAATAAACTTTACGGCACTCGACGCTAGGCACTGGGTGATATATGGTACTGAAGATACTGAATGCAAGTTTTGCTTCCACATTCATTTATAAGTAAGTGAGGGTTGCTTCTCGAGTAAGGATTCAAAGACTTAAAAACTCGTATTGACAAAAAATTTCACGAAATATTGTATTTTCTCTGTAAACTGCAATTCTTTTGAAATTTGTCGTGTCTTTAATTGGCAGAACAATCCCGGTTGGGAATTCACAAATGCATGCCGAAACAGTGAGGAACACTTAAATAATATGCTCATCATTTACGAGCTGCGTTGGTTGATAAAACTACAAATATAACTTTTTCGGTTCTAACAATTAGCATGAAAATGTACTCCTGAACAGTAGCATGACTATTTGTTTCGGGACACCCTAAAATAAGCTGATGTAAAGTGGCTTTTGTTATCGAGTTCGTTTGCGGCTGGACAGGGATTAATATGACACGTCAGTTAACCTGACTATGGGCGTAATGTAATGTGCACTGACTTGCCCGCAATGTCGAGATAGGGCAAAGTGTAGGTGTTGGATAAAATTATTTCTCAATCCTGCCTTTTTTGCCAATGTGTGGTGCTGTATGTCGTTCGGTGAAGCATTTTTCGAGACCATTGTTATGTATGCCTTATTGAAACGTTTGTCTGATTATGTCTAGACAAATAATTTGACTACATGTTTTGAACTGACTACACAGACTACATAACGATGCATGGGAAACGACGTGTTATGCACCTCATATGGAAACAAATTTCGATTACTTGCTCAAGCGGTGCCATTTTCTTAATAGCGACATCTGAATTGGTACAAAGAATTTCCAACATGTTCCATAATAAACTTTTGGTAGCATCCATGCATTCACATACATTTCTACCTCACCGTTGGTAAAATACCGTTCCGTGTCTTATATTTGAGTCCGTTTCCTACGGCTTGCGAAATCACATGCACCATAGTGTGCTTTATGCTGCAAGGTTACATAGCTGTTAGCTAAATGTACCAGTAGAGGTTAGGAGCACGTTTGGTTTACAATGGCAGGAGAGATCTGAGAAACCGTTTAATGCGTGTAAACAATGTGGAAATTTTTCGTTAATTAAGATCATGCGTGTGCTCATTTAGTTTGCTGAAAGAGGTGTATGCAATGGAAGTTGAAACGGAATCACAAATAACTACTTTATTCATAGTGTCTACAAAAATGTCACTCTTGTTTGGCATGTTTGACTTTAATCTAACAAAGTAGCGCGGAATACCGCCATAATGATAGTCAGGATAATTCCGCGAATTTATTCCGTGCAACGTGTTAGCTGAAAAGCAACTGTCTAAACCGCGAAATATTTATCCCAAATGATGTGCCTTGAACACTTTCAGTAAAACATGTTTATCATTTGCTGCCATTAGACTCGTCAGAAAACAATATTTTGCCAAAACCACTCCTTTTCAAACTAATTTGGTTCTAATTAGAGACAAGCTTTTCCTTGCTATAGCGGCAGTTGCAACTAAATCTGCTGCATACAATCTGTTTTTCGTTTCCTTTGAGACGATATTTGCGATATTGCGGCACCTGGTATAGGCTGAACATTGTTTGACCACCCACGACCGGTCTTTCAGTCCTTGAAGTAGGTCAAAATATTGCTAACCGCAGGTTTTACTAAACCCCAATTGTGCCATGCTGTGGAGCGTACTTATTTGCTGGGTACTGAAGTTTCAATTTGAAGCTTAACTTCACTTCCATTACATTTTACACAAGCCCTAGTGGTTTTTAGGCTCTAGGTACGAAATGCAAATCATGTTTCCAAACAGGCTAAGTAGTAACAATTGGCTGCTTCTTGAATAAGTGTCCAGGGATTTTGAAGTTTAGATCAACGGACAAATTCATAAACCAGACTATTTAATTACCTGGGGTTCTAGTAAAATTTGTCTAAACTTCATTGGAAAAAATATCGATGCTTGGAATTTACAAGGACATTCTGAATACATTGGGAGGTACCCCCTAATCATATGCTTATCATGAAATGCTGGATTAGTTGGGAAGGATAAGAAGTTTCGATTTTCCTTTCAAACGGTTAGTACTGTTGGTTTAGAAACCTTGCTGTCCTGAACAGGTTTACACGAAACGATAAGCCAACGTGGGGTGTGGTTATCAGTAATTCAGGCCTTATAGCTAGGCAAAATGTGTGTGATTTTTAAGACATGAAATATCATGAAATATCACATGAAATATCATAAAATAGTGTACATTCAAACTGCCTATCAGACCGTTATTCTGGAGTAAAGTGTGCGAGATAATCGCCGTGATAACACAAAAGAGCTTTCATGTCCATAAAAGGGATAACTCGCTCCATTTCAGAAGACCACACGTTTAATTATAATATGTATCTCTAAAGGTCACTAGCACACTTGATATACAAAGGCATAAAAAACTTAATATATGTAAACAGTGAGTAACGTTTCACTTAGTGAACTCATGAATACAATCAGTCGGTTTACTAAACAAGATGCATGTAAACTCAGTTCAAACGCAATCACAATTTACTACATTATCAACAATGTTTTGAGCAATCCGGGGCACAAGATGTTATTACTGATGTCCGGAAATTCAGACAGGTGGACACATGC
>SJOL01010112.1:1167282-1346346 GCA_004794785.1 Opisthorchis felineus
TAGTGGTTTTTAGGCTCTAGTTACGGAGTGCAAATCATGTTTTCAAACTGGCCAAGTAGTTACTATTGGCTGCTTCTTGAATAAGTGTCCAGAGATTTTGAAGTTTAGATCAACGGACAAATTCATAAACCAGACTATTTAATTACCTGGGGTTCTAATAAAATTTGTCTAAACTTCATTGGAAAAAATATCGATGCTTGGAATTTACAGGGACATTCTGAAAACACTGGGAGGTACTCCCTAATCATATGCTTATCATAAAAATGCTGGATTAGTTGGAAAGGATAAGAAATCTCGATTTTCCTTTTAAACGGTTAGTACTGTTGGTTTAAAAACCGTGCTTTCCTAAACAAGTTGACGCGAAACGATAAGCCAACGTGAGGTGTGGTTATCAGTAATTCTGGCTCTTTAACTAGACAAAATGTGTGTGATTTTCAAGACAATAAGATCACATGAAATATCATAAAATAGTGTACATTCACGCTGCCCAGCAGACCGGCATTCTGGTGATCAGCGTGCAAGATAATGGTTGCCATAACACAAAAGAGCTTGCATGCCCATAAAAGGGATAACTCGCTCCATTTCAGAAGACTACACATTTAATTATAATATGTACCACTAAAGGATACTAGCACATTTGGTATAAAGAGGCATAAAAAATTGATATATGTAAACAGTGTGTAACGTTTCACTTAGTGAATTCATGAATACAATCAGTCGGTTTGCTAAACAAGATGCATGTAAACTCAGTTCAAACGCAATCATTATAAATGATGATTTGAGCAATCCGGTGCACAAGATGCTATTGCTGATGTCCGGAAATTCAGACAGGTGGACACATGCGTGCCAATGGTACTCGGGGTGTTTCGCACGCTTTCCGTGCTTATTGCAGGGGCACAAGATTTACGGTCAGTTGTATGGCTTCAATAACTGACCGAACAGAATAAGCTGAGTAAAGTTCATCAATATCTGGTAGTACGGTCGACTTTAATTTCACATATAGCTACAGGTTTATGGTGCAGCATTTAAGTGTTATGTGAGAATATCGGAACTGTTTTGAACAATGCGATGTCCATAAATTCTGAAAAATTGCCATAACATCTATTTTGTCGAATAATACGATCCGAACAGTGGGAAATTTTTGGATAGTCAGTTTTGGATAAATATTGGACATCACTCCACAAACTGCTAACCTACTTAATTAAGTACATTTCGATTCCAAATTTAGAGCCTATTACTTCTTCTGCGCCATCAGTTTGCTTGCAAGTCGTGGATTCTAGATTCCCCGTTGATCAAAAATGTACACATTGGGCTGTTGTCTGCGCTATACCATACAAAAATGACACGATTCATGTGCTCAACATTTGCACGTTAATCGTAGATAGTTGAGCGATATGTACTTTGTTTTACAGGCATAACCCACGCGCACATCTCACTACCTTGTTAGGAGAGGGTTGTATAATGCTATTTGTTAGTCACCTTTGAATAAACATGCACAAAGGCATTTGTCCTTCCAACAGTTGGAACGCATTTTATGTTTCGTGCCGTTCCGGTAACCTGTCGACCGGGGCATATTCCGCTCTTCACAAGAAAATCTATTTCACTTGGAACTATGTTGACAGTGAACTTGAAATTTTAAAGAGTTGAATGCATGTTGTCCAAAAACTATAATGTAAGGCTTCTAACTAGCCATACTATAGGAAACAGATTTTCCGATTGTGGCCAGCGTTTGGTCCGGAAAAGTTCTCATTTTTCTTTTGTCACATGGCAATGTCAAACTTAATCCGGGTATCCTCACAGACGACGAAACCTTACGTTAGCACGATTTAATTAGCGTAAGAAAAATTTGTAGTAGGCGTCTCGCAGGGGGCACATTTCAGTTAGGTATTTGGACATAGCTGTCGTAAGTCTTAATAATGTAGCCAGTTCCAAAAAGCAACATGGTTTATTGGACTCCGGCCAAAGTTCTTACTAAAACTAGAGTGTAATATTTGGGGTGACTGGTTCATTAATGTAAGGCAACATCGTGGTATATTTCTGTATGAATAAGGTTCTATATTCCTCAGTATGTGAGGAATGTTTGTAGGGAGCTTGTGCTTATGTTCGGTTCCGTTGATTTATTTTTCATTATCTGAAACGTATGCCTAGCTGGTATCCAATGCCGATTTTCTTACGGACTAAATTGTCGTTACAACCTGATAATTTGCACCAAGATTCTGGATGGTGTTGCAAGTTCAGCGTCAACCTAAAAGAGAAAGATGATCGGGCAAACTCATGGAAGTTATCAGCTGACTTAAGCAGTAGGGCGTTAAGCTGAGCAAGCGTACCAGGGGCAGATGCAGATGCCTTCACTATTCACTATGCAAGCGTGTTTATTAGAAACAGTACGCTTTTTGGACCATGGGGTTCTGTCGGGAAATTATCATCTGCAGAAATAGCGAGAGTTTGTTGTTACTGTTAACATTTGGTTCAAACGTTGATCATTTTCGACTGTTAAATCACAGGCGGTTTTGTCGTGCTATGAAGGTTCATCTTTGGATCAAGCAGATTCAACCGTGTTCTGTTGTACATTCTTAAGCATGAACTGTGCTCAATGTGCTTGTATAGACTGTTAGAAGCTCGTTTTCCAGAAAATTGGACCTTCCATTAACTCAGTGTTAAAATCATGGTCAATTACGCCAACAAATTACTTTCTGCTAAATTTGGGATTCCCCACTTTATAGGATCTGTGGTATCGCCGAAATGTTTAACTGACACCTTATGATATCTCAAGAATTTGTTACAAAAATCCGAGTCAAATGTAAAGGTTGCCAACGTTCACATGAAACTCAAGTGTGTGTGTGCGAATTAAATAATCAGGAGTTGCTCTTAGCGCCAGCTATTTCTGTAACCTTCAGCTGCAGAAATGTACCTTCCATGCCGCAACAATGGTACTCGATATCGGGGTTTTGTGGGCCACCCAACTCGTTATAGGGCTTCAAAAATATCCACTAGTTTTTCGAAGGCCTATCATAACTTTTAACTCACAAGTGTATCACAGTAGGGGAACTTTCTGTTCCCTGATTTGTGTCCTCTTGGGATAAGGGTTTCTCACGCTGCTATTTACAGCACCATTTGCAGTTTTCTTCGGAGGTCCTAAATTCTGGGACTCGTGGCATTTTTCATTGTTTGTTGCTTGCTGATGTAGTCCAAACGAGCAATTGTTGCCACCAGCTCAATTGCTCACGTTGTATTTGTTTGAAGTTTCATCCACGATGATTGACGATACATTTGGTCTCCTCTAACCGAGGTACTCTGAGAATCCATTTTCATTATGAAAGTTTTGTTTATACTTTACGGGCAATGTGCTCGGAATGATCACGAAGTATTGGACAACTTATGCTGCGCGCTTAAATTAAAAATTATACACACAGTTGGCAGCTCCGAGTGACAGATGTTAGCTGATAGCACTTCCCTGGAGGTAACCGATTATGTTTGTACAAATCCTGCAACAACGTTTTGACAGGTTGTGTTGACCCACATGCTAGGAAAGAACAAACGTTGTCATGAAGCCTGCTTCATTCTGGACCGAGTGGATCTTGGATTAATAATTGGGGGCGCCAAATGCCAGCGGTCTAAAATTTACAGTGCTTTTTCCGATTATAAACAACTATAAAAACAAAATTGCACCATTTGATCAGCGACCACATTCTAACGCTTAATGCAAATATTGATTTCCGGCATAAATTTAACGAAGTGCAAATGTTTAAAGTTTATGCGCTTCCGCGAGTTTTCCACCAAGTTTGAAGTCAAATTATGAGGAATGCCAAATTGTTTATCCTAGAGAAGCGCGTGTTCAGATGAGGACAGTTATTGCTTTGCTTGATACTATGCCACGGGACCCATTAAATGCTTCCAGGTATCGCGATACAGATCACACTGAGCAATGAGAAAATTTTGTTTGTGTAAACAAGCCACTAGCCGGCACCGACAGAAAACGTTCGGCATGTGAGTTGTAAGGTTTGTTTGTTGGCTCCAAAAATGAAACGAAAAGTGTCAAAATGTCAAAACATGAAGCTCGATTTGAATAATCATTCTTCTTTAGTTGATACGTTTGGACCGCTGACGGAATTTAGATAACCGCGTCTGCATAATTCAAACTCCGTTTCACTTTTGTGATGAGCGGGAAAATTGTTTATGATATTTTCACTTGGATCCAAACTGTGTAACACTGTCCGTTCCGTCAGCACATCATTGATCACTGCCCCAATGTCGGCTCTATGAACGGAGCGTGCTTCTCATGGAATAAGCAACATAGGTAATTTTAAACCTGTAACCAGCCGGTGGCCTAAAATCTCCACTAAGCTCTCGGATGTGAAACCAGATCGACGGCAGTATTTATTCTTCTTCGTCTTCGAGTAAACCCAACGTATGGTTTTATTGAGACGTGTTATTTTTAGGCCGATCCTGTTTTCAGGATACGCAACGCGGATGATTTAACAAGTGCAGATTATTTGAAGAGGGCCCGTAGTATAGCATGACCGCGTCCTACAAAAAGAGGCCTGATGTTCCACCTACATAAGCAAACACTGAAAAGACTCTTCGAAACATGAGGCTGTCAAAATTGAAAAAAAACCTGGATTCCCGGCAGGTATATTCTTGTTTTACATACACTTCAGGAACGCCTGTAAGCGCATAGTAAGTTTTCAACATTAAGGCCCCGTTGAGTAATTATTTGGGCTAGCGTTGTTTCACCAATAATGCCTTTTCAAGGTACGAATGCTGAATTTATTATGTTTAATATGCTTCTCAAATGGTTCGTTGCCAGTGTTTGCACAGTATCAAAAGTGTATTTGCCCGGAGCATATCATGATTACGCATTTCTGCCAAGTATGCACACCGGCTCAATTTGCAAATTTTTGCCGTTAGACAAAACAACAAACCGATATGGGCCTATCCGCAAACCAAAGATTTTACCTATTCATATACACGAAGTCGTCCACGATTTTATTGCATAAATGTAAGCAGCAGGTTTGTCGTTTATGTATAAACCATGGCAAATCGTGACCACGGTAGTCGGTTGTCTGGATAATCATTGATGGGTCTGTTAGTTTCGCAGAATTTGCTTTCCATTTGTGATATCACAACATGCTAGACTTTCAAAATAGAAAGCAAACAACTCGGCAAACAGACAGGAAGCTTTCGAAAAGCACATACAATTTTGTACACTTGTAGCCAGCACTTTTGGAAGCATGGTCTACTGGTGTGGTTGGTGATCAATAATCCAAAACTTCTTGAACCATTTCTATTGGTGTGAATTCCCGGTAGTTGTAACCTTTCGACTATAAATACAAATGAAGCATGTCCTGCTATTTGTGAAACACTAAGAGACATGGGGTTCAAACGAGTATTGTGTGCTACAGTTTTGGTCGCTATTCATGCGCTAGTAGATGGACAACTCCGTAAGCAAATCTGTTTGCTGTAATTATGAAACTAATGTACTTCTGGTCTTGTCCTACACTGCAAAATGCTCTGATAATAAATACAATAAAGGATATAGATATGACGATCCGAATGTTGTGACCTGACTATACATAATCACTGTACCATTTAATGTGCAATATCATGAACAAGATATTCAAGTTACAGCATTTAATCTACGTGAGTGTCAAACCTGCGATCGCCGTCCTGCTACCGATTTTTATCACAAATTAAGGTCACCCGTCGTGCCTCCGCCTTTGAGGGCATTATGTCAAGCCACGCAGACGGGAGATTCTTCACCGTTTTGTTCTGCAATAAAAGGGTCAAATACGTTTGTGCCCATCCAAATTATATTTTGTTCTCCAATTACCCGTCCACCTAGTAGAACTCTAATGATGGCTGAATCCAGGTATTCATTCAGTTTATATTGCATTCAGTAAATGAAGCTGATGTACGCTGAAAAGCCTAGGAACTTTTTGCATCAGTTGCATTGCGATTGGGAACCATCAGCAGTGCGCGTGGTGCAAAACTCCAGGCAGGCTCATCCCTGCAACCTTTCGGCCAGTAGTGTGAACAGGCAATTTTTGACCACTAATCTCCAAGCAGTAATGCAATGAACTCGCACTTAGATATGATAAATTGTTACCCAATCTTCTGTCATACAACCAACTTTACCTGATTTGGTGGTGGTTGAGTCTTTAGGTGGAGAATTCCCATTTGTTAGTTTCACTCGTCTCGCAGATTTGTTCTTTCTCTGATTTACTTGTAAAATGTCTGCAGTTTGATGAGAGTCAAGAATTCTGCTCTGTAAGCGAATCTACTCTATGCTGTAATTCAAGATACACTACCCAGCCAGTTCACCATACTAAATATCATCAGCGGTGGGCATTCCATAGAACTGTAAGGAGTTTTAAGTGAAACTGCTATCTGAGAAGTCCTCACACAGGGCCTGGTGATCAACTGTACGTGGCTGAATAGTTACAAACTTAACTTGGTATCCCGGATGTCACGGGCTTGGAAATACCTGGACCTGTACAACAAACATATAGCTGATTATTCCCAATAAGCATACGACGTGCTGTCTGTTGCTTTCGGGCTTTTCAGCATAGATTGGCTTTGCTTGTGTGGTAAAAACTCAACAGTAATTTCCAAAATACTCCCGAACTATAAACATTCATTTATCCTAAAGTGAAGGATCACTGGCAAAATGGGCTACCGTGACTCTGACCCTGCAAGTGGTGCAGCTACGAAGCGAATTAATTCCAGGTGTTTTATCGTGTGGGGTTTACCTGCGTACGTAAAGATGAATGATGGTTGCCTAGGTTTCCTGGATGACCTTGACCTATTCGTTGGGCGGAGCAGCACACATCCGCGGGCCGGCGGTTTGTACTGGAGCACGGGGTGGCGTGTGTGATTTTGTGGATGTTCCATTTATCTTATCGGTTACCGATAAGTTGTGCGCCATGTCATTTTGTATCATGTCATGAATTTTGAAATCCAATTTGACTACTTTTCGGCAGTTTTGCAGCTACTTCTAATAAGCATTGGAGTTTCTGAGGAGCGCACGGACGTGTGTGTGTGTTTCCATTAATCCGTCACAATTCCTGTGTTCTTTTAGTTGATCCCATGCTGCGTAAGTTTCATTTTGGGAAACACATTGGATGTCTGTAGAATTTAAATGGATGGAGTTGGGCCGGCATACTTTATGCAAATTTAGCTTTCTTTTAGTTACAGCACAAAACAGATTCCGTTGACGCAGTCTACATTTTATTAAATTCCCAAACACAACCGTGTTGAAAATCTGAAGTTCAACGGACCGAAGTAGGGCAGTGACCGCCATTCCAAATAGGGTCAATGGTCAAACGTATACTAGCGGTTTTACGTGGGACCTTTTGATTCGTTTGACGGGAAAAGGATAACAGCTATCACAATATGTTGCAGGACATCTCATAATATTTCAAAAGCCAATATCTATGATTTTGAACAAAGCAGACAAATCAAGATGGGGATAAAGTGGTCAAAATATTTGTTCTCTCATAAAATAACACAATCAGGTCATAAGTTTCAAAATATTACACTTACTGTACCCTTGGCAATCAAACCTCAATTCTTGGGTGCAACGTTTTTATGCTACTCAACCAGCCCATTTAGCACTCCCTAACTGTTGAAATAACATGAACGCTTCCTACTAGAAATGAAACCTTCAATGTGCGGTTCAGGAAAACACAAAATCGTCCGGATGTATCAAAACCAAATTTTCACCAGACAGTACCTTACTGTATCAAGACGCTCCTTGTGATAGTCCGCATTGTCTACGGATTGGTAATTTTGCTTGGCTTAGATGAAATGGTGGCAAACGATGCATTTAGCATTTTCTGTTGTTGTTTGCATTTTATTCGTCTTCTAGCGTCGCTCTCCAGGGAAGGTTAGTTTCATTCTCCTACCCAATCAATATTTGGCCTGTTTGAGTCACCAGTGCTCAAAGACAAAAATCATGGAATATTTCGTTCTTCTTTACCAGATACATGTGTTGTGACCCTTCGCCGTGTGATGCTGTTTGTGGTAGTGAGCGGAAAGCGTTTTCCTAGGTGGACACAAATTGAGCAGAAAACATTACTTCCTAAAGGAAACATATTTTTGCCGTAACCCTGTCTGCACAATGTTTAACTTGTTTGGTTAACAATAAGTCCCGTCTCAGTTAATATCAACCGAGGATGCCTGGGCTTTTTCAAAAGACTGAACTCAAAGCGTCTAAATTCTCTAATGGGATCCAACTATCCCTTTTCAAATTATTTATTTATTAGCACGGATGAAAACTAACCAAATAACTAAACAAGACGTCCCTAACATGATAGTAGATTTCTAACCCGCAATTGTTCAGATAAGAGCGTTTTTGTGTGCATTTGGTTTTATATTGCTTAGCTCCAATTTTATCACTAGTTCATTTCGTATTGTAGAATACGACTTGATTACTAAATTGAGTAAGTTTAGCCAAGCAATAAACAACTCAATAGAAATATTTATTCCGGCCTATACAGACGTGTTTATAGGCAAGGGGACTGAAAATAGACGTTTATAACTGGCTTAAATTGGGAATCAATCCTTTCAACCTAGTCAGTCTGCCAAATAACGTAAACACTTGATTGGAAATGCTTATGCATGTTCGAGATGATCATCAGCTTTCCTTCTTCTGGCAGCAGTTAATGAGACAAAATACTATAGGTTTTGGTTTTCTGACGCATAATTTAACATGCATTTGATCTTAAAAAAGCAAAAGCGTATACTATTACTGCAACCGCGTTACTGAATGTCTGTATTACTCAATACATCCTGCTAGCGACATAGGCGGCTGATGGCCGTAGACGGGTAAAAGAGATGATTGGGGCATACCCAAAATAACAACAACTGGTCGGCCTATACAGTTTGAGGCACCAGACCTGAATAATGCCTCCATGTTTTTTGTTGCACAGCCCCCTCATGCAACATACCCACTGATAACATGAGAGCCCAGGCTATAACAAGCATGTTCTTAGGTAACAATTAGCCAGAAACAGTAAATGCACAAGGGATCGCTTGTGGCTTGTGACAAACGACTATGCTGGTTATTAGATAATAATCTTGTAAACACATGCGTATTTAACGAAACGACTAACGGTCTTGCAAGGAACGCACACAGTGTTCTGTAAACGGAGGTATAACCAATTATTCAAAAGCCATTATCGCCATGTCTCAGCTTTCTCAGACTTCTTTCTGACAGCCACAGACAAAGGTTTTATATAGGATGTTTTAGCAAAGTCAAAGCGTATAAGACTGATCGGTACTTGATGGTAAGATTTGCGGTGCAAGCTACATTCTAGAATATTCTCTTGACTATATGTAGCCATTTGTAAGTTAGTTGGTCAAAGAAGGGTTTTGACAGTCAATGTATTTTAATTGTTTTCACCTGAGGAAAAACGAATATTTTTCAACGTTTGTTTTCGAGACTAACCCCGGCTAGGCACTGTTTTCCCTCAAGCTGTTTCCCAACATTGAATAGCGTACACGGTGATTTAACTACTTGACAACTGAGGAAGTCAAAAATTGCTGAGGGCTAACAAGCGTAGTAGTATATTACGATATGATTGTATAATTTGAATGACGTGGATGCTTTGCACGTGTTAAGCTACTGAGGAAGCTATTTGTGAGCTTTTATTCCATTACAAAGGCGAAGAAGCGATCAAGGAAATACGTAAGTCTCCGGTACACCTTCAATTTTGGATAGCGGTCTTGCAACTGCATTGTGATTTTAGGGAATGAATGGACACGCTTGGGTTATGTGTTTTTAGAAAGTTAGAGTAAATGACGAGTAAGATCCGCAGCATATACGGATATCGTGAATGACCCAAAGGTTACACAACGGGCATCATCAGACTCTCTCACGTGCGGCTTGAATTGCCAGTGCCTAAAAATTGGCAAGGAATCAAGTTTTGGTATGTTATGCTGGCGTAGCCATGTATTACTTATTGTTGCTCAATAAAAGGTGGTTAAAATTACTTCATTGTGATCAAATATTCCAATTTCAACGCCGTAACTTACTAAACACACACTGAAGAAAACTTAGGTAATATGTGTACGTAAGTTGGATGATTCCATGAAATTTGCGTGTAAACAGTGCATAAGGATGACCCAAATCAGCGGATCAGGACGTTTCTTCTTATGTCACGATTTCAAGAATGTCAAGTTGAAACTCAGCCTGAGTGCCAGGAATTTTTAACGGCTGACGAAATAGGGTATGTGGTGGTAATTTTATTGATTCTATGTTAGGTGGCTCTGCAGTCCGCATTCAACCACAGTGTTTGCTACCATGCCCAACATTTCGTACGACTTGATGAGGAACAGTTCTGGTCGAAAATCTACCATAGTTAAATTCCTAGTTTCGGTAAAAGGTTTCTCAAACGTTAGATTTGAAAATGATTGAAAATAGTGTGCCCTATATTTCCTCTGGTATTTGCAAACACTGAAAATACAGCAGCCCATCCGTTCGCATCCACGGGGCAGCGCAGGAAAGATTCATATGTTAGGAATAACACCGTCTTTTCTGGCTCATGATGCCCATAATATGTTGTCATATACTTTTCAAAAGCTAGTTACCTGCAGCCACAATGGAGACTAGTTTACTTGCATAAAATTACTTGATGGAGAAACTTAAGTGTTTTCATTCAACTTTGGTCTGAGTCGATACACTTTATCTCAGATACAAAATCAGATATCTCAGATGTCTCAGATGTAAAATGGATATCTGTCAAACCCAATGGTACAAAATTTTTGATCTTCGGAGAAGCAATTCCGGCCTTTGGCAAATAAGATCAAATATTGTATACTGCAAATTGTGGACTATTCACCAACGGCTTTCAACCCGTGACTGAATTTCATCAATGTTTTCGGTGTCCACTTGATTTCCAATCCAAAGGGCATAAGTTTTCTGGTGTTTTGATAAGACTAATACATTCTGGATGTGTGACACGATATAGGAAACTTACTATAATGGGGTAACATCTAACCATAGGTTGGAGATTCCGCAGCTAACTTCGATAAATTCCGTCATTTCTTCATATCGGCTGTTTATTTTATATATAAAAATACGATATAAAATTTGTCAGACTGGCTATCGAAGGAAATACGGCAGTAAAGGTCCAATAATATGGTTGAATGTAATGTTTTTCAGTTATAGACTGTAGTAAATGCGGCATTATGAATGGAAATAATTCATCCTGCGAGTCTCGTTTGTGCCCTGTGTGCATAGTTGTAACATCGACAAAGTGTTCTGGCGATGGAGGAACCAATATGCGACAGCCCTTTTATAGGGGTTAAACATGTGTTATTTAAATCTCCGCACGTACCCACAGCATGTATTGGCGGTCGCTGGCCACGTGCTTTGATACGGCTTATAAGTTCTTTCTCCGAAAAAACCTCACGGTTTATTAACATCTCATTCTGCAAAATGGTTATTGGTGCGTCTTGTCTAGATAACTATTCTGACCCACAGCCTAGTTTAGCACGCAGAGCTTGGGGATATCCATTCAATCTGAGGTGGTTGCAATGCGAAAATGGAGTGCTACATCAAACCGAACGTCCCTTTATTGTGCCTTTGATCGCATTGGGTATATTCCGAAGGATGAGCTTGTTGGTATATGCTGTTACTAATCTAGTGTTTCAACTAAAGCTGGACTCTGTCTCTGAAAAATATTACACCAGCGCCGCCCAATCAAGCTATATAATTAAAATAGTTTAGTTATTTTAGGATTCTAGTTAGTACATTTTTAACATACTGCTATTTTCACGAAATGTTGCCTTTCATATTATTATAAAATATATGCAAACCCATATTATTCATAAGATATCTTGTCCAAAATAATAATACAAATTTCCGCAATTGCGCTAACAAAATGGCCGCCCCATTACTCGTGAATATATATTCCGACGGTTTCAGACAAAAACCTGGTGGTTCAAATTTTTCCGTCCAGAGCGTAAAAATTAAATTAGTCGTAAATCGTTAGCCACCAAATCGAAACGTCTGTTGTTGTGGAAGCCAGCGCAGTATTTCATACAAAGCTGACTTCCATAAAATTTGCTTAATCTCTTGCAGCTACAACAACCGAAAATGGTTCGTTTTGCATTTGCTGTTATTTGATTTTTATTTCATAAGTGTGGAAAGAATGGCGTTCACGTATGCTTATACTTTAAGTTCATCAGTCGATCAGATTTTATCATTATCTGCACAGTAAAGTTTTGTTATAAAGGAACGGTCAATTTGTTCCTCTGAGTTGATATTTCACCAATGTAAGTTGTAGAAAAAACATATTTTAGTTTCTCTACTTGTTTACCTGTTGCTAAAAGAGGGATAGTAACTGGTTGCTGGAGCTTAAAAGGGCCTCGGTTACAGCAAACATATTTTTGACCGGATTCCAGAACTCTAGCGGTTTTTTGGCATCTAGAATAGCCTAGAATAATTCTCCGCCTTCTCATGTCGTTCACCATTTGCATCACCTTTCAACTACATCTTATATATTAAGAGGCTACGTTTGAAAAACTGATTGGATTCTTATAAAATTTGCACACAGTCTACAAATATGTCCAGGCATTCATCTGTTAACTACCCTGCTTTCGACATTCAGTTTTTGATAGGGACACTGTAGCAAGTAAGTAAATTTAATGACACATATCGCGAACGTTTGCAGTTTGGTTCATTCTAAAAACGTCAATTCTCATACTATTCTGGTGAATTTCCATCCCCGTATAAAAAGAGTGGAACGAAGGTGAGTTTTATAATAATGTTAATTATGTGATTACCTTGCTCAACTGGGATGCATGTGATGAGGTCAGTTTGCAGCTGCATACGACGAAATAATTTGTCCTGGAATTGAATAAGGGTTCCCCGTATAAAAACCTCGTACACGCCAAGGTGTAGCACTTTGGTAAACGCACTCTTCCGTGTTACAGAATACAATAAACTTACATCATCGAGTAAGTGTGATTTAAATTACACTGCTGATTTTGGATAAAATATTGATGTCACAGCACAAAACCGATTCACAATTTTGGGATTTCGGGCCATCAGCATGTGCTGCTTTTCCGTGCGTTGAGTTGCCCTCGGTTTTCAAACCCGGGCAGCCAGCTCATTTGTACCCCTAATCTAAAGAGTATTGTGCACTGCTGATGATTCCCAATAAGGGTGAAACAGCTGTACAGTGTTTCTCAGCCTTTCAGCATAGAGTGTCTCCAACTACAGGACGAAATCTTCCCAGAAATTCTCAAAGCTCCTCACACGACCAACAGTAAACTATTTTTTGAAGTGATGGTACTCACTTACGTTGTTAGAATCACGACGGTTGGGCCAGTTCTGTGTGCAAACTTTAGATGTGGGAGAATATCGGTTACTGTTTGGAGGATGAACTGACGCCAAAGTGGCTTCCTCAGAATTCACAAAGGCTTCAGAAGTTTCCACAGGCAATTTGACATTCTCCCGAACGCAAATTGGTTACGTCTGACCGTTCTCTTTCGGGGGTGCAACTTTTTCTACCACATCAATGTTCTTTTCATGGCTGCGAGTGTAAACATACAAAATACCTGCCTCAAAACTCCGGGCCCTTCGGAGTGCCGAGTGTAGAATGCTGCGTGACTATAATGGTGGCCATCTGCGACCGCTGCTGTATAAGTGATATAAATCCTGGCATAAACTAACTATGCTTAACTACTAACTACTAGGTGTGAGTTGGCAGACCACCATGATCAACTTACCGCGCCGTCGTAAAGAAGATGCTATATAAAGGATTAATAGGCAACCTTTCACATGTCTTCTTGTCATGGATCGTAACTAGTAGAAATGTACTTTTTGAATGTGAAGGGACCAGTTTGACAACAAAATTATTTCTGTATGAAGTCGGAGGATTTTGCCTTTGTTGTGTACCCGCCACATCCGCAATTTGAACAACATTTAAATTGGCAAAGACGGTGCAAGAGTGTTGAGTTGTGCTGAGATATTGAAGTTCAATAGGGTTTTTGTCTAAACAGGTAGAGGTTCGTAGGATATTTGGAGTCTGACGGCATGGTTTCATCCAGCAGTTTGGCCTTCTCTTTGCTGTTTCTAACGACGCGCGTCCGCTTCTCTGCACATCAAGATGTGCAGAATTGCGTTCATCACCTGAACATTGCAGGTGTTGCCGATGGATTGAGATGTCCGCTTAAGGCTATCGAATTTACCCGCATGGCTCAACAGTTGACCCGATGGTTTGTTTCGGTGTTGTTAATTTAAGCTGTCTATGGGCATCTTACACAGACACGAGAACATCGGTCTCAAAGTCACTGGTTGTCCAGACTGTCTATGGATGAATGAGTGGAATATTTTTACCTAGAATGCAAAGCCTTGAAAGAACATCAGCGAGCACGGGAGGCAAGGACTCATTTCAGAACTACTTTTCATTCTCTTGGCTTTATGCTTCCCAATCACCGCCAGGCGCTGAGACGTGATGCCTAGGATGTGGCACTATATAAAGCCTTAGCGTTTCACGTTTGTGTTTCGAAATTTACTTCCATGTGTGCCTTTCAAAAGCGTACCTCAGGAAAACAAAACTAGCAGCCTCAACTTTGCACCCAGTAGACCTGTTAACAGGCGTTCATGTTCGGGGTTACACCAAATTTAATATCTTTGTAACAGGCTAACGGTAGTGAAATGCGGCCTCACTATAAAGTAACATATTGTCTCTTAGTTTATTGAACTTCAATAATTACAATCAGTCATGAGAACACATCTGAATCATAGTAAGCAATGCATTATTCCAGGTGGATTTCCGGACGCATTCTATGCATTTGCGGTGGTTACTTACTCAGATAAAATATGCCTGAATGCACGTAGCATTATGTGCTTGAAAATTAAGATGACCGAATACTTTTGTTTTGTGCTTTCAGTGGCACTTTGCTTGAGCAAAGGTGAGTGAACCCGGTCGACAGTTGTTGTTCCCTTGCAGTACTAGCATACTGATGAGCACAATCACTAGATGTTTAATTTTATTAAAGTCTAATTTATTGGAAGCACCAAAACGATTAATGCTTTCTCAGTTTTATGTTAAAACCAATGATCTAGAACATATCGTTTGTCGTGTTACAACAAGGTGGTCCAAATGGTTTTCAAATAAATTGAAAGGAGCGACAATCTTGTATGATATAGTGGTTTACAGCCTGGTTCATTGTTCACAAAACATTTTCTGAAGTGATAAGTTTGTACGCAACTTTAGAACCCTTGATCCGATTTAACACTTTTCGTCACTGATTTTCATCCAAAGATGAAAAATGTGAGGAATCATGTAAGTGACTATATCACGAAGTCTTTTGCCTTTGCGACTTCTGGCCGGATCAAACCTCTACATGTTCAAGATAAAGGCCGTCATTTCATTATTGGCTTATTTTACTCTTCTCACATAGCTAAGGACCAGATAAAAGCAAGTAAGCTCAGAAAAAACTTTGAATACTGTCCTATGTTTTGGCTTATACACATTGTATAACCGAACGACAACCAAACTCGGATGCTTTTTGAGCAAGTCAACCATACAAAGGAAGAATTCAGCAGGAGAAGTCAAACAATATTATGTGGAGAAAAGCATAAAAGAAGTGATCAGGAGTGTTATGTGCATTTTCTGTCATAACATTTCCACTCAAAATATTTAACTTTGTGCACAGTAACGTTTCGGGACTACAATGCCACGAAGTGCATGCGGCCATAACCTGAGAACGTTCATGCAACTAATTACAAACATTTTTGAGGAATCAATGTTCAAAAGATTATTACTACCATCTACAATTGTTAACGACGTCTTTCAGTAGAAAAGAACTATTTTCAATCAAAAGAACTTGTTGCTTTCGCAGTACTTATTTTATGAACAACCTGGAAACATTTTTTCCACTTCCGACCGCCTTTTCAGACGGCAAAAAGCTCACAATGGAAGGTACTTTTTTGTAGCCAACTCTGGTCTACATCGTAAATAGTTTTAACTAATCTAAATATCTAATTGTTCAACAAATTCCACCCCAAATTCTAGTGTACCCTTCGTTGATGAAAGGTAAAATAAGTAGTCTCGGGGCTTTCACCGACGAATGAAATATATTTTAAAAATGTATCATCAGTTTTCATATTATATGTGTCCTCACGTTTTACATGGATCGCCATGAAATGTTTTAATAAGAATGCACGCAAGTGTTCTTTTTTTGTCAGTACACTTTAAATATTGAATTTGCTGTGGTTACAAACGTGGTTGGCTATATCTGGTCAACTTATTTTATTTCGAGCATCCAAAAGTCGGGCATTCAATTCAAAGAGAATGACAATTTCCCCAATAGATTGTAACTTGACCGCTTTTGTCCTCTCATCAAGGTCTCAAAGGGTTGTCCGAAAGTACGTTGTTGCTTGTTTGATGTTCTCTCATTGAGAACACAAGTGCAATCTTTGTAGTTATCATAATTCACACGATTGCATCTTGCTCCGTTATAGGCGATAAAATAATCTATCGAGGTAAACCGACAGATAAATATCCGTGCCTGGCTTATATGACTTAGTACCCAAGAATTATCTCATTAACATTTCGTTCCTACGTACTCTATATATTTGGCAGCCATTCTAGAGTTTGGGACAGGCAAGCAAAACTCTACTTTGCGCTGCGTTAAATAGAATTATATTTACGTCATTCTCCTTGATCAAAGCACTCACATTTTTATTTTGGTAAACCTTGAGTTGATGTTTTGGATCAGCTTATGAAACGTTGCTTAGTTTGTTCTGCAGAAACCTTGTGAAATTTACATATAACTTGAACACAATATTTTAGCTCAAATTGGGATGACATTTTGTAACGTTCAAGTAGGATCAAGTTATTCAGCTTTTTATTTTAAGCTCAGTTTTAATCCATTATATCTTCGCATATTCTGATTACGCTATCTAGCTGACATCCTGTGGCACTGTGAGTATTAGGGTTTGTGGTTCCCACTGTGGGCGTTTGAACATAGCAAAGGTGGAAATATCTTTTAGGCATCATTTTTTTATTGGATCAAAACTTTTGATAAGTTTTGGAAGCCATATATCCAAAACGACATTGTGGTCTGTGTGCCAAACTATTCACAAGTGTATGTTTACGGTAGAGCCTCACATGGCCAAAAGTTTAGGTTTGGCTCTTTGGTGAAAACCAAAAAACAACGTGCAAACTTACAACGGTGTTTCATCGTGTGGTGACTGGTGGTCTAGGACAGTTTTTCTCATACAATGGCTCACCAAGACACTTTCCAGAATCAGAAATTTAAGTTAGCGAATTTCAAATGTATATTGTTTTTCCCGGAATGACGTACTGTTTATTTTGTTCAACGTAAAGTTTTATCAAGGAACTGGACCAAAAGGATTTAAATCTACATTGGAGCACAGATCACTTGATGCTTTAGAAATGAGATGCAAGAAATGTGAATACGGGATTGCTTCCACCTGTAGCTCAGTTAACCTGCCACACCCGTGTTTGCATGAGATCCAAGGGCATGAGAAAATTGACCTGGCCATGGTCCTCAACCGTGTCGAGAAAAGCATCTTGCAGAACACACCACAAAATGAAACTAAGTCTACCACCAGGCTTCAGGAAGCCGTGTGCTGAAAACTTTGCTAAGTTGCGGATATCATGCCTATTTAAATTACTTTTAATTTGCCCCCTCCATACTATGCACGCTAGGTACAAACCTGTTTTTAATGCTGACGGTTGTTAAATTTGCTTTACTTTTTCAAAAGATATTCAGAATATAGTAAACCGTAAGCGATACTTTCGCACCTTTGTTACCGGAAGCGCTAAACTAAACTTGTATGTTGTAGAGATTTGCTTAATAATAGTAGCAACCGGATATCACCTCGGAACGGCGAATTATGATCGATGATGTATACTTGCTTTGAGCTTTTCAGGTGACTGACAGTGTGACTGACAAACTGATTAGTTGAGGAACCTGGGGCATATTCCAACCCTATTCAGTTTGAACCCCAGCTGCTTATACTTGCCATGTAACAAAACAGTTACGGTTCGATTGTGCGATCTTTGCTAAAGTTATAGTTTTCTTTCCAGCAATCTGTTGGACCACGTTGCGCTACGTGCAAAACCCCAAAAGCCAAATCGTTCAAATATAGGTTTATCTACAAATGCGGTGCTGTAAATACAATGATAAAATAATAGAAACACGCAAACCACAAACTGTGGGAATACGCCGGCTTCCATACACCGGTTTAGGAACTGGTAATTCATATCGGACCCGAAATTCCACACCGACCAGGGGCAACGTGCTTAGAAGATAGCGAAACCACGTGTCGGCTGAAACAGCAAGTGCAATGACAAAATCAACTAGCGGTGTACGTTCAGGTCAAAAACACTAAAGGTGGTACAGGCTCAATACATGAGGATTTGCAACATAAGAACAGACGAAAAGAATCAACAACATTTCCGTACAGCACTTCAAATTCATAAGAGTTAATCTTTTTGCACCAAACGTCATAGAGCTGACTCCCTGAATTTATTGCGTTATAATTTCGTGCTGGAACAATAACCACGTAATTTATATTTATGTTGACTTCTTCCATATGAAAAGACAAATTTAAAACAAATTTTAGAATTATGGCATTTTGAGGGCTAATCCCATCTGAGATCATTCGGTAAAACTGGTGACCAATTACCTGCGTATTGCTTAAACACCAACACTGCTCTTGGACTGTTTATCTCAATCGCATGCAGAGTAGTACTGATACAGTGTCATATATTATAACTTCGCCTTTAACAGATCCCAGGCTGAGAGCTAGTAGTTCAACTTTGGAATTCATAACCGGCTGACAATTCTACGTCAGTCACTTACAGTCACTTACCTACCCGCAATTTATATTGGGCAGACCTTGCACCTGTCAAAGCCACAACAGCGGACGACGCAAAACTTCAATCAGCTTTCAATTGCTTTAAGCATTTTCCGGGTCTATTTACTGATTATTGCGCGGTCCGTTGATGCGAGCGTTTCATCGCATTAACGTAGCATACTGGACTGGGAAGTCTGTCGTGGAAAACTTGTGTGAGAGAGCTCCTCAGCGATGCAACTTATCAGGCACAAGTCATGCTATATAGAGCTCAGTGTGCAGAAATCAAGCAGATTTATAGTTTGAAAGCGGATTGTAGGTGGTTGATACCAACATATTCAGTTTCCACTAGAAACAAACAACCAGAAAAATATCTTCTTATGTCATGTTGTAGTGAGTTGTCAGTAAACTTACTAATATACATCTTGCGGGGGACAGCGATTTGTTGTGAAATAAAGTCGCCAGGTATTCATGTTGTGCGGCATCTTGGTAACCAAACAGACCCAAAAATTATCAGCAACGTCAAGCCAAGATACGATTTTGTCCCTTGCTTGCGCTTGGCAAGAAATTAAATGTATAAAAAACCCGTCGACGAGTTGGAGACCCAAGGCATTATGGTGCTGCCGCCAACGTTACTTTGTAAACGACCGATGAACGCAAGTGTGCAATTTTGTGTTTACCTTTTCGTGGCAGTGAATAACATCATATTGCTTGGGGAACAGGAGAGGCCACTACATAAAAGCCGTTAAAACCAATATTTTTTTCTGTAGTTGGGTGATACGCGAGTAAATAACGCACATACACTGGGCAACACAAAATCTGGGTAGAAAAATACTAACAATTTTCTGACGATTGTTGTTTTAGCAAAGCAAACCATTTCGTTGTTTATCTCACTGTCGTCGGCGGTCTAAGCTCTACCGGGACTTTTCCACCGTATCTAATATCCGCCAGAAATTGGTTGGCATTATCCCATCATCCCACTAAAATGCCTCTGTCGAATAAACTAAGATTATGCTTTCTTTGGTTTGCTGCTACGACGGGCCTAATCACAACATCCAGGATTCTCATAGCACATTTACATGACTCGGATTATTTTCGTATGTGCCACGACTGGTCTTGCTCACAACCAACGTCAAAAATCTGTCGACGCAATGGAAAGCGTGCGCATATTCTACCATCGGGATACCCATAAATTCAAACCAGCCAGCAAGCGTTTTTTCTCAGTGACTTGACGGTGTTTGTAAACTTTTTAACAGATGGTGATGAGGAGCTTTACAAAGGTAGGTTGATTTTCAGGTCAACAATGTTATACCTCTCGTGTTTAGGCATTTGGAATAGTATAATTCAATACAGAATTATTTGCTGCCTAAACCCTACCGAACTTTGCAGTTTATGGAAAAATAGCCTTGTGTTTTTTTGTGGTTAGAGTTTGACAAAACGTCAACGTTCCAATACAGGTAAAGCTTAAGTATGCGATCCGATTGATCACCACGTAGTCATTTGGCGAGACTTGGCTTTTGAACACAACTTGATTCTGTTTCTTCCAGTGCAGAACAAGAACGAAATTTGTGGAATCTGAATTTCCGTTGACTTAGAAAGAAGCACATGTTCGACCAAGTATGCATATCACATATTAGTGCATGCATAAGAGCATGAAACATACCAAGCTATAACGCACAAATTATTGATATCTTACATTCGACACTTGCATTCTGGTAACTTAAGTCTGATCTACCTTGATGATATTTCCCCTTTGACTCTCGTGGACATAAATATTATTACGTTTGCCTACGCTGGAAAAGGTGTAAGAGTACTCTTGGATTACCCGTACACCAAAATAGTTCATCAAATCCACACTGCAGAGTTAGACTTTAATTGGGCCAGCTTATATAATATCGGCAAATATCGTTTGTGGCAAGCTGACGTGTACTAATATTATGCTCACCTTGTCCGGCGAAACGCTTACTTCAAGGTGTAAAATTTCTACAATGTTTGCCGATTTAGCGACTTGATTTGAATGTTTAGGTGGCTTCATTCGCAGTCATTATTGTACTTTACAACTTAGTAGGCTCTGCGTGCAAAACGTTTTGCTGGTATACGGTGTGGTTGAAACTTGTCAACCAGTATTACTCCAGTGTCCACATAAAAATGTGCATGTGACATTCAGTATTGGCAATCGGGTTTGGCATAAAAGAAGCAAACTGAAGGTTTTATGTTGGCGGTATATGTAAACAAATATTTTGATCAATTTCGTTATGTCACATGTAGGAGCAGCTGAGATTCTTACGGAAAGTGAGTTCACTTTATCAATCAGCTTCACTTGAGAATCGAGGAAATTGGAACAGATACATTCGGTTTGCTAGTAAATCAATCTTTGTGCAATCGTTGCCAATTTAGTGATTCACAATAAGCAGTGTTTTTCCAATATGAGATCAGAGTTTTACCTAGCTCAATAACAAGGGTTTTCTGTGGCAAAACTTAAACGCACAACTGATGTCACGTGGTAAAGCCTATTGTGATGTTTGTAATCTTATGAGTCTGATTATTTTCAACACCAACACAGTAATTCTACAGCTTACTCCATTGGTGTGACTAAAGAAAATTTGACAAGTTAAAGACAAATAGTTTGACTGTAAACTATCAGTATAAAAAAGTGATGTTTGCCAATAGATCGGTATCATTCATACACATGAGCAAGCTCCATGAGCAAAAATTCGATGTCTTAAGCTAACAACATTTAATGCCGAAAAAAAAATTACGACGCGCCGCCATCAGAGGAATGCTGATTATTTCTTAAAAGCTTCGTTAGTGATAACGCTGCTAGTTTAGTGTTCTGATTATACTTCGAACGCATGGATTGTACATGCTTACGTTAAACGCCTAATCGATATTATCGATTGTTTCCTTCTTCTTAAGCTTGCAATTCCTACAGCCGAGCTGTAAAAATCGGACTTAATATAAATGGGACTGTGCGTACTTATAATATTTGCCTGGGCACCCAGTGACAGTCTAGATTTCTTGCGAGAGACCAGCACAATAATGTCGGGCGTCTGCACCTGAAATATCAAAGATGATGTGGACATAAAACTCATACCAATCTGCATTCTTTCATAACCACAGTTGATCACAAGCTGTTGTTTATTAGACGTTGAAGTCATTACTAGTTTTTGATTACGAGAATATGCGACCCGTAACAGCCTGTACGTGAAAAGATTTTTCTTTAAACAAAAACTAATTTTTGAGGAAGTTAAAAATCCGGTAGTAGTAAGAAAGGGAAGTAGGACAGCTGCCTATGTGTGCCAATCCTAAAGATGAACGCTAAAGGATTTCTTATGATGCCCAACAATGTCAGAACAGTTGAGCAGTTCACAATAGCGCTTGCCTATGGACATTTGCGGCTTTAAACCAGCTGCGCCGCATGAACTTATAAGCAAAAGCACTAATTGTTTCCCAGAAATCCTGCAGCCATAACGCTTTCTGTGAATGGCACATCCAATACACTTATTTTCTTGGTTGAAACAGTTATAATTGAAACTGCCTTGTTGCGATCACTGCTGTTGACCCTCTATAACGGTTGTCTGTAATGAATTCATTATTATGTTAACACTCCTGCATGTAAGTGCATAATTCTATGTATTACCAGGAAAGCCAATAACTATGAGCTCACACATGTTTCCGCCGGGCGTGATTGTGCAAGCTCGGATTTCAAATAAAATGACTAATCTTTGACCAAAGTTGCCGTGAAATACCATGAAGTCTAGGGCACTCGTTGGCAAATCACATCAGCTGATGTTGAAGTACTGGCTTGCGTTCAACTAGTAATTACTTGCTAAACCTACATTTGTGCTTCAAGCGGGTAAGACAAATCCTGCTAAAATGTGTGTGTCAGAGTAAACCAACAAACGCTGCACAGGAATATGATGTGTAAAAGTATTCAAGCCCTATCGAACTCAAAGTCTCGTTCAAACTTTATCATCCAGGTTCTGATAAGTTGCGCCAAGGTAAGTACAGGAATGTGGCATCACAATCACCTTTGAGGTGCAGGTGTCACCAGCCAATCGGTCGACGGGTTTTATTAAAATTTCTTAGTAACTTTTAATAGCCGTATTTTGGTTATACTAGGCATTCATGTATTTGATTTGCAATAGCGTCCAGCGTAAGAGCATAACTCGTTGTCCTCCACACAAACAAAATGCTGATCAAGACGAAATCAAGGAGGGGCACAAATGTTGTGAACTTCTATTGTTATGAACGTCAATAAAATAAAATATTCTTCAAATTAATGTATTCGCGGATGACACTTGGATGTTGTTTAAAGCTCACATAAGAACAGGGTATGGTTCACTTTTAATGTGACGGCTACAGTCGCAGTTTAGCACAAAGTGCGAGCTTACGACACTAACATTTCCGTTGGTCGTGATTTACAGACAAAAATCCGCTTTCTAATTGGTCCTGGATGCAAGAAAATTGGTCTGCAAATGCAATTTTATGCCAATTTGTTTTCGTTTTTGTTCGTTGGTTTTACGTGCCTACAGTTGATTACCTGGTAACAGCATTTTGATTCTCGCTCGATCCTTAAAAAGACTGATGGTGTCTTCACTATCCTAAAGCTGTTGCTAGATTTGTGCAACCGATTTCAGGATAACTTATTTAAATTAGTGCCCCTTGCCTTAGTAAGAGCAAGAATGGGTGCACAAAACCTACGCCCGCTTGCACGCGCTTTGCTTAGTACTTTGAAGGCAAAATACAAATTTCCATAAGGGCATAATATTTATGCCAACAGTTGGATACAGGATATCCTGCTACTAGATTGAAATACAAAATCGTAACAACGTCTGGTTTTTCTTTCTAACTACCTTATGGTTAGAGTTCAAGACCCAAAGTGAACTGAATTTTTCATACAACATTAAGGCCTAAAAGGTTGGTCCTTCTTACTTGAGCACTGGAATACTCTCCAGGTATCCCAAGCGTCCGCAGGGACGGAAGATTATCTGGTTGCGTCTTAACAGGCTGCCTTCTTTGGCTACTTCATGGCACGCAAAGTAAACAGAGTTTGGGATTTCCATTTTCGAGTATAGCTAACATCGAAGCCGGCTTTTCGGAGGTCAGAGTGAGCGGTCCTCCTACGTGTAGCCAAAGTGAACGATCTTAGTTCACACACCTTACTCAATACCTACGTAGTGAATAACGGAGTGAGCCATTTTGGGCATCTGCGCACCAGTGGTGAGAGTTTTTTTCACTGAATTCGGTTGTTCCGGAAATATCACTCAGACGTCTGAAAAAAGAACAGGTCACGTTATGCTGCTAATAGGACGAAAATGTAGCATTTGAATACCAATTTTGTGATTGCGCCGAATATATCTCTGCGATTTGCAGAGGAAGGGCTTTCTTTTTTCTCACTTATAAAATAACACAAATTTACCTGTGGTATGTGAAATAGCTGACAGTTGATTACATGAATTACAATTGGTCAAAAGTGCCCTTCCTTATGACAAAACACCTCTGGTAACATCTCCAGCTATTGTAAAAGTCGAACTGCTTCCGTCACGGACAAAGTCAACGTTCCCCCCAAAAAACTTCATGAATGAAACTGTGAACCCTATAAGTAGAGCTAAACCAACTGCAAAATCTGGTCAAACGAACACCAGCTTGTGCGTAGCACGCCATGTGAAAAGCTGAACAGCTTGTTAATAATGTGCTGGAGTTAAAATACAAGCACTATCCAACAAAGTTAGCAGCCACAATTGACTATTTTTTGGGACCGTTCATTATTTGTATTTGTATTTATTTTATTTTATTTTATTTTATTTATTATTTATTTTACTTATTTATGTTATTCGTTTATTTATTTATTATTTATTATTTTATTATCTTTATTTTTGAACGTTTCGCCGGGAGGCGGTTGTCAGTCTAAATATTCATTATTATGTGTTGATGTTGATTAAGCCTGCTGGCTCCTGCAACTTGTTTAGATACAAATAGTTTTAACTATGCAACCAAAGCACTCTGGGCAGCCGTAGACAACAGGATGCAAATCTATTCGCCACAAGACTTCAGATTTTACATGGGCCAGTCCGTCAATATATATCACAAAAACGCTCGCGCTAAGATTAGTCTGCGTCCATAACCCAAAACTCACCAGTTTGTCAATTTAGTGGGAACACACACTTGTGGGTAAAAAATGGCCGTGTGACATTAATGTTCTGGAAACAGCAAGCATAATTACTCATTATTTGCTTGCCGCTCAAATGGCCTTAGAATGGTTGGGGGGAATCGTAAGAATGAGATATCTGCAAAATGTAGAAAAGAGCACTTCACCGACATAGGCCTACACAAACCCGCCAACTGAAGTCAACTATTGTATGCTCCATTTAGGTTGAGGCACTTCCATAGGCGCCTTACAGTTTTTAAGTTTTCTTCATGCCTATTGATGCGTGATCTTTCCGCGTTTGACTTAATGTAAAATTGTACTTGTATGACGCTCAGCATGTCTTCCCTTTAACATTCGGATGCAACAAATTGTTACGGTTAGATATCCCTTGGCGAAATATGATTTCCAGCAACTTCCTCCATGGGAGGAAATGATAACACCAACGTTACCTACTTTTTGTACCTTAGAAAAGAATGAAAATATGCTGGTTCCTTCTACTCCGGCATTAAGGTCTTCTCCGTCCGAGTGATTTAATTTGTACTTTTGACAGCTGCTGCAAAACCTTTGGTACCTTGTTCCAACTTCGAAAGAATGACTTTGAATGAAGGTTGGCAAATCAGTTTATTTTGTCAGTTATAAGCGACCTACCAAGCGTAGGCTACTTCCGGCCCCAGTAGTCCGTGTCACTAGAAATTGTGGAAGCGCAGGAGAAAAAGAAGCATTGGGGAGATCACGTGATCACTTGGTTTGGAACACGGAACTCGTACGCACTGAAGGTGACGGGTCTTATCACGGGTACCTGTCTGCTCGATTGGAACATGTTCTCCAGTGTTGTTAACCTTTGGTGATTTGAGCCACTGGGCCAACTACCAGGAAGGCTGCAGTCGTCAAACTGATTGGGATGACCGGTTAGTATTTTAAAATGCCATTGCCATGTTGCAAACTGTTCCCTTGTCGTTCACTTCCACTCAACATTGAACTAAAGAAAATGGGCTCCTCTGGGCGGACGATCCTCTGGTGCGCAAAGTGAATACCTTAATCAGCGTAAACTATTGAGCGTTAGTAACGCGTCCGTTGTGAGATTTTTTGATAAAATCACTCCGTAAGCCTCAACAGTAACATTCCAAAAGTCCCATCACACGCAGTAAGTATTTAGGAGGCGTAGATGGTCAAACTTCGAGAGAAATTATACCTCTCTGCTCACGGAAGCCTTGTTCCTGATCAATGAATCACTATGGGCCGCAACTCCGCAACGTAAAGTTTGGCATGGATGGACACACTGACATGAAGTATACGAATGGTAGTACAGAGATTTTGGAAAGACGGTGAGTTTCCCGATTCGAGAAGAAATCCCGCCGCTGGCCAGCTTACCGTAATTTATAAGACTGCCAACGTAAACAAATTTGTCTAATATGTTGGTTGACCGGCCTGCAAGTGTGAGACTTGGATGCGACTGTACTCGACCATGCAGTAAAAATTTGCCTTCCTCATGCGGCAAAATGATTTAGCTTATTTAAATTGGTTTGCTTATTTAAAGGGTTTGAAGCGACTTGGGCAATTTTGTCCGCATATTCATTGTCCGTAAACAGTACCTTAGTAAAAAAGTTCAAGTGGCATTACAAAAGTGAAGGACCTCTTCTCGCACTACTTGGAGTGGTGGCGAAGGAAACATAGCGAAACATAACTGCTTCGCCCTCCAACAATACGATATCCTAGATGAAAATAAAGAATGAATAATAAAGTGTGAACTTAAAAATCTTTGGATTAGCTACCATGAAATCAGGATAATTTTGCAAAACTCAAAAGCCGTGGTAGTTTTTAATTTTATCTGATGCAAAACTCTACATGAAGTGATATGCGGCTTTAAGTAGGCAAATTCGAGTTATTCGGCTGCATGAATCCATCAAATATGTGCATGGATTTTTGTTAGCCCGCTTGAAACTGTCAAGAAAATGCCAGTTTATCATTTCGATTGGGTTTTGAACAGGCTACGAATATTTAATAAAACAAAGCAAAATGGGAGAATCTCACACTGTCAACCCGTTTTAATAGCATTTTTATATATTCCATGAAAGTTTGAACGCGTATCTCGGAACAGCCTCGCACTATCCAGCATAAACATGTGATCACTCTAAAACTGATGTAACGTTTTATCACAGAGATTGAAAAATACATGGTAAGTTCCAGCGTCGGTGCAGCATTTTAATTCCCAATCTTGTAACATTCACTGTTTGTGGGCACCGGTTCACACGAACAATAATCTGTTTTCTGTTTTCCTCGAATATTTCACCTAATTAGTCGGCAACTGCAGGTGCGTAGACGAGCTCTTGGATTATGTAACCAAAGTTTGCAATGCTTGTTCAACGGCATGCTGCCAAAAATAAAAGTACGCTGCAGCCACGTTTCTTTGATACTTTTGGAAACGGGAAATTACTTGCACAATCCCAGGCCTAATTCAAAGATAACAATCCTAACGATAACCTGCTCTGTATACCAAAGATATGTTCCTGTGGAAGGTATTTGATTGTGACCATCGGAAGGAAGGTACGTCCTAGGTGTTTCATTGGACAATCTTGATACAACATAGGTGAGAATAATTAAATGCGTCGAAATCGTGCCACAAGTTTTGCTACTTAGGAAGCGGGAAGCGGGTGCTATTTCTAAGTAGTTTATCGGGCCGAGCAACAGATCCGGACTCTGTACAAACCAGAACTTCATGGGGATTTTAGATAGTTGTGAAATTGCACAAATTTGAACATGATTGCGAGGTTAACATTAGTAGAATTTCAGCCGTGGCTTTTGTCTGTTTGCTTTAGCGCAGCTAAGACATTACTTACTACTGAGGTTTGCTCCTGATTACACTGCATCCAGAGTAGCAGTTCATCAGCGCCCACTGAGAAGCCGTAATTTTCATTTGGGATCATACAATGCTAATGTTAGATTCACGGTAGATCCTGTCGCACGCGAAGCAAGTCCAAAGGCAAGCTACATAAATGCTAAAATTTGCCCACCCGTTTGGCGTATGCGCTAATTGCTACTCTTATACGAACAACAAGTGGATGCAGGTATTCAACTTTCAGCCAACAAACAAATGATACAAACGGGGCAAGATTTGTGAGGTGTTTACTGTCATTGTACACAATGCACTAACCATAGAGGAAAAACGTCCTTTTAAGTTGAAATCAAAGTGGTCACACTCAGATTCAAGCGTTGAATCTTACTCACCTATAGAACACCCAATGCAGCACAGATCACGGCCGGCCGGAAACCGGCCTATTTCGTCCCGTACTAGGAAAACAAAGGCATCACACTATGAAATGTCAGCGTGTGGTGGAGACCTACGTCGCGGAAACCACATTGTAAACAACTGTTTTTCATTACCTAACCATGCCCTGGCTTCCTGAGTTTACGTAGTTTATGCACTCCAACTGTTAAAACAGGAGCATCACTGGGTTGCGGCTTGTCGGGTCTGAGTCATAAATGGCAAAATCCGCTGCATATCGGTGCCAAAGGCTTTAGGGATACTGTTGCAACTGGCTCGGTTCGGTCGCTTCACTGAAACCCGGCTCGGTTCATAAAATATTCCTACAAGCCGTTCAGATTTTGTTTCCCCCAACCAGTTCATATATTTCATTCGGAAGCTGTAAGACTAAGCCGGCACTGCCCCTCGAGTAAGAATGTCACAATCACTCATGAAGTAATCGGAGGAAACTTCCAGTTTATTGGGTATTCATGGCATATTTTGAAGCGTTCATGCAGGCATCAGCAAAACATCTCATTTTTCTCCGGGCGCCCTTCCGTTGGTGGTCAAGGGAACGGAGGACACATTTGCCAATGTCCTGCATACAAAGATCACCAGGCTGATGCTTCGGAAGTTTTCGGTTTCATGGTGCGGGGTTCACCCTTGCCACTAGCCGCTTAAGTTAGTGACCTTCTTTTTAAGTCAGCAAAAACTACGTTGGCCCTGATGTCTTCTTAATATTACAACCGTTGACAGCACTTGCTGTTTTGTGTATTGCCACCTTTTCCAGCGTGTTAGGTAGGAAACCGAATCAGGGCAAATTACTGTCGTTAATTTAGACCGGTTTAGTGAGACTGCAACTGCTTAAGTCAAGATTTATGCCATTTGAAATCGCAGCTAAACTGGTTGAATTTTGAATATTTTTTGGTAAGTTAATAGTTCGCTTCGAAGATAACTATCCACTGCCCATGAAATTCACGCATGTGGGCGTCCCATGGCAGATAATAAAGCCGTTTGTGGAAAATAGGCGGTCGCGTGTGCGTTTGCTTTGCAAACGGGTGCGGGATAAGCGAACAACCGTCAGTCGCCGATGACGATTGTAATCTTGATAATGCGGCATCAAGGGATGCCTGACTAAAGCAAATAGTATCTGTAGTCGCTGTATCAAAGAAGTGCCACACTCGTAACGCGTGTGCTATCACCACGCAGGAGGAATATCTACTTTCTTGGCAGTTTTTGAATAAAATAGCATAAACACTTGCAGTACATTGCACACCGAAACTGTAGATGTAACAGGAAGGTGGCAACGGGCCACCCACATAAAGCATAGTTTTTTGGATTGCTTCAGGAACAGATTGGATAAATAAGTTGCTAACTTTCTACTTGTGTATGGCCAGAAGAAGGACAACCCAATACCCGGGGCCAGCAACCTTCTAGGAAGAACGTTATAAGGTCAGTGAAAGCTGAGTGGATGTGTATAACAGAATAAAGTTCACCTTTTATTCCCACCTACCAGCTGGAGAGCGGAAGATGCCACACTTGAGATACCAGATACTAAATAAGCAAGCTCTGACCGGAAATGACTACTGAAACGAAACGATACGCAGAAATTAGTAGCCGACAGCGTATGCGCAGGCTGCCTGCATAAGCCAAATTTTCTAATGGCATCCTGAACAAGCTGGTGGCGACTATTTTTCAGAATAAGTTTCAGTCTAATTCAGGTTGTCGGTCGGGTACTTGACTAATTAGAACAATACCAGAAGAACAAGTTTTTCGTGGACCGCGCCAAAGAGTTTTTGGTTCATTTGTCTCAAGACAGCCGGTAATGAGCTCTGATGGGTGTTTCCCGGGATGGCAAAAAAAATGGGCGAGAAAAAGAAGCTTTCAACAACCCCGAAACTGTTAGCTAAAATGTTTACAACTTCTTTGAAAATAAAGGCGGATTTAAAAATTTTCGGGGTGTGTTTTGAGAACAGCTCCGTGTGACCAATACAAGCCTTAGCTTCGTCAGCGAACCTGGACATAGAGTTTGTTCAAAATCATGAACGTAGTTCTTTATGAGGGCCGTCACCGCCCGTAGAAGTTTCACCAACACTTTCCGCAGCCGGCATTTGTGGGCCTCATATGTACAGTAGTAGCAACAAGACAATTAGAGTTCGCTAGCCCCCAGGATTGCGTGAAGCCCACCAGTGTAATATAGGTGGGTTGAGCCACATAGTTCTCATCTCGCGAAAAATGCAGCCCTCCTATCTACGACCGAATAGGCACTTTATAGCACCGAGCTATGTGTGTTCTTGTTCTGTGACCATCCTGGTCAACGAATGCAGCCCAGAGATTAAGTAGGATTATTCTGCAGTTCTAATTTACCATACAGCGCAATTGGCGAGTCGGTAGTTGATATACTGGGGAACGGAAATTGCCTAAGCTCTTCGGGTCATATTACCAGTTTACAGAGCTCCCACTGTTTACCATAAATTGAAATAAAAACTTCCGATCTAACATTATTTCACAAATGAGTTGCTCTTCATAAGAACATTACCTGGACAAGTGTTCATGTGAAATTGGACTTGCAGGTTATAACTCCCAGGCTTGGTTCATAAAATCCAATATGTGGACACAATCTATGCGTTTTAGAGGATCGATACATCCGGTGCTGTTTCAAGACAATGCATCTTTCTGTAGTCTTTGCTCTACATCGAAGAAAGGATGTCCAAAAGTGTTGGTGTCTTCTATGCACTTCAGTCTGCTTTTTCTGCTAAACACACGGAGTTCAGTCGGCTGCTGTTTTAGATAGCCCTGGCTTTTATGGTTTAGTGGTTTCTTTTAGGGCCATATAGTTTCTAACTAAATTTCAACTGACCACATCTTGGTAGTAGAAGAGAAAATGTGTGATTTTTAGGCAGTAAAAGCAGACGGATACAATTGTAGGGACTCCGGTGCCCCAAACAAAATGCCTGCGTTAGCGATAAAAAGAAAGTGCTTGTAGTCGTCCACAATAGGGTCAACAAAGGGCCCTCTACAACATTAATGTCGCGCTCGGAATCAGAACCCCATCAAGCCACCGAACCCTCGCTAATGCATAAACATTGGAGATGAGGATGCAAGTCAAGAAACAAAAAACAAGTCCACAAACTTGAGTTTCAGCACGAAATGTAACACGCGAAACTGTTTCATTTACGCGTAGTTGCAAAATGCAGAGAATAAACAGGTCATAGTTCTTCCACCTGTCTTCACAAATGTCAAATTGTTACCCGAAACTTTCTGCTTGCAATTTAAGCAAACTAACTCTGAACTTTCTACGGTTAGACAACGAGCGCCTGTTCAGCATTGAAATTACGTCGCCAGCACGTAGAGATAATCTACGGCTAATCATCTTTCAATCACGGAAACCACATCACGTTGCCACGTTGGTGCGCTTTATAGACAACACGTTATTTGTGAATGACAACTAGAATTGGTAATATTGATAAGCTAAGCCGAAGAATAAATTGACAAGATGGGCGAAACTTCTATGCATGAAGCCGTCACTCGAGGAGGCAGTCAACGTTTGACAGCAAGAAAATTTAATGTGGTTTGCGCGGATCTCCTGCGATTTATCGCTTCTAAGTGGGAGCGAGTTATTTACAGGGCTAATTTGCCACACGTGGCCTAACCCGCAAGCGTTGTACCCCCCAGTGGCTAATCAGCAAGACTACGGCATCCGCGCTTCGTAGAAGCAGTGACCCTTGTTCTGTAGTGTATTTCGCTAAACCCGCATTGAACTGGCAGATTTCCTTCCGAGGCGTTCAGTAAACAACCCGTATGGAAATATGACTACCTAATCAGTTCCACACATTTTCCAATTTATAGTAGATTTTCCGTTTGTTTGATTTTTGCAGATTTGAAATTGCCTGCAGATCGTGGCAATAGTGAGCGCACTTCCACTGAGGCTGAAAAACAGTGGAATGCGGGCATTTGTTCCGGTACCGACATTTGTGTCGATACATAATAATTCTCTCAGCCGCCACATTTTACACAAGGAATTCAAATAGCGCAAGATTCCAAAGCATGTTTTATTCCAACAGCTACGGAAATCGCCTTGTTTACCGTATCGGCAGAAGTTTACCTAGACTTCACTGCAGTCATACATGCCCCTTACGTGATCAAGCTCCTCAGCACGTGAAGAATGGTGCCAGTTATATTTTGCTCACTAACCGGCTGGGAAACTGCTCCCAACTTGCAAAATGTTACCAAGACATGGAATCGTGTAGTATGTGTTGGCTGAACAGCCTAATATACAAATTTGGAGTTGTCAATGCAACCATGTGATATATGCTGAATTTAGTCGTCTGACATGCGCGCATATTGCATACAAAAGGCTTCCACACTAGCGGTGGAAACGGGATTTTTGAGCAAGTCTGCAGAGCAGTCATTGAAAACGTGGAACGCCAATGTCCTCAACTAAGTCTTCAACAAAATCACAGTGACCATTTTGGGTTACATATTGATCCCGTCAATTTCGCTCTATTATTGTTCGCGAAATTACGAAAATATCAACAAAAGTTTAAATAAGGGCGATTAGACATTACTTCTTTGACTCGTAATCGTATATCATGTTAATTGTTTGGACTTTCTCCGAAATTTGGGAGAGGGTGACGCGGTACCCATCTCTATGGATTTCCAACTATAGGTCACCCAAAATGCTTTGTTTCAAGTGCGAAGCCACACGCATGTTAGGCACAAATCAACTAGATAACCCGGGCCAAATGGTTTTGCCTAACCTCTGGAGCACTGAAGAGTATAGCGAGGTCTTTCGACAACGTTCACTGGCAACAGCCGGGACAATTGCAGTTCTACTTTTGCAACCGTTTCTTTTTCATCGGAACTCTCACTTAGAAGAGCGGTCAAACCAGGGCCTATTGGTCCCTGTAAAGCTATAACCCAAACTGTTCTGCGAATAGGGGAGCGATTTTGTTGACAAAACGTTATTGCACAGCTGTTTCATGCTTACCACGTCCTTTAAAGCTCCACCATATCCGTGTATATGACACAAGCCAATACATCACAACCTCATGAATCTAAGGTTTGTCCAAAAGTTCGGTGGATACGTGTGGCGACCCTAGTATTGGCGTAGTTCGGTCAAAATATCCTTCTAAATGTTTTCTGCGGTGAAAAAATTTACCAGTCACGTACATTGTAGAATGTCTGTTCTGGAAGTAATTCTGATGCAGCAGAATATTTGATCATTTAGTAAGTATGAATTGGAAGGTCTCCATAATTGAATAGTTCGGCCGGAATAGTTAGACTGGAAACGAGAAATCATGAGTTCGTGGAAACAGTGAAATGAATGAGATCCACTGTCAGATGATTATTGACACGGTGTAGTATAACATGTCAAACACTGTTCGATACTTGGTGATGAGAGTTGGATGGTCTCAAATGGGCAATGTGAACGTAGAGTTGGCTGAGAACCCGGATGGCAAGGCAAGGTATCAAAGGATTCGTTTATAACGGCACGAGTTACGAAACAGTTATATTGCTGAGCAATACTACGACAAAGGTCGCAGAATGACGGCTTCTAGTGGCTTCCGCAGAATTGCTTGAAGATACATTTTGATGAGAGTATATCAATTACCCAACTTTTCCAAAAGACATTGTAGCACGTTATATGCTATCCATTTGGTTAAACTTTGTTCTATTTAGGTTGGTGCATGGACCTATTCGTTTCCTTCCGAGGATTTAGTAGCGTCTACATCTTGAGCAGTTACCCGGCACAATGATGGACTTTTAGTGGCTTCCGTGGATATGCTCGAAGTTGCATTTTGATAAGAGTATACCAGTTACCCTTGAATATAGTTGAAATATCCTAATTAAGTTGGCTAATTTGGCAATATAAATCCAGAAAACTCATACGATTCTTGTGCCGTTTTTGTTATTGACAGCCCCACTTTGCGTGTTTAGCCAGAAACGAAACACATTAATGGCGTATCTCCTGCATTTAGTAGGTGGCAGTCACCAAACAAATTTGGTGCTCCTGAAGGCCACCCGAAACGCATGTTCATAATACGCTCTTTTTCAAAATAATCTTCCCAACAATATAGTTTGATATTAGGGATAGAATTCCTATACGTGGACTGCAGCGCCATTCTCTGTAGCCCTGGATAGTTCGGTCACCTAATTGCGTCCGAAAAGACAGAGGCGCTTATAATAAGATTCATCGTCACTTCACCCAAAGACACCTGACAAACGAGTGGCTACAGGACGTGCATTTTGTATCTCACAGGCGTACTGAACGAACCACAAGCAACAAATGACATATCATCTACGTTCAAAGGACAGTATTCAAGGGGTCGTTGAAATTTCAAAACAGTCGAGGTTGATGAGTGCAGAGACAACTTGCAGTGTTCCTGCACATTATAATCCTTAGCCGGGCATTGAACGTATACACTGATGCTCGGTTGATGGCCGTCGCCGAGACCTAACCCCATGGGTCCCCACTATCAAATATAAACCTAACAGTACAGTACTTTAACAGCTTGCATTTAGCTCTCTGCGTACTTACGACACTTTTATGCGTGGTACATGGCGCCGAGTGTACCTTCTTGCCATTGAATCTCACACCAAACACAGTATGACGGACTCTTTGTGACTGATGTGCGAGTCTTGACTGTGCTAGCGCTTACCGTGCCTGGAATAGAATTCAGCCTTGTTTGTCGTTTCCTAGGTTGTTAGTCTTTACACGCGTGTTTCTATACGAAACATTCTTACATAAGTTGGCATTCATCATGTCTGACTGGAACTTCATAATACAGGATAGGTTTTGTTTCGATGCCTCTTACCACCAGATTTGTTTGCATTTGTTTGAATTCTCAAACTCGCGAATTCTCGGCTAATGGTTCGAACACTGAACTGTTCGGTCTCAAGGGGCCCATAGATGAAATCTCCGATAAAAGGTTTTGTTGTTCGTAGTGAGGTGAACAAACGAATGATGTGGCTAAATACTCTTCGAGAGCCCACGACCCGTTTCGCCCTTTTTGGAGTTCATCAGCTAGGCGCAGTTTCCGAGTTTCCCTCAACCTTATGTTCAACATGAACCCAAGTCGCATGAAGTTGGTGAACTACACTCGTCTTTGCGTACTCGTTTGAGTTTCACTGGAGAACCAAATGAATTCCTCGTTTATGGAACCGGTTGTGGGCTGTCGAAGGGTATTCAGCAGCCATATGGCTATTGTATGACGCCTATACAATGTATTGCGATAGCGGCGTATCGTACTAACTGAAGAATGAGGCGGCCTAGTGCAGCGCATCCAGTCAAAGAACAGCATCATAAACAAGAGATCCAGTTGGGTCACCGAGGAAGACCAAATTAGTGTGCAAATGAATGTATTTCGGTAAACGACTGATATATTTTCCAACAAAACCCAGCTTGAACCAAATCGGCGTGCAATACGAAACAGATAGAAACACATGGATCTGCTTTGATTAGTTCCGTGCTTTCATTCTTCGCCCACGACAGGAAGACTGTTATTTTGGTTGATAGTTCTCTGGCTCATTCGTAACTCGAGTTGAGCCATGGCAACTCATCTATCAATATCAAACACAAATTTGCGTCATTCTCTGCGGAATTATCCAGCTTACAAACGGCAGATTCCAGTAAATTCCAGCTGGATCTTTCGTCAACATAAAGTTACTCTGTAACTGAGTGCTTATCGCAACACGCTCATGTGTGACCTTTCAACTGTTCACAGCATCCACATAATTTTTTCAGGTATATTTCGAGCTAGGGGACTACCTCCGTTTTGCTCAGTTTGACTAGCTTACTAGATGCAAGTATCATTAGTAAGACTGTACTTACGTTGCGATAGTTATGCATGTAGCCTCTATCATTCATGAAGAGTAAACCAGCTGAATCCAATACCACATATACCCTGTGTTGTTTGCCAGTCTTGATGAAAAACGGTGAACTGCAATCAACACGCAGAAGGGATGGGTTGTGGGGCCGCAAAACGTGCGAAACTAGACGCAGGTAAGAACAAAGAGCAAATTTCACCGTAAAACGTCTGTAACGGATAGCAGGATCCATCCAATGTATCCGAGGGGACCTGTAGATTTTTCGGTGTGCACAATGCCCTATCCAGAGGAACACTGTCACAGACCATCAGCATCAGCATCTTGGTCCGGCTACATCTCATACTGATCCGGAACGCTGAGCAATGCTCAATTTGTCCACATGATTGATGAGATGACTTTTGTCGAAGTTTAAACTGAAGCTGGGTCCCGGTTACGCACTAATATAAGAAGGTATATGAGCAAGAGCTATTTCACTTACCTCACTTCCACCAAGGTAAGCTTCAACAGACATTTCATCCATTCAGTGAAGTCAGTCCATGCTGAAAAGCCGTGAAACACTGTACAGATGTTTCGTCTTTGTTGTATTTATCTAAAAAAACTCAGACAGTTTCGAATCCGGGACTTTCCGGTCAGCTAATCACACTGCTGGTCAGCCACTTTTGGCCAGCCACTGGCCGGAAGGTCGCGGGTTCCAGATATCTTAGATTTTCGTGAGATGCGAACTGCTGAGGATGAAACGGCTGTACAGTGGTTCTCCGCTTTTCAGCGTAGATTAGCTTCGCTGACAGTATGAAATTTCAGTTGTACCCTACCAACTCTGTTCAAACCACTATCAATATAAGTTACGCATCAGCTATAAGTGATTTGGTAAGTAAACTAGTGGTTAGAACTGTTTTAGCGTTTATACAGCTTCGCGTGATTTTTCTCGCCCTCTGGACCGAGGTGGCCGTCAATCGTAAACTCTTGTATTCCTGAAATTTTGGGATTAGATGTGATGGCATTAGAATTTCCGTCGCTTGCTTTGAGCATTTTCCAAGTGACCTACCTAGGTGTGCAGGGGAACTTACGCACCATGATATTCAGAAAGCTAACAGGATGATCCGAACACTCAATTCGGGCAGTTTTTCGTAAAGGGAAAGAAAGAAAACTAGACACGCAGTTATGTAACCACATCGTTATATTTACCTAAAAGTACTCCATCCTGTATTCTCTTTGACATTCCATTCTAAGAAGTACATTGAAAAGCTTTGGTAAGTACCCTCATTTGTACACCAATTCGGTAGACTCAAGAGAATCTCAGCTGGAACTGTCGTTTATGATACTCGTCAATTTAATGTGTTACACAAAGGTCACCTCTTGTTTCATTTGGTATAATATTCAAGATAGCATACTATATTTTCTTGAAGAGAACTACTCACAAGGCTGCTGTCGAAGAGTTTTCAGTAATCATGTGGGTATTTTCTATCGGGAAGACTTGGACGTCCTATCCATCATCACTGACTTAAGGTCAAGGCTTCGGTGACACCTTCGGTCACCTATCTCATCAACTGGCTGTTTTCCACAGTTTCATACCTGGTGTGAATGTGAAAATTCACCTTCTGGAAAGAGTGTCGTTAGGTTTGTGGGATGGTATACTGGATGTGGCGACGGTGCCGATTACGTCTAGTGTAGAGGCTGTAGTTGGATTTGCTATATTATACACACCAGACAGTGTATAATGGCCATCTTTTGCATTTTATTTGTCATCTCTCTTTTCAGACACAGTCACGTACCTTGAGCACCATTAATTTCATCATACATGAAAAACTTGGACAGACCGAAGAAGCACCGCGCATTGTCTACACTTAACAGTCGGGCGAAACAAACACATCACTCAAGCGTCCAGCGTGCGTTGTTGGAGTAATGGGGGCAGGCTCGCCTCGCATGTCAGATGTTTGAAGCTCAAAGATCGGCAAGGCCAGGATGAGTTCAAATGAGAGCAAAACTCGAGACTAATTCTAGAATAATTATGCCAGGACGGGAGGACGATTTAACAAATGACAGTGGACTTGAAGTAAGCCATCTATCGTCTGATCGTCGCAACAAAAATAGCAGACCAAAGGCTATTATTTCAAGTTACGAAATGATGCATGTATGTCTTCTATCCGTGCTATGACTTGCCGTCGCTGATTGGACCAGATGCAACTCATAGGCCAAGTGACTGCGTTTTTTTCCAGAGCTGCACACAAATAGATAGATTAACCAAGCAAAATCCGACCCTCGGTCCCAACCATGTCCCAACCATACTTGATAAATATGCTTCCATCCAATGTACTAGAAAAGTCTGTTCATTCCTCTAGGTTTCGGGAATGTCTTGCAAGTAACTTATCAAAACAGTTGAGGTTTAGTGGCCTTACGTTAATTTGTTCTAAATATGCTGAACTACTATTCTTCCTCCTACAAGACCACTTGTTTGATGACAAACCAGCCATGAAACCAACCGTCTATGCTTCAAAGGTTTTCATACTTGTCACGTTGCTGCCTAAGTGGGAGACTAAGTTTGGGCTAGCGCAAAGATAACGGAAACGAAGATCCATGGTTTATTTAAGGACACACCTGCTCCCGATTGCCATGTAATTTCAGCGTTTCTCTTTTGCGAGCGGCGGATTACCAAATAACTTTAATCAGTTTTCCGGAGTTGAGTGTCTTAGAGACCACTGGTGAGATTCTCATAACCGATGACGTATCTTAGTGACCCCATTCACTAGAATGTCAAACATCGGTAATCCTCACATTTCCAGACAGCCCATGCCCACTCACGAGGCATATGAGAACCTAGCAAAAAACGTTTGAAGAACTGGTGGATCCCTCGCATTCAGTCACGTTGTTCAGTTTTTAGGGACTTTTTCAGATCTTCCATAGCAAACTCCGCCGAAAACATCCAGCTGCATGTACTCTCATTCATTGAAATGTCACTCTTGTCTTCTAATACCTTTAGCATCATAAAAATTTTTACTGATGGTCCCTGATATACTGATGTTTTCCATCTATTCGGCATCTGACACTAGACAGCGGCAAGAAATGTACACAAATACCAATACAAAAATATTCCATCGAAGGTGGAATCGGGTACCATTTTTGCACCAGAATAAAAAAACTCGCTACCTAGATTTCGTAATTCATCGGCCTAATACCACGTTGTGAACCTTAAGGAACTAATACGGATTACACAGCGACCTAAATAATCTTTCAATTTTGCGGGGTAATTAGTTCGTTCACACCCACATATTTTTTAACATAGATTAAAATTAGTAGCCTATTGCTTTTGACCAAACACACAAAGACTACTTTTATGGCCACCTTGCTGCTAGTCGAACTTATTGGAACCATATCTGCCTGAGCAACAATGACGAGTGGTTATGACAGCAAAGTGGGAGAAATTTCTGACTGTACTGCCAGTCAACACTTGTTGGCAATAGTCAACAGATTACAGAATCATATATGCCAAAAAGCTACCTGATTTCCAGTGAGTTGTGCACCATGTCACCTAATTGCTGCAACATACAAATAATTCCTAAAGACGACAATAATTCTATGGTCAATGGTGTACCAACAGTTTCTCCAGCACCACGTTGACGGTTTGGTAAAGGCCTCTGGACACAACTTTACCGTTTCATGCTGCGGAAGTGGCGGTAGTGCGCTTAAACTTTCAGTACTTTGATTATGAACAAGTAAGCGGTTCTGGTGCTCTCTGCTATGCAAGGGTGCCTAGGCCAACTGGTAACACGCCTCTGTATGTTTGTTCCCTGGTTTTATTTCCTTGAGTCTATGTTAGCGCAAACCTCTCTCATGTGGCCTCTTCTGCTCCGTGCAATCCGCCTGCGGCTGTTTGTTAATACGTGGGCGTCCAACACTTCAACCAATGTTGATCGGCGAATCCGATTAGGGTATTACCCATTATTTACATAAAATATCTATGAACCGCAATGACACACACTACTTTCGCACGCACTGTTTTACCCAAGGAGGGTACTGCACGAATAGTACAAGGAATACAGTGAAGGAACAATATCAAGAAAAATATCTTTTGAAGTTTTTCCTAAATATAATCTGGGAGGGAAAGAAGTCCGATAAGGCACCCAAATACTTCGCTACTTTACTTATGGCTTTCCCAAGTGGCCAACTCGGGTTGACTTGGAAGAAGCTACCTAAACGCCGTTACCGTATGGTATATATCGGCAAACAATTGGCAAATCATAAGTAACTCAGAAGGTGGAATAATCCACACGAGGAGTGAGTAGTCCGCTTACAAAAATGAGAGGTGATTCCCTGATTGATTCTCTAGGAGCCGACCACCACGTGACCATGTGATGTGGATTCCGTGATTGAACGGATAGTGGCGCCCTATCCTAAGCGCAAGTTATTCATCAACTGCTCGTGACCGAACGGCTTAGTCTTCAAATAATGCCCAGGAGGTGGCGGGTTTAAATCGCCCTGGTGAATTACAATGAAGATTTCGCTTTAGAGGTAAAACCAGTCTGTTCCGAAAAACCGAGGAGCACTGTACAGCCGTTTTATCCCCGCTGAAAATCGTCAACAGTGTGCATCCCGCAAACAGCTGGGGCGACTCGAAGCCATGACCTCCCGGACAGTAGTTTAAGACTAAACCGTTCGGTTACGGATGGCTATTATTGTAATCCTTGGAATGGAAATCTTGTTCATGAGCGGAAAAACTACGCAACACAAGCAAATCCATTTTTTGCTATGAAAAATTCTGTTTTTAGAACCACGTAGGTTCTTGGTTAAAAATGGTTAAAGGAAAAACTTTTATTTCAAAGTATGACCGAAATACTTCCTTAACTTTTGGCGGCCTTTGTAGTGATGTCTGATCTTTCCAGGTTGCTGAACATGCATGCGGACATGGGTGTCCAACTATAAACCACCCCTGTTGCGGATAATCTGTCCAGAGAGCTAGATGTAACGGAAAGTTAGCCCTGTAAATAAAGCCAGTCTGCGCTGAAAAGCCGAGAAGCACTGCACTGCTGTCTCATCCCTATTGGGATCATCAGCAGTGCGTATCCAACGACACTCCAGGGAGTCTCGAAACCGAGACCTCCTAGTTAGTAGTTTGAACACTTAACCATTCGATCACAAGAGGCTGAGCAGCACTTTAATTAATCTACCTTTCTGCAAGATATAGCGCTGCTTAGTCATCGGCCACGCGATCCGTATCACGTGGTGAGGTGCGCTGACCAGCTGCCCGGGCAGCGACTTCCTAGATGGAAGTTTCACACATCGGGTGGATGTTACTCTTCCTTACATGGTAAAATCTTCCTTAAAAATCCCAAATCACCACCAAACTACCGACGGATTCAATTGTTTCGGTAATTCTGTGACCCGGTTTGCATTGATTGAAAAACCTATTGCTTAGTGCACATAGAGTGAACGTTGCACCAAAGAACTAGCCAGATAAATGAATAACCGGATAATTAAGTTTCAGGGGTCGTCTGTGTCGCAAAATGCAGTCAGTCAAAGTTACATGTGTCGACTTGTGGCGAGACCTAAAGCATCAGAAAACGAGAGCAATTAGCATGCAAATGAAGGAAATTAATAAGGCGGTTGAAGCTTAATGATGGGCACGAAGAGATTACGGTTCAAAAACAAGTATACCAATACAGGAATTAGTAGCGGTACGTTCAAACATAGACTTACACCTTGAGTGCGTGTTTCCGTGCCGGAAAACCCGCAGCCTTGCAACATCTAAACAAGCTGGACGTGAGCCACAAATGACCGTAGTTTTAATGGCCCGTAAGATGTAATATGTCATACGACAGCATCCAAACGAAAATTCCAGACTGCTGAAACCAAATCCAAGTTTTTACTATTGGAATTCTAAAAGGATCCATAGCAAAGTCAACAACAAATTTAAATGTGGGACCAAGTGGAACAGAAAGTATTCTAAAGATAAAAGAATAACAACTTTTGTAGGCTAAACTAAAGTGGCACTTGACAGCCTTTTCCAATTATTACTGTGGCCTCCAGATCTTCTGATTCTACGAAAATTTTCTTCTCATGATGTAGTGCGAAATAATTTATTATGTCAAAGGCGGACCAATAATAAACCCAACGGATTTCACTGGCTAATTATCCATCAGAACTTTCCCAACCCCTTCGCAGCAAACCAACAAAAACGAAGTGACTAGTTAGAATTTGCTGAGGTTATACCATCCGAACTATCTATCAGAAGGGAACAATATTCTTTTTTCATCCTCTACAAATGGCAACGTGTCTGTTTGGGTTGTTTCTATCCCTACTTAGAGCACGACTCTCGGGACTGAATGTTTTATCCGACTGGCCATAAATAACAATTAAAACCAATGCACAATAGAAACAATAATCAGCCTTTTCCTCAAAAAGATCTGGGCATGCACCAACCTATTTCACCAGGAGTTCTATCAACAATATATTCAACTACTAGGACTGATATAAGTAGGAGAGTTTAATTTCCCATAAAAGTCGAAGGCGGCACTCAACGTGTAGATTTTCAGCAAGGCAACAAGTTGGTGTGCGAGAAATATTGAGATATGGATCGACCATTATTGTGAAACAATAGCATGGTGTGTAAGCTACTATCGAATATAGGAAAATTCTGTCCCTATAGATTGATCTCAGACGACGTAATAGCTCTGGCTAAATCCTTGAGAATGAACCCAGGTAGACATAATGACATGAATAGACATAGAAGACGGAGTCGTAAGGTTTCCCAAATACTCAGTTGTCCCACATTGAGTTGGTTAAGCCGTTTGGAAAATTTCGCTGCTCATGACTGAGGAGCATCAGTGAGTACAATTTTTTCCTACTGAGGAGAACGTTAGTGGATCAAGTGACGTAGATAGTTTTTTGTATATTCCAAAAATAGGCAGTCTGGTTGTAAACATATGATCAGTCGAGGTGAAATCTTCAATGCGCCGTATGAGATCCACGTCGTTCTCGGTATGACTACATGAACTCTGTGGCTTAGGTGTTAGCTTAAGCCAACTTTTGTCACCACTGTGCGCTCCGTAGCTACGAACATGGTCATTTTATCTTCAGCTTTGATAATACCTAAGATTTGCGTAGAAATACTCGTCTTGTTGTACAATATTTGCAGCTCAGCATCTCTCCATCAGTACTCTATATTTAAATTAGTCTTCAGCAGCCTGAAAAACCCGAACATTTAGCTTGACCACTTAACCAAGAATACTCGCCCTTCAAGTTTGCGGCTAAGTCTAACCGCAGTCGTCCTACAAGTAGGACGGGCCATGTAGTGTTTAAGGTGGGAAGTCGTATATGTATCCAGTCGGAAACACTACTTGTGTGCCTGAATTAGTGACTGATAATATGCACAACCAAGCGGTAGGTGGTTCCTTGTACAGACCTTTGGAAACTTCTCTACAATATCACAAAATAATTTTCGTCACACTCAAGACCTGCGTATGGGATATTACTGGACATCAGTATAGCTCGTTGTAAAAAAGTTTGGATTCGTGATAGGTGGAAGAGAACTAGGAATCGCTCGTTTGTGTACAGACAATCGTTAAAATTTCCTTCGCCGTTGCGTTTCATCATACGTGTGGACAGCCGGCGCACAGTATTCTTCCTCCAACATTCAGCAAGCTGACCTACTGGCTTGGAAAGCTTCTGAAATTTTAAGCCTTAGGAAGCCTAATGAACGCTATATACAGATGATATAAGTTGGGCGCAAGGACATACCGCTGCATTGTGCTCGTTACCACTGGAAAAAAACACAACATTAAGCCCATGTGGTTGCTCGTATTTCAGCAGTATGAGGAGAATTAGAAGCCTCCGTTGAGTTTTCATTCTGTAAGTGAAGTTAATCTCTACCGAAAAGACTGGGAGCACTATGCAGCAGCCCCATTCCTCCTGGAAATCTTCAGCATTGCCCACCTCAAAAATCTCCAGACAGATTCGGGGACACAAACTTCTGGCCAATAGTTCAACCGTCCAACCATAAGCGGTTGATCGGCAATGTGATTGTAAGGATATACAAATTAGGAAGAGAGAGATAGTTAACAACAACTATTATTAGTAACTGTTGCCGACTATCCACAAAGTGCCGAACAATGTAAAGATGTTTTAATAAGTGTTCCTTGATCTTGCCATTCGAGGGTCGTGCTCTTTTCAGATGCCTGTTGCTTCCTCTACTGAATGGTTCAGTAGAAATCAAGGCTTCCGTGTCTTAGTTTACTGATGTTGTGAGTAGTTGGTTCTGTGAGTTTCCTGCAAATTCTGTCCTATAAGTTGTGCCACCCTTATATCAGCAGACTGCATCCCAGTTTATGTTGGTGAAACGACAGCATTTTCAGACCTTCTAAGGGTTTCTACCCAAAAATCATGCCATAACTGGTCTGCTAAGCTTAATGGTTGAGAGGGCTCTTGATCTATTTAAAAATTGGACTCATGTTGATCTGTAAAGACTCATCATTGAACATTTAAGATCTGTTCGGCGTGCATGTCAAAGTTCAGCTAATGATGATTCAAAATGTAGTGCTGGTAGTCATTTTCCAGTTTGTTTACTGATGATGGTTTACGAGGTGGCGTCCTGCTAGCTGCTTCTCCGATCTTCCGACTGTCCGTCTGACGTATTCGGTCGGAAATCTTGTGGAGCGAATCCCGTACACACTGCTGGAGGCGTCGTAAAACGATGAGATCTTATGCTTTTGTGAGTTGCTATTCAAAGATTCTGACAATCCCGAAAGACGCATCTGATTCATGGAATTCTAGAACGTTTGAGATGATTTAACAGTCACAGGTGTTGTCCCTGGTGGCTGTTGTTTAATGAGTAGAGTAGTTGGGTGGCACATTATTGGGCCTGGCAAGCCACTTTTTCATTAAGTTAGGTCCCAGAATGGTCCATTGAATCGAATCACCAGAGGCCGAATGGCTACACGATTTGAACGTTGTGGGTTCGAGGAGTCATACCGCATTTTCAAGTGGACTTTGATTGGTTTAGCGCGCGTATCGGAATTCGTTAGGAATCTGATATCACTAATGAATGGTCATGTGTGTTCTTTACTTTTTTCCGTTGCACAAGGACAGTCTCATGATTGTCATACCAGAAGCTTGGAGTAGTTTGTGGATGACAGTTATAGAGGAGAGCCTTTGCTCCATGGATTAACAGCTGGTGTCTGTCAGTGTAAGTAGCTATCGAGCCGACCGCCCTAGTTCTTCAAAAGTAATCCGGACTCAACCAATTCCAGGCGAACCTGGCCGCTGTTAATCCGGATAACATGGAAAAGTTGGGCGCCACTTGGGATGCATTGGGGAATGCTAAGCTATAACAACGTACTCTGTGACGCTCCTTTGATTTGTAGACTTGGTATACACTTCCCCCACACTTTCCTAGTTGTTCTGCGACTGATGCGTGTAAATTACTTTAGCTTCCTTGATAAAGTAGAATAAATACTTGTGCTGACTGTTTAACGATTTCTCAATTTGGTTTTAGCCACTTGAACTAGCCCTTTTGAATTACACTCAACACTTGGTGTTTCTGGTATGAATCACCTGAGTATGTAAACGTGAAGACTGTAGTCGGGTTGGCTCGTTATTAGGGGCCGAAGAATAATGTTACATTTCCAGTACGTTCACCAAATCTCACCCAAATCGATTCCCATGGTCTGGTATCTTAATTAGCTCAGCCAACCCCAAGTATTGTTGATTCATCCCAGTATGACTTGACAGTGAAAACCGTCGGAACAAAGTGAATTCCTCCACAAACAGGGTTAGATATGGAGCATTTACTGACCAGACAAACATTTTGGCGCTTGTCTGGTCTTCAAGCCGATAGGTTGTAAACCTGTGCAGACCAGTGATTCATGACTTGGAAGATCATTTTTGGTTGCATTGTTCTCTGTGCTTGTATCCCACATCATTGGGTTTTATTTCACCCTCACCAGTGGCCTCTGGTGTACGGTGTGGATATGTGATAAATACTCACAATGTGACTTTTAATTAAGTATAAATGAATTCCACAAAGGTTCTTTTTAGCAGATGTGACCAGGTAGCATAGGCTTCTGTTCCACTCTTTATTGGTCACTTATGCTGTACAATCATTCTTTCCTTCCTCGAAATTGATTTTATGCTGAGTGTTCTTTTGTGCCGTACCGCATGTGTTTAGAAACACATCCGGCTCTCATCGCATCAGAGTGGCTGGTTAACAGTTTTGTAAAAGCTACAAAAGTTAGGGAGAACAATGATGCTTACGGCACTCATCTTCAGTGTACACAGCTCACCTTGATAGACAAGCTTAAAACAAGTTATTTTTGTAATTCCCAAGCCCCAGCCGCGCCTTGATCCCTTGAGTGTCACGATCCCCAAGTCCCACTCAGTCAAGCGAAATGCCTTGAGTACCATTCCGTAAATGAAAGAAGTTGACTGTACGCAGATGATTTTATCTCTTTCGTCAAATGAGAACTTTTCCGTAAGATGCCCGCAAGACTTATCAGGTCCTCATATGTACCAGTACTCTGCTCCTACGTAACGGCTGGCTGGGTGTACGACGTTAGCCCGTTCCGGTTTCAGCACTAAATCCTGTAGGAGAAATTAAGACATACATATTAGATCAGCCATACTGTTGAACTTCCAAGTTTTGAGGATGACAGCCTCATCCTGCCTTGAGCGGCGATGAACTTGGAAGTCTTTCTTGTTTAGGAATGGTACGTTTATCAAAGACTTCAACGTTGTACAACTTTCATGAGACGCGGAATGTCATCGCAACGTTACCCACTAGATCCACTGGATAATATGTCTGGCCGCGGCACGTTGAAATTTTATCGTAGGCACGAAAGATTGACCTCTTCGAAGCTATGAAAATTTAGTTTTCAAACATAGCCGATGGTACTCTATTGGGATAGTATGGAAGGCCATCAAGATTATATAACATAGCCACTTTCCAAAAGAGGGTGGCTGGATACTCCACAGATGACGATACCTGGTTGGCTCGGCGGCACATTCACTCATCCAGACATTGATCTGTTTTTGTGGAGTAGTTCCCGAACCTCGAGAAATACTCCTTCCATCCCTATGGTCTGGAAATATTTGCAGATCTGATAAGGAATTTTCATGGTCATTGCCAAACTGGTATAGAGGGTGGCGCAATTGAGGAAGAAAGTGTTGACCACTTCACTATAACCGATAGGTGGTTGATTCTGTACGGAACTCAGTCGAGCGATGACAAACCGGTGACAAGAACAGTGGTAAAACAAACAAAGTTGCGTATGCTGCAAAGCTTTCGGAAACTAATAAGTCAGAGTTCCAGTTCTTCATTGCACACCTTCTAGATGGGGAAATGTATGTGGAAGTATTTGAACCATACTCGGATGACGACACTGTCATGCGTTTTCCTGCCAAACGACAATGTTTGGTTAGAGCGTCAGGTATTCCGCTTCGAGTCCCTGGGTCTCTATGACAAGCCCAATTACTGTGAACAAACGCGAACCTCACTGGTAATTTATGAGGGAGCTCCTGGTTAGATTAGGTTTACCATGAATAACTGGCTTCAATATTATTTGTGAGTGTCACAGTGTGCCTGGAGTGGGGAGGAGTTGTTGGGTGTTTTGGAGAACATGACTTGTCCACTCAGCAATTTCATGTGTTTCTGGCGCATATCTGAACAATTCTAAATCAGTTTGACAGAGTTCAGGTTCAGCCAATCAGTTGTAGTGGTTCCATAACCTATGGAAGCTTCCGTGAGAGGATCTGATGACTCGTGTAGTGAAAAGTGCTCACTGCATTCTTTCGAGCCTGTTGGGTGGTGTTCGTGCGACTTTTTGGATTTTCTTCTCAGTTGTGAGTTCACTCAAACACCTTGACTTGATCTTGCTCTTCCAAACTCAAAGCATGGTTGTGGCCAATTTTGACGAGGGAAAGCAAGAGGGGAACTCATCGCACCCCTCATTGATTTATCGCTCAATGGTACATCGGGTCTATTGGCTGTTGCTTAGGGGGCAATTGATCTGTTCGCTGGGCTTAGTAATCGAATTGCATGCATGCGTAGACGTCTCGCCAATACATCGGTTCACATGAACGACTGGTTGCATACCATTCGGTAACGTCAGGGCTCGATCATGAAGTTGCTTGAAGGGGCCATGCCTCACAGTGGCGTTTTGTTTTCAAAACCATTCGTATCGCACCAGCGTTGAGTCGGTTCATCCACCCGGTGAACAGTTATCGCATCTCTTCATGACAGGACAAGATACCCCGACAGACGACTGCTCCCTCTAAATGACTGATTAGTCTTCCTATTGATTTGTGTCGCCCTTCTGTGCTAGCACGCGCACTGCAATGTGGAACAATCCCTTCAGGTGCGGTTTTGCTTCTGCTTTAAGACTATTGTGACTGCTGAGACGCAGCAGAGCATGCAGTGGAAAGAAATGCACAATGCAATCGCCAGTATCTAATTTTCACTGACGAACGTTACGAACCACTCATATGGTTGGTCTCGAAGGGACTGCATGCTACATTATTCCATACCTTTGCTGTTATCGATACCTTATATGTAGGAAGCGACCTATCGGCATCAGCCGGACTATTTAATTGGTGCTACACAAATGGTGATGAATACTCAAAGTGATAGAAATTCAGATAAAAGGTCCCTTTCAAACACCTAATAATTTATTCAAACTGAGTTTTTAAGAACTGTACATGCTCAGCATGAGACAATGCGGGATCGAATCTGTAATTTTAGCTAACCATTAGGAGACATCGGAATGATTAAGTACCGAAATTCCGCGAATCTCACCACCAATAGGACAAGGCTGGTCCAGGCTTTCAGAATTGCTAACTGAATCGCATCCTTTGTTGTTTTCTGTACTTCGGTAGCGAAAACTCGAGAAGGGAACGAATTTCCGAAATTTGCCGGAATTGGACTGTAAGAAATCCTTGTTTTCGCCCAGTTTTGGTTTGTTGTCAGGACTGGGCTATACAAGTACGTCACTCGACTTAGAGGCACGACCCAACAATATTTGCTGGTCTGGATGTACAAATGTAGGCGCAGACAGATATACATAGTTATATACACCTCAAAACACAACTACTGTCTGTATACCATTAAAACAGCGTTTAGAATACTAATTCTGGAATCTTCCCCACTGGCAGCGATGTGAATTGTAACGATTTACCTTGTCTGACCAATTGTGTTTTGACACATATATGTTTGTCGTCAGTACGGAGAGTCCTTCCAGGTTTTGTTTTTCAACACATGCCTGAAAAAAGCAACTTATACGGGCACTTGCAAACCATATAAATGCTTTCCTCTCCCTACGTTCTGTTGGTGTGTCGATGCATTGGTGTGTGGTCCACAAACGACAATTTCCGTCCCTCTGGTTGACCATAGGCAACGTGTGGTGCGGATACCCTGGATTTACTGGCGAAGCGAAAAGGGTGCGCGCTGGACGCACGACTGCACTCCGTCAAGCGTCGCATCACCCGTCGTGTAACGGCGGCGCAGTCGATGCGATTTTACTCTCAACGACATACTCAACAGCATATGTGAACAGGCGTGCGGACACACAACTCTGACTTTTTTTTCACTATCTAGAAGGTTGTGCACCAAAGTAAAACTGACTGTTCCAGCTGTGCTCCACTGAATCACGTTCAAGAGTTAGTGCTGTTCCCAAACCATTGCAACAGACTGTAACAGACTATATTTCTTGTACGCTAAATTCTTCGCAATCGTTCTGAGCCAAGGTGAATAGGTGTTGGTAGCTGGAAGAGATTTGAGGATTTTTAATGGAGATTTCGTCCTGATAGGGAAACCAGTCCGTGCTCAAAAGCTCAGAAGAACTGTACAGCTGTTTCATCCCTACTGGTACTCAACAACAGCAAGCATTTCACACAACTACAGGGGGTATAGAACCCGCGACCTCAAAGCGAGTGGTTTGAACTACTCGGACCCATTTTTTCATGCCTTTTCATATCCACCCGTTTTTTTGCGGATGGGATACTCGGAGCTAGCCAGGGGCAATTACAGATACTTGGGAGACCCGTTGCATTTTCTTCATGAATTACGGAAAAATTAATAGTGCTCAATAAAAGCACGAATGCTGTCGATCGTAATCAGCGATGGTGTCGAGGACTCAACTTACTGGTGTCTGGTATCTAGATTTCAGTCATGCAAATCCATTTGGCGCATAGATCTTTTCAAAAATACCATCGGAAATAGTACAACGGACACTTCCTGAAGACGAGTATAGTCTTTTTGAATTGGCTAGCCTCGCTAGCTACCCTGAATGGTTTGTCAGACATAACATAACCAGAAAAAAACTCAATAGACAAAACTCAGCCTCAGGGATTTTTCGTCTGACTGGCATGGCATGAAGTCATTCGAAAGCGATACCGGGATGGGTTCATCTATCCATGAACGCACAACAAAGGTTCGGGTTGCCTGGTGGAACCACCCGACTGTAGTCGGTATCGTGTTAAATCTAGCCCGTCTGATTTCAAAAGTTTAGATGTGCGATCACCGAAGAAATGCTATCGACCACCAATAAAATTTGCTGCAGGACTTGCACCGGCATGAAGGTACGAGTACCAAGAGAGTTCGGGCGTCGTCTTTGACCTGGTGTATGGTGAAAGAGCAGAGCAACATAATGACGAAAAGCATGCACTCTTCCACTTATTAACCTCAAACTATCAACATATTTCCATCATTATCTGATTACTGCTTATGAAATCACCACACAAAATAGCATCCAGCTCCTTTCGCTGCGTTGCACGATAGGTTTGCCTGTATCAGCTAAATCTACGAATGTGTGGGAGCAAACTTCTTTACCACAGAAGGCTTTCATTTATATGGACTTTGCTCCAAATGAACCTTACATCAAGGTGGAATCTGGTAATGACGGACTTTTCATGAAACTGTTAGTCTCGGGGCATCACGGCGTGCTAAACCACCGGAATGCTTCCTTCCCTGGTTATGTTTTCAGCACACGCGAAATGACTGTATAATATAAACTCAACTAACGGTTTCTGCACTCCACGAAACGTGAAAAGTCCACTTGAAGAGTCTCGATAAGGTTGAAGGGCTGGGATTTACTAAAACTTCTCTTCCTTAAATTAAGCACCAAGAAAATTGTGCAGTGAGAAAACGAATCAAATGTGCTCCAATCAGACTCTACTAAACCGTGTTTCGCAACGAAATTATCTTATAAACTTATAGATGTGCTCAATGGGTGGGGCGAACTCAATGATATGGAAGTAAACAATGAAGCCTTCCGAATTGTTTTTGAGTCCGCCTAATCACGCTACAAGAAGCGTACCAAAAACCGATTAAATTACTCACACACACGCCATCATCCCCAATCTGAGTGTGCAGTTTTGCTTGGTAACGTCACAATATTATACCCGAAATGTGCGAAAGCAGATATACAGGAGCGAAATTTGTATGACACGTCGATGCTTGCTCACAGAATTCCTTTTTGCCAGAAGCTCGGAGGTTCACAAATACCAAAAACATTTGCTCCACAGATAACAGTCACGTCGACCAAACGTGAACATGTTCGGCAAGTCCGACGTGATAATTCGGGTTTATGGAACAGCCATGACACGCTCTGCACACATGTCAAACGTTCTCGTTTAAATCCTGACACTGTCTAAGCTACGTATACTCGAGTTCACTGCCTTCAAATTTCGGTGCGGAATAACCAGAGTAATCGTACCAGGGCAGGAGGACGACTGTTTAAACGAGAGTGATGTGAGCGTGCATTCTGCAAGTCCCGCAAACACCCACACATAAATAGAATAATGACACCAGAGCAGAAGGAGGACCATTCAAACCAGAGTGCTATGGATACCGATTGCAAGCTCTACCATGTCGTGATTATTTGATTGCCAGATTCATCCTTCAAAAAAAAACTCGAAGATGCAAGCTGACGACTTTGAATCGTAAAACGGAAACCCCAAAGCTATATTTGGACTGGTTAGAGTGAGGAAATTTCCGATTGTGCAATCGAAAGCCTCTCTTCTACTTACGGTCTACTGAAACATTTCAACACATAAGGATGGTATGATACGTTTTTGAGAACAAAGTTCCCATCCACCACGACCATCACCATGATTATCATTATCATCATAATCGTAATCAGTGTGATCATCGCCAACGTCATCCTCCTCCTCATCATCATCATCATGATTGAAAGCAATACACCAGTAATACATACTGGTGCTTAACTACCATAACAATGAAGAAAGATGGGAAGCGCCAGCAGTCGCGTGTTTTCGATTACCCCCCCCCCTTCCCCCCGCTTCACTGTACGCAGCGAATAAGCCAACCTGGCTGATGGCATCGCGCGACGGCCGATGAGGCATGCATATGCCTTTGTCTGCAAAGTTCATTGTTGCAATGAGCTGAAATACTGTCACGACGCCCGACGGAAGGGTGAGTAGGATCCTCAACCAAAGCCTTTGGCTCAAAAACCTGACGCAAGTGGTTGGCTTGGTAGGGAACAAATTGACACACTCTTTCCAACGCCCAACTTGGAGGGCCAGTGGACTGTTTGTCAGACATCCATCCGTTGGACAACCTGGTACGGCAGATTTTGTGAGCGTTGCACTGAATTCCTGCAGTTCAGCTGAATGGGTTACTGAGGTACTTAAACCGTCACAACACGATAGGTTACAGTCTCTTTGCAACGGCTCCCAGCGGTAGCTATTTGACGGGATCAAGACGTGGGGAGGCTCGTACAATTGATTGGCGGTACTAATGATATACTAAATTGTAAATAAAAGCAGTGTAACTTAAATTGCTCAATGGGTTTTTGTTGGTCAAGACCAAAGTGGAGATGAGCGGTGGTCAGTCGCTTTTTACAGATGAAGTAGTAATCTCAAATTTCTAAGTTATCCAGACCGATACAAAGCGCCAAGTAGTACACATTCTGTCGGCACTCGAGGATTAGTAACGCATGCCAGCTTTTCAGCAAAACTCTGGAGAATATTTTTGTCTTATCCTGGTTTCAGTTTTTTATCCTTATGAGGCATTCCTGGAAGACATGTATTTACAAACAACTAAAAGCAATTTGGTGTGCAACTGAGCATGTGTCGGTAATTATCTTTACCTTATTTTGCGAACTATTACCAGGAGTTTGTGCAGAAAGCCAAACTGCGTTTTCCCGAGGTCACCCATTTGGATGACTCGGAACAGCCGCGTGAATGCTCCGCGAAGCCAACCACTTTTCGCCTGACGTCAAACACGCAACCTTTCACTGTTGGAATCGCTCTGCGGTGCAAACCTTTCTCAGCACGTCATAAGAATCTCTCTCAGAGGACTCCAATTACTACAATTTTTTGGCTGAATCTGAAATCTGTCAAACTACTTCAGAATTATTCAGTTATGCATCACCGTCAAACTAGGTAAACACAAGACATTGCTCGGTGGAAAATCGGGTTCTCCAAAACACCCAACATCTGCTTCCCACTCTAGTCAGTATACACTGCAACACACAAATAATATTAAAGCCAGTTATTCATGATAAATCTAGTCTTACCAGGAGCTCCCTCAAGGCCTCAAAGTTTACGGGTGCACCGGTTGGTCTCCATAATGAATCTCGACGAGTCAAATAACTGGGTGGAACCGAAAACTTGTCGTACCCCCATTCACACTATCCACCGATTTCACTGAAACTGGTGACATAAACTACCAATGGGCTTGACTTTTGTTCGCGGTCATTGTGCTTGTCCCAGAGAACCAGAGATTCAAAGGCGAAAATCCGAGCCGTAAACTGAACCTCGTCATTCGACAAGAAAACGCAGGACAGTGTTACCATCTGAGTATTGTTCAAATTCTTCCCCATGCATTCCTTCTAACTAATATACACAGTAATTCATTTGACGAACAGAGTTGGTGTTTCACACTGGCAACCCACTGTATACTCAGCTGTTGGTACACTAGATGTGGCAGGGCGAAACATACCCCAACTCTAAACACATGCACTATGTGTATATAGTTAGCAGGACTTTATTGAGGGTTGTCATATTCTACGATTTGGTGTACTCATCAGTATTTCCTTAACAGTTTTCTGAGTCAAAAATTTTCCCCTGTTAAGGAAAACGGCTAGTCGGCAGATGAGACTTTGTTCAATCAAAATCCAAGCAGTCTCAATTTACATGGTTGAAAACGTTTTTGTGAGTGCATTTGGTTCCCCATTCTAACAACTCCGTCCGTTTCTACATCATATGCACGAAACCCGTGTGTCGCACGTGGATGCCTTTAATCCATTTGTTAGGTTGTCGCAACACACATCCTTCCCGGGATGTAGTTCTGGCAAGGCTTTCGCTTAACGTTCTGGAAATATTTCTGATACCTTTCCCGTTTGCCTATCTTCTCCACAATCTCTTCTCGTTTGAAGGACTGAGAGTAAACAAGCTCGCACTAATTGGTAACGAATTCTCGTTCGGCCGGTCTGTGTCCAGCTGACGGCATTGGTGTTCTCCGCTGTTCGAATAACATGAAGTATGGTCCCTCTCTTATGTTTTGAGTTTCTGTTATATTAGCATTAGATGCTTCTATCTCTGACTTTTTTCCCCACGGGACTCGTTCTAGTAAGTGAGAACCTTCAGTTCGATGCTGAAGACACCATTTTTCCGGGAAGGTTCAAAACTCCCTGCTTACCGATTGGAGCCCATTATCCATAAACAAAATGTCTGGAAGCCTATATCGTGCAAAATGATATCTTAAACGGTTTTTTAATGGTGTGCCATCATACTGGCCAGCTGACCTATCTCAAAAAACTTCTATAGCAGCCAACTCTTCCAAGGTAGTGTTTATGGCTGCCTTTGGGGAGGTCAGCTGGCACTAATTGCCATGGGCGACTCAGAAGTTATCGTAGCAACACTTGCACTTTCCTTCGTTTCGTTTCGGTGGCTCGACAGACAGTGTACCTTTAGACATGATTCCTTATATGGCTTGTCATTCTTGGGCCAGAAATAGAGTTCGCAGGCACTCTGGACGCCACAGTCGACTGCATTATGCGACAACTGAACACTGTGTACATTCCTTTCGGGGACCACTAAATAAGCACAGTCGGTCACGTTTGAATATCAGTCTAGGATCAATGGCGATTAAGTGCCGGTTCTTGAAAATACTCTTAGTTTTACTGGGCGCTCATCTTTCATGCCTGGCGAGCTTCTGTGAATCTCATTGCTTAGTCACGTGAGCGTTGAATTTTCTTCTGCAGCCTCTGTGAGCTTTTCCAATTTCTCGTCAGGGATGGAGGTTGCATCAACAAAGCTAACTAGCTTAAGCTCTTGACTCCGACTGTCTCCTGGCTCGTAACCTCTAGAAAGCATATCAGCTTTAGAAAGTTAGCTTCGTTGTTGGTGTTCTCAGTAAGCTTGTATTCCTATGATCATCCTTTGCAAAGGTGATTTTGACACCTTACTTAAAAGTTTTCTGATGATGGTACATAATCACCACCGTCTCTCTACCCATGCCGGTATTTCTTCCCCTGAACCGCGCCTATTTCCTTTCAGTTCTCTATGGTCTGTTGAGCCGTCTTCCTAAAGCAACACTGTTTTTGGACATGAATGGCTACTGTGGCACTGAGTGAGTAGTTACTGATTTGGACAGTAGTAGGTTAAAAACAGGTGTTTCAGTAACGGCTTGTTTTTCCTCCTTGAATATCATTCACTGTTGTCCACCCCATTTCCACAGCACACTCTTGTGTTTCAGGAAGCGTCAGATCAGCTGCATCAAACCTAAAGACCGCTCCGATGCCATTTGGAATAAGAATATTCTGAACTGCCATCAATTTATCCGGATCTGCGTGCAAGCCAGTTGGAGTGAGCAGATGCCATGAAAAGTAACAGACTCAGTCCGATATTTCACTTGATCTGGAGGTGAGGGAATACCTTGCTGGACGCAACGATCGGTAAAGCAGTCTAAGGCGGCGGCGTGTTCTTCAGGCATTCGCCCGTACTCTGTCAGCAACATAGAACGCTCCTTGAAGTTCAGCTAAAGCTTAAATCAACATCTTGCTAGATATCTACAACTGAATGGGAGAGGTAGCTACCAATATCGACCGAAAGCAGTGTAGAACGTAGTGAAGTAGCATGATTGGTCATTGAGTTTCCGCTGCCAGAGAGCGAAGGATAAATCAAGCTTTGTAAATGGCGTGACGCGACATAAGTTTGGGATCATGTCATCTAGCGTAGGAAATCCATAATGCTCGTGACACGCCACAGAATTCAAGGCCTTATGATCGAAGCCAGGTCGAAGTTTGGCTGATTTCTTCATGACTACCGCTAACTGACTGACCTAATCTGTCGGCTTATTAACTGGCTCTATGATACTCAATTTTGTCAGGCGATGTAACCCGATACGCAGCGCTACTAGAACCCCCTTACTGATAATGCTACGTGCAGCGGACAGGCTGACTTCTGGTAGAGGCTATAGTTAATCGGGAAAAAAGGGGACGTGTTTCTAAAAACTATTGCCCTGGGGCAAACAAAGTTACCATAAGCAATATTAATGAACTTCACCACCTCGATCGTTGAAAAACCAAGAATTGGCGTCAGGTCTTGCTTGGTCACCAAAATTCTAGGTTGTCAATCCTTGGAATTTTGCATATTCAGACGTCTTTTAGAGGGCATTGTAATGCATACCGTCTCAAACTTGTAAGTTCGAGTTCACAGGCGATAACAACAAGTCTCGGTCAAGGATAATTTTTAAAGAGGCACCTGAGTCTACCTGAAATTGACATTGCTGGTCTTCAGCAAGTAGGTTAACACAGATTCCGTCAGCCGAGTGCCTTTCACTCCGCTAGTATCACATTCAGCTGACGCAGCCTCGATCATCTTAATGACACCTGGTCGGCACGTGCGTACAGAGTGATTTCGATTACTGCATTTGGAGAATTTTGACTCTCATGCCGAACATCTTTGTTTTATTTCCGGATATAAAGCCCCACAAAAACCGTAAACTGATGAATTCTTCATGGTGATTGTGTTTTGGTTCAGAATTGAGGAACCGAAGATGACTGTCAGCAGCAGCTTCACTGGTGACGTCATTTGAGAAGGCTTTTGAGATCTCTTCTTCACGAACGCCCAAAATGATATGGTCACGAATTTGGCCTTCTTTCATACAGTTGCAAACATTTCGGGATTTATTCTGCGTGTACGAATCAGCAATCACCTGTTGCTACTGGTCTCGGCAAAAAAGCTGAAGTCGTTCAGATGCTTCAACCCTCCGGCTGAGTACAACTTGCTGAATACGAAGTTCTTAAGTATATTGTGTACAGGGAAATCGCGAAATTATGAAGAAATAGTCAGGCGGAATGTCAAATTAGGCGACTTAATTACGCGCTTGCAGCAAATTTCTGCATCAGAATTTACGGTAACCTTCAGTTTCTGTGACGCCGCCCGGGACACGTCATACTTGACACAGATATGCCTCTTGTTGTGCGTGGCAAATCGTAACCTCCAGACAGAGGTTGGGAGGACCATATAACAACTGCGCCAAGCCTCGTAACACTAGTCGGACGGTGTTGATTGGCCAATTGAGTCAGAAATGGAATCGTAAAGTTCCAATTGTAATGAAATACTGTTTCTGTCGCACTGAAATCTCAGTTAACTAACCATTTCTTTACTTGCAAACGGACGAAGTAAGTGAGCAAAACAAGTAACTTCTATTTCGGAACTTTAAGCTGCCCGTTTCTCAAATTCAGCTACACAGAGAGAACCCAGGCTCATACCATTGGCGGAAACTTGATTTTTCCCTCTATATATTCAGTCGTTTTATGCAGAGCCTAAACATAAATCAGTTACCAACAGACCCAACTTTCCGTTGGTCTAGAACGACCTCGTCTCGGCTCAGTGCGTGTGTACTTTTACAAATCACAGTATAGCACCCAGAATGATGTTCCACCAAAGATCTTTTGCAAATTCACGGCTCCTAAGAAGACATGAGAGAATGATTATTTTCGAAAATTCCTTTGGCTTCCTGAAACCCTCGTCAACGGAGACTTGGTGCATTTTATCATACCATGGACGAGGAACCAGTTTCATGGATCAGACACCGACAGTGTACGATAGGGTATTCCCGGTGATAAACCCATTCAATAGTGAGGACCTATACTCTGCAAGTGGGAACGTAGAGTCAGCTGATTCAGAAGGAAGCGACGGCAAATCAACCTGCTCAACCATGTCGCTGATGACCAAGTTCCTTCGGGTCATCGGAATATTGAATTACCCCATCATTCACTTTCGTTCTTCTAAAAACCTCACTGACGAACGTGGCTGATATTGTGCCCAAGCTCCTTTAATCCACTGCAACAGCTATAGTCCGGAATCATATAAAAGAGTTTGGATACCACCAATCGACACAAATAAATCTTCATGAATGTGTGACCTATCAGGTCTCACTGAACCCTGCAATCTACCACCTTTGAGGAGAACTTTATTGAGCTTGAGTATACCGATAGATTACACCGGCCTTCTGGTAAAAACAGTGGATGATTATTCGTAATACAGCACTCAAAAGGTTGCTGAAAATTCTTCGACAGCCCACAACCCGTTTCGCCCTTCTTGGGGCTTATCAGGTAGGCGCAGTCCCCGAGTTTCCGTCAACCTTATGTTCTACTTGAACCCAAATTGGACTGTTTTCAAGAAATACACTCATTTGCAAACAAATTTGGTTTTGCGAGAGACTCACCTGGAACCCAACTGAATCTCTCGTTTGTGATGTTTCCAGGCAACTGAATGTGCTGCACCAGGCCGCCTCGTGTTTCAGTTGCTACGATATTCGAGATATCGCCTACCTGAGATGAGCTCCAAAAAAGGCGAAACCGGTCGTGGGCTGTCGAAGCATTTTCAGCAACCTTATGAGTAGTACATTACGTATATACATGTATCACGATATCTCGAATATCGTAGCAACTGAAACATGAGGCGGCCTGGTGCAGCACATTCGGTTGCCTGGAAGCATCACAAACGAGAGATTCAGCTGGATTCCAGGTGAGTCTCTCGCAAAACCAAATTTGTTTGCAAATGAGTGTATTTCGCCAAGTGGATGATTATACTTCCCGATCTTGAAGTTGATTGATGCGGATGGTTGATAATAAGCGATAGGAATTCGGTCGTATTCGAATTGATTCAAGCTTTGGTGAATTCATCTCACTCTGGGAGAAGTGTCTGCTTGAAATAAATTGTCACTATTCCTAGCTGCTTTGTGTGGTGACTTGACAGTAAAATGAATAGGGAACAGCTCCGACTCTTAAGGAACAGCCGCACAAATCAAATTCATCTGCGCTGCACGTTTGAAATAATCCCATTCCACGTGCACACGCTTCTCGCATTTGAAAAAAATATCAAGCACGCTTTGTGCCCAAACACCTGTTCACATACGCCGTCGAGTGGGGTGAAAGTAAAATCGCGTCGCTTGCGCCACTGTTGGTTCTACTCACATGATAGTTGACACACCACACTTGATAGAGAGTGCAGTCGTGCTTCTAGGGTGCGCTTTTTGCATGTGTCCGGGGTAGTCCGGCCACACATCCACATTAGGAAAGCAATCCACCACAGGAACAGGAGTAAACATTCCACATAGACCCGAAATGTTCATTGGAGCAGTGACATACTTACACCGTGCGGGGAAGGGGAAGCATTCGTATGACTCCGAGGTTCCGAGGTTTTTTCAGACGTGCACTAAACGGACAAAAATCGAAATGATGGTCTGGATAGATAGCAGATGTATGTTTATCAAAAACGACCGGACGATTGGTTACAATTGGAAGCTATCATGATCAGTGGTCGAAGCGCAATTTTAGCGACGTGCAAGGCACGAGAGTTTTGTAGTGACTAATGCATACCTGTCTGCAACTACATCGATGTGTGTGGATGATGGGACACGTCGACAACTCTTTAGTACTATTGCGACAGAGATCTCGGCCGAAGGCTACCTTGTGTGGCCTATCCCTGGTAGCACAAAAGCCCAAAACAAGGGGGAAAGGGGAGAAAATTACCGGTAAACCGGTCACGTGGTTGCAGTAGACAGTAAGTCATGCGCTCTCACACGTGTCCGTATTATAGTGAAAGAAACGCAGAGTGCAGTTTTCGTACCATCGTCAGAAGTATTAGTTTGTGCTCACCAATATCACGTACCTCAGCTCCATGATAGTGCCGGTCGCCGAACGGACAACAGCCATTAAATGCACACCACAACCCCTTGACAAAACGACCTTTTACAGACATTTCTTGGTCTAGTCAACCACTACCACACTTTTGTTCCATAGATGTATGAATTACGGGCACCTGTTGAGGCTGTCTTATCGAACTGGGTTTTACTGAAATCAAGAACGTCCTAATCTCTGACCTACTGATTCCTCACTGTAGCCCTACGCTGCCTATCAGAAAACAGCATCAGAGCGATCTTGGTGTATCAATTCGTGAATTGTGGTCAAAAAGCTCATACACTTTATGTGCATTAACCGTGTCGGAGTAGAATTACAGTTCGGTTGGAAAACAGGGACTGGTATCTCTTATGTTTGAAGGTTAAAAAGCACCAGAAGCTGTTTTATGGTCGATATTTTTAGTTCTGCCCTAATCATAAACCCTTGTTGTCAAAAACAGGTATTACTTTGCACACAGTAATAGGGTGCAGTCATAAGCTAAAACACACTACTACTGGCATGCGGTTTTAAAACAAGTTTCCGCTGAAAGTAGTGTTTTGAGTACGCAGATGCTTTGTCAAGAGTGATTTCACAGCCTAAATGCCACATCACCACAGACTCAAGCGTTCTACGTGCGTTTCACACTTTCGCGAGTCAACTTCTGGTTACTGCAAACGCAGTTAGGGCCAAAGAGCCAAGGATTTGGGGTACTTTTATGACACAGTTCACTGATGGTTGTACTGGGCAGTTCAGCAGGTGAAGATTTACGGGTGTACGGTGCCAGATTATCTCGTGGTTTTAACTAAAACACTGCAAGACGAAGTTCTAAAACAACTACACAGTGGACACTCAGGATTCAGCCGAAAAAATCTATTGGCGATTCATGGGCCAAGATATAGAAAAGTTTGTTCACACTTGCCACCAATGCATCATGGCCTCAAAGTTACCCGTTATATGTGAACAGCATTTACGGCTAGCTCCATGAAGTCCGTAGTCTCGTGCCAAACTTTGTGGTTGTCGACGTGTCACATCAACCATTTTGGACCGTGCAGTGTGACTACGTCTATTGGTGCCACCAAATAATATGAGCTTCCACTTGATGTCCTGCTGGATGCCTTCCAACAACCGAGTAGAACACTCCCCCCCCCCGAAAAAAAAAAGCAGAGAAGAGGATTGTGAAGACAAACACGGTGGCCCGTAAAAGTAGACATTCCAGACAAACTCAGTGCTTTATCCAGTGCCTTTGTGTTGATCCCACAAAGAAATCTTACTACTAATAAGTAGCTTTCTACGGAGGGAGCTATAGAGGGCATATGGTCGGGCGTCCCCACGTGCGCATACCTTCGAATATTCGTCTCCTTGTATCAGCTTGCTGTGACATCCAGCGCCTTCTCTACACAAATCGTATTCGTGTTTGACCCTGCGTTTACTACTGCTTCGTGTTTTGTTTTTCTTTGGGTCGTGCTCACGACCATTAGGTTGTAATTGCATACACCAGTCCCCCAAGCTTCCTCACCGAACCAGCCAGGTAGCGCAGCAGTCCACTAGCAGTTACAAAAGCTATGAAAACTTTGTCTCCTTCAAAGTTTTTTGCATTACGAACTACGAAGATGGGACGGAACACTCGACCACTCGCATAACACTCTTGCAGGGGAAAAGTTAGTGGCTGTGATTGTTGTTACGACCAAAACGATATCTTCGAGTGACGGGTAATACTGGAACCCCACGAAGTAGGGAAAACAAAGTCGGGGTTACGTTTCTTTACGGTACTGTTAATGTATAACACCAACTCATAAAAATACGCTAGACTCGACGGAAGATACCTGTCTGCAGCAAGTGATCCATTTGGATTATAAGCCATAGATTATTTGGGAGCCCCAAGGTCAAATAGACATGAATAATAGAACGAATAAAAACCATCGTTTTCGGAAAAGTTTGATAACAATCCCGATTGTTAAGATTGGCTAATCAATCGGTTTCAAACTTTTTTCAACTGATTGAAAATAAAAACCAGTTCACGTGCAAGCTTTAAACACAAAAGTGAAGTGAGCGTTGGAAATACCCATTCTAACCACACAGCTCATTGTCTTGGTCTGGGCGTGAACACACAAACAACCGCAGAAACGCATTCTTCTGCTGTCTACCCCAAACCATAGTTGTACAGTGTCCCATTGGAGCTGCCTGCGTACCAATCGAGTCGCTTTCATTTGACCTTGTACTGCGTTATTTTAAGTTCGTGTTCCATCAATCTTGCATTTCCGTCCTAGTTGTTACCTGCTGCAATCATTTACTCCACCGATTCATTGCATGAACTTGTTTGGTCGTTCAAAGAGTGTGAATTATAGCGACACTTCTCGTGATGTCAACAATAAATTATCCCTCTTTGTTGGGAATACGTCCGTCACCAATTTATGCAGTGATCTCCCCAATGAGGGTATCCGTTTTCTGGGTAGGGTTTCAGCGCAAAATTTTAACCGGATAGCCACACAGGTATCTAATAAACCGGAAATTAGGAACTAAGTTTTGCTGGAATGGACAGCTTTCGTTTATGCAAACAGTTTTCCACAAGGTGACAGAAGTCAAGAGATGTCTACCTATTGAATACAGGTACATAGTGGCTTCCCTCGACTGCTGCAGGTAGGTCCCTGATAGGCAGACAACGGAAAGCCAATAGTGAGCCGGATTCTCACTCAACTTCGACCTTGTTTCCCATGAATGTCTGAAAAGTGGGTCAGCGACAGACGCTCGCGTAGAGCCGATCCGTAATGAGACAGTCTCGTACTGGTAGTTCGCACCAGAGAAGGCCTTACTAGTTTGGTGAGGGACTGGTGCTGTTCCACGTGATCACAGCTCTACTCACAAGTTTAAACAATGCTTCGGTAGAGCATATGTGTTTCCGCGCAAGATGACTTCGGGTAATTAATTAGGTAAAGACATCCTGTGATCCAAACAGCATTTGTCTGTTGTTTTTTTTTCAAGGAAGACAGGCCATTGTTAGCAGTATGCGAAGGTATCAGTCGCACACATTGCCTTACTCGGCCGACCAATAAGTGAACTCGCTGAATTTGCGTGTGCTGTTTGGTATATGTCATCGGTTATGAGAATCTCACCAGTGGTCTCTAAGACACTCAACTCCGGAAAACTGATTAAAGTTATTTGGTAATCCGCCGCTCGCAAAAGAGAAACGCTGAAATTACATGGCAATCGGGAGCAGGTGTGTCCTTAAATAAACCCTGGATCTTCGTTTCCGTTATCTTTGCGCTAGCCCAAACTTATTCTCCCACTTAGGCAGCAACGTGACAAGTATGAAAACCTTTGAAGCATAGACGGTTGGTTTCATGGCTGGTTTGTCATCAAACAAGTGGTCTTGTAGGAGGAAGAATAGTAGTTCAGCATATTTAGAACAAATTAACGTAAGGCCACTAAACCTCAACTGTTTTGATAAGTTACTTGCAAGACATTCCCGAAACTTAGAGGAATGAACAGACTTTTCTAGTACATTGGATGGAAGCATATTTATCAAGTATGGTTGGGATATGGTTGGGACCGAGGGTCGGATTTTGCTTGGTTAATCTATCTATTTGTGTGCAGCTCTGGAAAAAAACGCGGTCACTTGGCCTATGAGTTGCATCTGGTCCAATCAGCGACGGCAAGTCATAGCACGGATAGAAGACATACATGCATCATTTCGTAACTTGAAATAATAGCCTTTGGTCTGCTATTTTTGTTGCGACGATCAGACGATAGATTGCTTACTTCAAGTCCACTGTCATTTGTTAAATCGTCCTGCCGTCCTGGCATAATTATTCTAGAATTAGTCTCGAGTTTTGCTCTCATTTGAACTCATCCTGGCCTTGCCGATCTTTGAGCTTCAGACATCTGACATGCGAGGCGAGCCTGCCCCCATTACTCCAACAACGCACGCTGGACGCTTGAGTGATGTGTTTGTTTCGCCCGACTGTTAAGTGTAGACAATGCGCGGTGCTTCTTCGGTCTGTCCAAGTTTTTCATGTATGATGAAATTAATGGTGCTCAAGGTACGTGACTGTGTCTGAAAAGAGAGATGACAAATAAAATGCAAAAGATGGCCATTATACACTGTCTGGTGTGTATAATATAGCAAATCCAACTACAGCCTCTACACTAGACGTAATCGGCACCGTCGCCACATCCAGTATACCATCCCACAAACCTAACGACACTCTTTCCAGAAGGTGAATTTTCACATTCACACCAGGTATGAAACTGTGGAAAACAGCCAGTTGATGAGATAGGTGACCGAAGGTGTCACCGAAGCCTTGACCTTAAGTCAGTGATGATGGATAGGACGTCCAAGTCTTCCCGATAGAAAATACCCACATGATTAGTGAAAACTCTTCGACAGCAGCCTTGTGAGTAGTCCTCTTCAACGAAATATAGTATGCTATCTTGAATATTATACCAAATGAAACAAGAGGTGACCTTTGTGTAACACATTAAATTGACGAGTATCATAAACGACAGTTCCAGCTGAGATTCTCTTGAGTCTACCGAATTGGTGTACAAATGAGGGTACTTACCAAAGCTTTTCAATGTACTTCTTAGAATGGAATGTCAAAGAGAATACAGGATGGAGTACTTTTAGGTAAATATAACGATGTGGTTACATAACTGCGTGTCTAGTTTTCTTTCTTTCCCTTTACGAAAAACTGCCCGAATTGAGTGTTCGGATCATCCTGTTAGCTTTCTGAATATCATGGTGCGTAAGTTCCCCTGCACACCTAGGTAGGTCACTTGGAAAATGCTCAAAGCAAGCGACGGAAATTCTAATACCATCACATCTAATCCCAAAATTTCAGGAATACAAGAGTTTACGATTGACGGCCACCTCGGTCCAGAGGGCGAGAAAAATCACGCGAAGCTGTATAAACGCTAAAACAGTTCTAACCACTAGTTTACTTACCAAATCACTTATAGCTGATGCGTAACTTATATTGATAGTGGTTTGAACAGAGTTGGTAGGGTACAACTGAAATTTCATACTGTCAGCGAAGCTAATCTACGCTGAAAAGCGGAGAACCACTGTACAGCCGTTTCATCCTCAGCAGTTCGCATCTCACGAAAATCTAAGATATCTGGAACCCGCGACCTTCCGGCCAGTGGCTGGCCAAAAGTGGCTGACCAGCAGTGTGATTAGCTGACCGGAAAGTCCCGGATTCGAAACTGTCTGAGTTTTTTTAGATAAATACAACAAAGACGAAACATCTGTACAGTGTTTCACGGCTTTTCAGCATGGACTGACTTCACTGAATGGATGAAATGTCTGTTGAAGCTTACCTTGGTGGAAGTGAGGTAAGTGAAATAGCACTTGCTCATATACCTTCTTATATTAGTGCGTAACCGGCACCCAGCTTCAGTTTAAACTTCGACAAAAGTCATCTCATCAATCATGTGGACAAATTGAGCATTGCTCAGCGTTCCGGATCAGTATGAGATGTAGCCGGACCAAGATGCTGATGCTGATGGTCTGTGACAGTGTTCCTCTGGATAGGGCATTGTGCACACCGAAAAATCTACAGGTCCCCTCGGATACATTGGATGGATCCTGCTATCCGTTACAGACGTTTTACGGTGAAATTTGCTCGTTGCTCTTACCCGCGTCTAGTTTCGCACGTTTTGCGGCCCCACAACCCATCCCTTCTGCGTGTTGATTGCAGTTCACCGTTTTTCATCAAGACTGGCAAACAACACAGGGTATATATGGTATTGGATTCAGCTGGTTTACTCTTCATGAATGATAGAGGCTACATGCATAACTATCGCAACGTAAGTACAGTCTTACTAATGATACTTGCATCTAGTAAGCTAGTCAAACTGATCAAAACGGAGGTAGTCCCCTAGCTCGAAATATACCTGAAAAAATTATGTGGATGCTGTGAACAGTTGAAAGGTCACACATGAGCGCGTTGCGATAAGCACTCAGTTACAGAGTAACTTTATGTTGACGAAAGATCCAGCTGGAATTTACTGGAATCTGCCGTTTGTAAGCTGGATAATTCCGCAGAGAATGACGCAAATTTGTGTTTGATATTGATAGATGAGTTGCCATGGCTCAACTCGAGTTACGAATGAGCCAGAGAACTATCAACCAAAATAACAGTCTTCCTGTCGTGGGCGAAGAATGAAAGCACAGAACTAATCAAAGCAGATCTATGTGTTTCTATCTGTTTCGTATTGCACGCCGATTTGGTTCAAGCTGGGTTTTCTTGGAAAATATATCAGTCGTCTACCGAAATACACTCATTTGCACACTAATTTGGTCTTCCTCGGTGACCCAACTGGATCTCTTGTTTATGATGCTGTTCTTCGACTGGATGCGCTGCACTAGGCCGCCTCAGTCTTCAGTTAGTACGATACGCCGCTATCGCAATACATTGCATAGGCGTCATACAATAGCCATATGGCTGCTGAATACCCTTCGACAGCCCACAACCGGTTCCATAAACGAGGAATTCATTTGGTTCTCCAGTGAAACTCAAACGAGTACGTAAAGACGAGTGTAGTTCACCAACTTCATGCAACTTGGGTTCATGTTGAACATAAGGTTGAGGGAAACTCGGAAACTGCGCCTAGCTGATGAACTCCAAAAAGGGCGAAACGGGTCGTGGGCTCTCGAAGAGTATTTAGCCACATCATTCGTTTGTTCACCTCACTACTAACAACAAAACCTTTTATCGGAGATTTCATCTATGGGCCCCTTGAGACCGAACAGTTCAGTGTTCGAACCACTAGCCGAGAATTCGTGAGTTTGAGAATTCTTGGATTTTCGGGAGTTGCGTACTGTTTGTAATCCCCAATGAGGATGAAACAGTTGTAAACTTCCTATCGGCTTTTCAGAATAGCTTCACCTACAGGACGGAATGTCCATCAACATCCCAAAATCTCTGCATACTAACAACACGCCAACTTTTCCTTGGCATTATTGCAGCCCTTAATACTGTGTCTGAGTTTTTTTATTCTTGCCCAAATAACCTTTCATGAGCGAGACTGCTAGGGGAGACACGCTTCAGCAAGATTGTGATGGCTCTTGTCCGAGGCCATCACGCACTTCTGGGGGCAGGCGTGCCAGCCATTCACCTAAGGTTTCGCTTCGAACTCCAACACTTTTGATTTGGGCTAACGAGAAGTGCCGTCATGCTTTTGTATTCATATGACCTTCTTCGAGTTGCCCTAACTTCTGCCACCTTGCATTTTGCAGAAGTTTGCACTGTTTTGTAGCTCAGTATAGAAACTATGATAGACAATGTTTCCGATATGTTTTCAAAATCCACTCATGTAATCCGACATTGATTTCCTCAAGTGTTTTAGGTGTTGCTGCCGCCAGGAACATCTCAGATCCACTGTCGGAGCCTCGTGTTTGGTGCTGTTGTGCACGACTCCACAACTTGTGACTACAGGACCATGTGTTTCTTCTTTATTCTTTGAGTGGTCCAGTTAACCTTACCTGTCATAAGGAAACATCGTTACTGGTTTGTATGAAGTTTAGAGGTTAAACTTCAGAATGTATGTACACCTGGTCTTGTGGTGAAAGGTTCCCAGGGTCGGCAATGCAAATGACCAGTGATCCAGATTTATATGTATGTCCTAATCCCTTCATACCTACTGAATTATCGTTATCGCCTTTCAACAGTGTAGTTTAGTAGCGTTTGACGGACACGAGCAAACCGATTGGCACAGACCAGTGGCTATCACTGCATGGGGCAGAGTCTTCTCGTCAGACCTAAAATATGACGCTATCGATCGGTGTGTGCGATCGGTCCTATGTAAATTATCTTGCCCCCCCGAGAAAACAAACCGCGCTGTCCCTTTTTTCAATACAAGCTGGTGTGTGAATTCTAAATAATTTTCTACCAAACCGAACAGGTCGTGCTTTTCTCGGGGGGAGGGCACTTATCTATTGTAAAACAGAGAGTTTTGTACTTTTATCTTGAAAGTTGCTGTATTCGGGGGTGTGGTTTTATGGAGCAGTACAACTGGTTGAATAAACCAAAAGCTCTAAGCTTCCGTAAAAGTTCGGGACAGTATGTGGACAAATATAACTGACTTTCTCCGCGCCTCCTTCGAGTAACAGGTTCTGCAGATTTATGGCCATAAAAAATTGTTGTCCTTTTCATACAGTCTCCGCACGCGTTAGTCGATTATCTCTTCACCAAACACAGTCATGGTCCCATGTGCGTAAAGCCATTTGATAAGATATGTCATGTATTTTGTGACTGTTCTCATGGCTAGTCTTTGGTCCAGTAGATATTTGCCTACTGCTATTCAAAAGACGTCACTAAAACTATCATATGACAGTGGGTGTGGGGCATCATCATGCATGATAAGCTTTAATGCGTCCGACAGTTTTCGCAAAATATTGTCCCCTTTTGGTCCCAGACAAATCAGATAAAGCAGTGTCTCCTGCTACTGACTGATTACTCTGTTTGTAATTCCTCCACTAAAATAACTTAATATACCATTTGATTTTATTTGCTTCTACACTTCCTGCGCAATCCGCTGGTATTCCCAGATAGCTAGTCTATGTATCAACTACTTCACAACAACAGCTTGATGATCAAACAAAAATATTTGGTGACCTGATTGCAAAAACCTATGATCGTAGACTCACCACAGTGAGTCAAACTGTTAGGTGAGTACACAGCCGCATTAGTTGGTCAGTAGTCGGACTTGTGTAACTTGTTCGATGTGTAGGACAAATTCAAGATGACACTGGCCATGACATGGTCATGAGTTGCGGTTCTCAAACATTCTAGAATATCAGAAAAACGATCACTCCACCGCCTCGGAATCTTGAGTTCCAAGTGTAACAAATGAATACTGACTCCTTCCTGCCACTTAACTCATGAGAAGAGAAGGATGGGGCGACTTGTGGAACAACTCTCATCTGTGGTGTCCATCAAACTGCATGGCCAAACCATCTGCTGGCAGTTGAAAACGTCATCAGCTCAACACAGAAATGAATCAGTATTGCTATGGAGACATCCCTACTCGGAAATTACGAAAGACCGGAGGACCGATGATAATTTATTGTAGAACGACATGAGTTATCCAGATGCAAAACGGAAGTTGGACCGGGGTTTACAAACTAGGTAACCGCCTTGATGAACAACGTTTTGGCCCCTTATCAAATGCGATCAATCTTTGGAGCCGAGGAGACATTGGATTTAAAGGTATTTCTGAGTTTCCATTCGTTGTTTATCGATCTGATTGGTGCAGAACAGGTGCTTCGTGGACTACAGCGACCAGTTGCGATAAGTACCTGTCAAAAGTGAACAAAATGACAGTTGACTGGCAGCGTGACCACCACTAACGTTTCATTAAATAAACTCTCCGAAGTGCTTCCCGGAATCTCTGAAACTGAACAGAAGAAAGCCCGATCAATTTCTTCCCAAATAACAAAAATATTGTCATATCGTCCAGTGTCCGGTGAAAACTCAATTTCCCATGCTTTACATCCCAAATAATCAAAGAAACAAAGTTTTTAGTAAACGAATTGATACATGTTCAAAAAGACGAAAACAGTAAAGAAACGTTGCATAATGTCTGAAGAGATCAACGATAGAAAAACTAGAGCCCGAATATAGTGGATGAGGTCATCTACTGTAGCACGGGCTCGAGAAAGCTCAGTGGTTAAAGAGCGCAATTACTGAACGGAACCTCTGTGTTTCAACCCCAACCCCGGCATCTTGACTGTTCCTGTCTAGTCTTGGGCAACCTGACAGTATCTCATCCTTTGTATTCCCTGCTGGTGGGTAAAGCAGCTAGGCACCGAGAGGGTTTTAAAGCTGAAAGAATACTATTAACAGGAACAGTGACTAATAATCGTTTGTCCGTAAAACCCTTTTCGTGCCTTTTTGTGCCACGCTACCCGGAGGAGGCACAAGGGCTGATATACTGCCAGGTTGCCCAAGTATAGAAGGGAGCAGTCGAGATACCATGTTCGGGTTCGAACCATGAACCTTCCGGTTAGTAAGTTCGTGCCTCAACCACTGGGATATATTTAGCCCAATATGGTGATTCCATGCAACCCAAGTCATGTTCCCTGAAAACAACAAGAGTTTTGTCCCATTCCCTTTGTATGAAAGAGATTTCTGCATCTAGATAGCTATATTAAAATGAATGTACAATGCACCACAGATTAGATTTCTAGGGAGAAACAAGCTGGAAAAAACTTATAGTGAACCTATTCTGAATTATTCGATCTTTCCAGCAAATCTCGTTATTTCTAGATCTTTACCGTTCTTGCCTAAATTAACAAGATGTGACGTCGAAATATCACCGGCGAGCCATTATCGGTTTAGTCGTGCACAGTTAGGAAAGTGCGAGTAGTCTGCTAGCAAGTGCTTCAAAGATTAAGACTAGGGAGACGAGCCAGAGGCACAATTAGAATTATACACCGGGGTACTGGATGTAGCTGAAAGGAACAGGTAGGGAAGAAAGAGGCTTGCAGTGAGAATTTTTGAAAATACTACATTCGAATCGGTATTCCATCAGAATGATTCAACTGCGAACAAGATTATCGTTGCTCTCGGTAACCTGAATCTTTGCGGTTTCGTGGTTTCATTCATTGGTGACCTGCCCATAGTGTTATTTATACTATACAGTAATTCAGGCGACGGAATGGCTGCAAAATAATCACGGTTTCAGCACGCTCGTTCATGTGAACCTCCAAAAAGACCTCTCTTGGGCGTAAACTAGTGTATTTTTTTCACCTGTGATCATTTAGAATAAACGGAAACTGGATGCAAAGCAAAGATATGGGAACCATCAGATCGCTCGCAAATACGCGCACGAAGGGCTTGCATCGAATTGGATTTGCCTGTATAAGTGGACAAAAAGCTGGACCGCGACACATAGTTGGGAAGTCACTGATAGCTTGTCCTGAGACAAATATGGTGCTGCTTCCAGGCACCAATGAAGACCGGTGGGGATTAGATCGATGAGCGAACACAAACAGATCTATTGCAAAACAGCTGGTCCGATCATCGTGGCATACTAATCGTCATCAGGACAGTTATTTGTGTATTATACAGCATCATCCACAAAATCTTTTGAGTTTTAACCCAATGGCCAAACTCTTCCAGGACCGCAACATGCAAATATTCCCGAAGGCCGCTAATTAACGAAACCCCAACGTGGTAATGGATAAACTGGTGATATTTCACTAACCATACGAAAAGTGTCGAGCAGGTGCCAGCTAGAAAGCGGGACAGACTTGTCGACGGCCCACGACCGGTTTCGCCCTTCTTAGGGATGGTTCATCAGTTAGGCGCAATCCTCGAGTTTCCTTGATTCTTATGCTCTACTTGAACCAAAATTGCGCGAAACTCGACTATTACACTCACCTGCTTACCAACTAAGTTTTGACTGGAGACTCACCTGAAACCCAACTGAATCTTTCGTTTATGATGTTCTTCTCAACTGTTGACAAGTTTTCAGCAACGTTATGAGTAGTGTATTACGTCTATACAGTGTATCGCGATACCTCGTATATCGTACTAACTGAAACATGAGACGGCCCGGTGCAGCACATTCATTTGAGAAGAACATCCTAAACGAGAGACTCATCTGGGTTCCAGGTGAGTCTCCCAAGAAAGCCAAACTGGTGTGAAGATGAGTTTATAAATCGGGACAAACTTACTACGGTTTTAGTTGATAACACTTAGCAAATGGGCCACTGAGTGAACTGATCAACAAGACCGATCCTACCAAGGCACGTGCATCCGCAATTTGCGCAAGTCCAAACGGTCGAGGCTCCATTGAAGTCACTGAGGCCCGTCAGAATGGCTTTTGTTTTGCAGCATTGCGATGCGTCGCATCTCCACACTTACTTGGATAGCCGTTTTTCGGGACGTTCTGTCGAGTGCCAAATTCTACCGTAATCTAAAGTGAAGATAACCTTTTTTTCGAATTTTATGAAACCTCTCCCAGTATGGGAGTCGGCTCCCATCCGACTGGATTTGACTCATCGATGGAATTCATTGTTGGGAATTCGGTTTTCCATTGTGATCCGGAGGATTCTGCACCGACACTGTAAGCGAAATTCATCAAGACCCCGAACTTGTCGCTTGTATATTGGTTCAATTTGCTACCATATTAGTAAGGATAACACAACAACCCGATACACCGCAATTTTGAGGTTCATGGGCAAGTGATGATTCCCTCGAGAGGCTTTTCTCAAGGCGACCCAATGACGAGCTAGTATTTGTGTTTCGTGAGTCTACTTAACTATCAGGCTTCAGGTCCGTGGACAGTGTGCTACCAAGACAGCAGAAATCGGCACAGGAATTCCACGGCCATTTAGCTGAATACATTGTATTTTGTCGTGAACTTCCGACGTAAACTTACAAATAACAAATGCTTTGGGAAGCACTTATACTTAAGCCAGAACGAGATACCACTGGGCCAAAGGTCGTGGTCAGCCGCTGTAATTCTGCTCCAGAATGAATCCAGAAAATCTAGCACAATACCATTGGACTCGCACAGCCATGAAACTCTTCAGACTGAACAAGACGCCATCAAACTGCCACTGACTTGGTATACATCCTTCGAAATGACGGGAATTCCTCCGCAAATTAAACAGAGGCTGAACAGGACTAGGACAAGAACAAAACCCTGCCGCACTCTAGTATCGATCTCCAACTCGGTCAAGATAGTTGCGCAGCTCCGCACTTGTCCGTTAATCCCAACGTGATAAGATGGGCAAATTTATAGGAACTACCAGGCTTCAGCTGGACGATACACAATGCATCTCTGTTGACTGAGTCGAGGGTTTTGGTGAAGTCCATAAACAGTCCAAAGAATGGTTGGCTTTGTTCTTCTTGGATTTGTCTTGCGGTAAAAATTAGGCCAATCATACTTCGATCGCTTCGAACATGTTACACTGCTCGCAAAGGACGCTACCATCAATAAAGCTGCTGCGAGGGATATGAGCTCCTCTTTCATTACTCATCTGCTTTATGGTTGCCTGCAATGATGCTGTTACAGGTAAGTCAGCCAAGTGGGTCATCATCATTTTTTGTGGGAGATGAAGTAGGTAGCCCGAACATTGAACAGCAGTATTCACTCCATAGTGAACCATTGGTTAATGATCGACAGATTTAATGAGTAAGCTTCGCTCACTGATCCACTTCCAAGTAGACCGAGTATCTTGTTCCCTGTTTTCTAGTCCCTGTCAACTCAATTAATGAAATCATCGAAGAAGCAAATGGAGACGCTTGAATATTCAGGTCCGACAGCTGACCATCCTCATCTGAGTTTACATTTGGAGGAGAGGAGGATAGGTGTCGATAAATCTGGTAAGCCTTGTTCTCGATAGAAAAACCGTTAATCTGTAGCACCCTTTCTGTGTCTAGCTGCCATGCCACCCGAAGGAAGCATGAGGACTGGGATACTGCCAAGTTGCCTAAGTCTAGACAGAAGTCGAGATGCAGAGGTCGGGTTTGAACCACGGATCTTCCCGTCAGTAATTTCGCGCTCTAACCACTAAGCTATCTCGCATTATCGATAGTCGGAATTGGAGGGCCGTCATCCTCGACTTGATGCGGTCTGGCTGTTGCACTATTCCCTGATTCGTGTTATTTCCACCTGAGAGTGTAACAGTTTTCAGGTCAAATTCCCTGTGTTGCTACATTCCGCTACAAAGTGTAGCTAGGGTCACCCGTTGGTGCTCCCACTGATCATCCAGCCGGGTTTCATGGAAAGCAGCAAAGTATACCGAGTGGCATTTGAGTTCTTTTACAGCAGGGACATTTTGCCCTTTAGGTCTGTTTCCTCAATTAGTATCCGCTAGTCTTCGCGTTTCAGGCTCTATCTAGTGGAAGACGCGACTTCTCTTTTTAATGAGGGAAACTACGTGTAAATTTGTTGAAAACTCTTCGACGACTCACGACAGTTTTTCCCGAGTTTCCGTCAACCTTATGTTTTACTTGAACACAAGTTCGATACATATACTCATCTGCGCACTAATTTCCTTTTCGTTGAGACTCACCTGAATCCCAAGTTTGCTGAGGAATATTATAGACTAGCGATTCAGCTGAGAATTACGTGAGTATCTAGTGAAAACCAAATTGGTATTCAAATGAGTATATTTGGTGAACGCGTTTTCTTTCTTTTCTTCACGCTCCGCATGACGTGTTTGTAGGCTGGGGGTGTGGGGTGCGGGAAAAGTTTATATGTCTGCTGAGCCTGAAAGTATGATCGTATTATGGATATGTCTTCCCGAGCCCTTGACCTCAAGGCCTGGTCCAGAAGGCATTGGAGAGTGGATTCAAACCGAAGAAGCAGAATGTAAGGCATAGAATTCCGATGCCCAGTGATAACACACACAGCGAGTGACTTTTGAGCATCACTGGACTCTTGATTTTTCGACAGTCCAACCACATTAGACAACGCGCCAACGGTCATGACCAACTGTTAGGCAATCAGAGTGTGCTGTTTTTAGGACAAGCCTCTTCTTCTCCGTCCTACTTTGGGTGAAGTCAGCGTGTTTTTTTACATGAATATGGCGATACTGCTGCCAGATGAAGCAGCTGACTGTTCTCACAGATAGCGAAATTTTTCTCATGTTAAGACGAGTCACTGTTCTTCGTCAGATTACTTCCGTCGGCCTTCTGGCATGATTTGAATTTAAGGGACTGGGTCCCAACAATTGCAGCTTGCAGGATCATTGCAACTCCATTTCAGGTTGACTGTTCACAGGAAAAGAGCGCATTTTGCTCTGTTTGAGGCATGATACCGCTTCCTCTTCTATATTCCCTCCAAGATCCTGGATTCAAGACTGAAATGTTTTACGACATATTGCTCATTTCTGGAGCCAAATTTAATTTGTATTCTGAAAAAAATACTGTAGATTGTCCCAGTGTTCCTTTTGGGTTTCGATTTTTGTGCGATTGGACTAAATCTAACTGGACTGGCGTCACCTGTCTAGCTCATTAGTGATTACGAGCCTAAATTTGTAGGTATACCGTTTGAATGTAAGTGGTCACCGGGCGACCCTTTCAACTTTGTTGCATCCATGTCCTAGTTTTAATCTACATCTTTCGTGGTGGATTCTGAGATGGGCACTCGGTGCACTTACTAGGTCATACGTCGTAAAACCACCCGACGACTATTTCATCGTTTGGTTCCCCCAATCACGTGTCTCGGGGTAAGTATTGACTGACGAACATTTAACCCGCACTGTGACAAACAAACAGACCCACCAAATAGCGTCTGATCTTGCGATCGTGTTCACTCTGTACCTAATATTTAAATCGGTTTCATTTCAGTCAGGCACCTCAGGTTATTTTCATCACTCGGATCAATCTATCCTCTCTAACGTGTTGCTAAATGAACTTTACCAGTCGATGTTGCTACTCACGTGCTCTAGATTTGAGTGCTCTAATTTCATCTGTGTGCAGTTGCCCGATTATTATTGGTCGCACTGACGGTATCGTTTACTCGATCGAATATGTTAAGAAAACGAAGTAGATTTTGGCTTTTGGGTCTGGCTGTCGATGACAATAATTAATATTATAGTACTATCGGTGGCATTAAAAACGCTATTGGCGAAAATGTACTACTGAATATGTAACGGTGTAGATAAGTCTAGTTATATACCGAGAAACTGACCGCTCGACGCTGTATCTCAAGAATGGTTGAGATGCTTTCTATGGTTGTCGCATGAGTAGGCAAATTTATGTGGAAAATATCTGCAGATCCTCGAGTAGTGGTCTCATATTACTTGGAACGGCAGTATCCAATTGCCAGAATTCGGTCCATCGGCGCGCAGACTTTTCACGAGGAGGCACAGAGAAGTTCACTATTTTGACCGTGGTAGGTAGCGAGACAGGATGAGGCTTCTTGCAGTCTATTCTTTCAAGGGGTCATGAATAAGTAGCACTGGTCACTCGATAAATACGCTCACTCGCATACTAATTGAGTTTTGACGGAGAACCCACCTGAATCCCAGCTTAATCTCTCGTTTATGGTGTGTTCTGCTTTGAATGAATGTGCTGCCCAAAGGCCGCCTTATGATATTAGAGATATCGTAATACACTGTTTAGACGGAACACCCTACTCATAAGGATGCTGAAAACTCTTCGACAGCTCACAAACGGTGTCGCTTTTCTGGGGGCTCATCAGGTAGGCCCAGTCTCAAAGTTTCCGTCAAACATACGTTCTATTTGAACACAAAGTGAACACCATTCGCGAAGCACTCAACTGCCTGCCAGTTTGGTTTTACCGGGAGGCTCAACCGAATCTCTCGTTTAAGATGTCCTGCTTCAGCTGAAAGTGTTACACAAGAACGCCTCATTTTTCACTTTCGAAGGAACTTCAGCAACGTCATGAGTAGTGTGCTCCTTCAATACAGATTTCTTTCCATGCGACAGAATGTCGCCCAATTCCATCGTCCCTTATGAATGTCGCTCAGAATGGTGAACCTCAGTTCAAGTTGCAATAATGGGGCTAAGGAAGCTATACAGAATACTCTTAGGCTACCGTTTTGTCTAGGTCTCGTCCACTTTTCTCCAAATGGGAACATTCAACTTTCCAAAACACCTCGGGTATGACAAATGGTGCGGTTTTTTATTGGAGCATAGCACCCTTAAAACGTCACCCCTCATGCTAAAACAATGCGAAGCGACAGTAAGCAAAGTCCAGACTAGATACAAGCCTCAAGAAGAACGAAACCGGTCGTGGGCTGCCAAAGAGTTTTCAGCAATCTTATGAGTAGTGTTCCACGAACAAACTAACCATGTTTCAAGGTAGACGATGCATAAGTCTCTTCAACTTACATTGAAGTTTCACCAAAAAAAACAGCAACAACACTCCGCTCCGTTTCATCTTCCGTAGTGAGTTTTCTGTTTCCTCCTTAAGCTAATCCTGTTTGTAAATACGTTTTAGCGAATCACCTTGCGAGACATTCTGAAAACCATTCATCTGTAAGGAAGAGAGTGCCATTTTCCCCACTGACTCTTCGCGGAAAAAAAAACAAACGAAAACATGAGGTTTGTCCTACTACAGCGGTTTTCTACCACACAATGTTTATCTGCCACAAAAGTGGAATATCAAACAAAAAGACCCCCACCCCTTGGGATTTCGGTCAATTTGACTTATCCAGTTTGGTGTCAGTAGCAAACTCATAAAACAGGACCATCCATCACTACTGGACATCCCGTTTTTCTGTTCGTATTTCCACGATTTGTGTTATGGAGATTTCAGTTTAGACCTCATTTTACTTTAGATACTTTTTCGCATCCTCTCAAAACATGATCTTTTGAGAGTCCCGTGCGCAGACCAATTCAATAATCGGCTGCCCCGAATGAAATATCTTAAATGGAAAGAATCTAGAAAACGAGTGTCTAACGCACCATTGGCCCGTCAGGTTACACGAAAAAAATAATTTCACCGATAGTTTGGTGCTTCAGGTTTGTAGACCCATAGTAATGACATGAACTATGTTTTCTGTCCCACCGAGTTCCTTGTTCTCTTGGAACCTTCACTTTACGATTTCATCTTATCGGTAGCCTAGTTTATCCATCCTTCTGTCAAACAAGTACCCATACACTCATCCCCGCACGACTGTTTGATGTGCACACGCCCGTGAGGCAATGACGACGGGCTTATTACATACATCCTTACCCCTTTCTAGGGCATACTAGGCGTCACCAAATACGTTAAGTGCTGAGTCAAATGGGTTAAGGAGTTTCTCTCCCTGACTGTTAGGATTTACCCGTGTTAAAGGCATCAAGATGCCACCGACCGAGTAGAACCTCTTCTTCATACGTCCAACTTCCACGACATTATGATGGGTGGGAATTAGACAGTTAGTGTGTCATCGTTTGAGGCGCAATACGAAACCATACGCGTCGGTTCAAAGTGGCTTAACTTTATCCAAATAACTCCTCAGTCTCTCTACTTGAAGTAATTAGTCTTGAAAGATCATTTATGAGATCCAACAAGGATAAAATTAAGCTTGCCGTTAGCACGAGCTTAAATTTCAACTGCAGACTGTCCTAATACAGTGGCCGCTTTTGGTTCAGCCTATACGCTCAAGTAAGAGCAGCAGCTGAATAAATATTTATCTCCACGTCACCCGTTATACCATTGTTATTCTAAACCTAGAGGTTGTTACCGCTAGCGCTTTGTTAATTAGAGATGCATCATCTTTTAAATCGATCGATAAATCACGCACTAATCAGCCGATGCACACTCAGTGGTTTCAGTGTGCATTTTTGAATTTGCGGCCTAAACCTGCTTGTGCGAAATTAGTGAACGCAAGCTAGAGCCGTCGTTCGATTAGTCCAAACGTCAGAACTTTCGCAATCTCATGGTGCATCGACTTTCATGTTCGACTGAGTGGTCAAATTGGTCGATCCGGTTGCGATCAGGTGGCCGAATTATCCCTAGTTGTCCGAATATATTTGTGGGAACACGTGGTTTTAACTCGGTTAGTCTAAACATGCGCACTGATGGCGAAAATCAGCGTGACGGAAGTCCAATCTTTTTTCAACGTAATGCAGTACTCATAAGGTTGCTGAAAGCTCTCTGACAGCCCACGACCGGTTTCGCCCTTCTTGGGTCTCATCAGGTAGGCGCAGTCCCCGAGTTTCCGTCAACCTTATGTCTTACTTGAATTGAAACTGCACGAACTTCGACTAATGCACTCATCTGCATGCCAGTTTGGTTTTCACGGGGGATTCACTTGGAACCAAGCTGAATCTCTCGTTTATGATGTTATTGTGAGTAGTGTACTGCGGCTATACAAAGCATTGCGATATCTCGAATATTGTACCAACCGAAACATGAGGCGGCATGAAGAAGCACATTTAGTTGAAGAAGAACATCATAAATGATAGATTCAGCTTGCTTCCAGGTGAGTCTCCCCTTAAAACCAAACTGATGTGCAGCTGAGTTCCCGAGGGCTGTTTCTTGAAAAAAATTTACACTTTACAAACTTGTATAGATATTTTAAATGGTCGATTCGTTCCTATCAGCGTAGTCTAAGGCTTGTGAGTGTCGCGTTATACGCGGTGTTTTTGCCACTTTTCAACACGCATATACACAGTCAAAGCTTAACATCCATGGCTGAGGCTAGCATATGTCAGCATGAAATTAAGAAGCCATCTTGCAGTCCTGTGAGGTTTGTGATTTATTAACTGTCTGAACAAATATATGCCTAACTGTACCATCAAACAGCGCTGTTAACTCAAGCTAAATTTGTTATAACGGCCGACATTTCGTATGGTTCCTTTCATGAACTGACATATGTCAGTTCATCTAGGGTTCCTTGAGGACAGAAAGTTGTTCAGTATTCAGGAATATTCAAGTGGGCATTATTCAATGGGTTTTTATCCACACCGCTTACCCGGTTCACTGGAAGCACTGAAACATTTCCACTGAATATTCCGTGAGTTATATTATAATATGAGATTCAGTTTACTGTTTCTTAGTAGTCCCGTATTTTAAATCAATCAGCCGCTGTCAGCCCACTGATATACATATTCCTATCGCTTTCTATGAGATATGATCTCTTGCCGTGCACAGTTGTCGGTCACACCTGGAGCAGATGTTTACGTGCCGATTTCGCAGACTTGTTAGCTTTTTTTGTGTGCACTGTCACTAGTTGCATCGAACTAAATCTTGCCTGGTTTGCCACCCATGTGTCGTAGGAATGGAGCCGTCATTCTTTAGGCAGTCATCTGTGTCATTACTATTTGGATTAATGCTACAATGCTCAGGGCCACTTCCTGTATGCTGTGAACAAATATATCAACCACGTCCGATGTTAGTGGATAAATCCGGTAGATAGAACCATCAAAAAAATGTGCTTAGCTTATACCGAAGATGAGGTCGTCCGGACTTACCGTGATTGTGTGAGAATGGGGAATATCAGGTGACATGTAAATGTACTTCTTATTTAGAGGTCTGCTTGCTCCAGGCGACTGAAACGACTGTCAGTTACTAGGGGATGCTACAGAATTCTCGAAATAGCTTTTGAAAGTTAGCCGCAATAGCGCTCATTTATGATCGCAAATACCAAACCACAAAATCACAACCTCCATTTGCAACTCCGAGCATTTAGGAAGTTTCCTTTCTTGCAGGACAAACTGGCAAAATAAATCCACTGATGTAGGATGCACACACTGACAGGCAAGCGCCAGTCATACTCACCTGTCAAAATACGACACGCTGACCTTCATCGGGGCGATATGGAGACGGAAAGTGCACCACTGTCGGCAAGACTTCATACTGTGTCATCTCCATGACATGATTCTGGCAGGTCGCCGAACACCTGCACAGCAACTTGAGTCGTCCAAGGGACGTGTTGGGTTCATAATCCATGGGCAGTTATTTATGCAAAAGCTCTCAGCCAATGGAGTACCCGATTGTTCGAATGCATGCAACGAAGAACATCGAGTGAACACTTCCAGTTCCATTTTAATACATTTTCAGAGAGGTCGTGCTAGCGTTTCGGAACCATTAGTTTCTACGAGTGAAACATGTACATACTACTACGGTCCTTGGACTAAAAAACATTCAACGCAATAGCGATAATCAATTTCCCAAAGTACAAAGACGTTCAAGGCACAAGAGCCAACAAGAAAGGTCATAGTCAGAGTGTTTGGGGGGCAGAAAGGTGTTGTGACGACTGATGACCACTTTCTCAAGGATCAAGGTGCAAATGCAAACTATCGAAGTATGTTGCTGTACCGATCAGAGTAGACACTGAAGAAACAGGGGAAGATGGAAATGTCGAAAAGAGGCTCTCCTTCTTCAAGACACTGCGCATCCTCAAATAGCTCATGAAACGAGATAAGGGTGTGATTACATAGAAAAACCACCACTCACCAAATCTTACCCCATCTGACTATTTTCAGATTACCAAATCTTAAAGAAATCCTTGAAGGGGTACAATTTTTTACTAATGCGTTGCCGACTGCAGTACGGGACAACGAATTCAACAATCGAATCAGGAGTTTTTTGAAAGGTTACAGAAACTACGGACGAGAGGTGCCAGTTGAGTTGAACTGTGAAATCAACGTATGGAATAACTTGGAAGTTTCATGACTTCAGGTCAGTTTCTTCTAGGCCAAGCCGAAAAATTTTCAGCACCCCCCCCCCCCCCCCCCCCGTGGTAGGTGAATCACTTATGCACACTTTAACAAGCTGCTTTGTGATTTTCAAACTAATGATACCTTCACCCACCGGACCACCAGATCAACCAACCAAACTTCCTCAACATCCGAAAGCCTATGTAAATTAATTAGGACGAAATTCGGACGAAATACTGGAAGCGAATAATTAGGAAAATAGCGAAATTTCAAGCGATTATCACGGACGTTTCCAATTCCCTTTTTCGACCTAAAGTTCAGCTTTAACTTGCCCTTTCGCGCCAAGGTTGTGTGTGTGCGGTAAGTGCAACGGATGAGACAGGTGCCAATGAAGTTGAGTCTGACAACTAGTCAGATTTCGACTCTTGTCACATAAACAGGCGGACGTGAAGACGGGTAAATCGCTCTCGGAGTACCACACATGCGGGGTAAATAGAACAGTGGGACATAGATCGGTCGGTGGAGGGAGTCTAGCATATGGCGAAACTCCAGACTGCGCTTCAGACAGTTTTTTTTGTCATAGTGGGTACAAGTTACGCCCAAATGATACACTGACAGATGACAGTCGCAGTGAGGGCTAGCGGGACAGTTGAACCAGCCTGCAGATAGGTTTGCGTATGTTCGCTCGCCACTGCAGGACCACATGGTGCTTTGGGCCTCAGGATAAACTAGTTGGAATGAATCCTGCTCTACCCATCGTAACGTCCTACAAGTGGCCGAAGATCTGCGGACATATATCGATAGATCTAATTATCAAAGCTGACTCCCGTGCACAAAATGCGGCAAGGTACATGTGTTGGCGGAGTCCGTGGTAAAATAAAGTAGATTAAGGTAGTCAACGCTTCCTAAATCGACTGAAACCGTCAAACCGCTTTGGTGTGACGTGTGATTTTTTTTACCTTCCAATATGCTATCGTATACTATTCTACCTGATGGCAGTACCAATACTGACGGAAATCTCTCTAGAGAACTCTCTAAGCTTATGCGTATATTGATTTCGATACGGTAACAAGTGCCCGGCGCGTGGTGACAAGTAGCAGGTTGGTGTAATCACTATGAAAAAATGATCATGAATGCTTTGTCGCTGCAAGAATTTACACAAGGTTTGCGAACGGTTAAGCTGAATTCGCTAGCTCAAATCTTGCAAATTCAGAACAGTACCAGAACCTTTTTAATCAATTGGAAAATGTTTGGGACCGATTGGGTAGTCATCGTTTCTGAGAGGTTTGGTAACTAAGTCATCACATCTGTTCACAGTACGGTTTTAAGCTGGGTTACAAATACTAGGCGGTGAGTGCAGTGCGAAGCGTTATGTTACGGAGCTACGCTTGTAAACTTGCCTAAAGGGAAGTAGTTCTTTGAACCGGGCTAGTCTGACATGCCATGGTCACATCAGTGGATATCTTTACCATTCAAATGATTGTCTTATTTTCTGGCTTTGATGAAAATAGGGACATGATGAAGTGTCTACGTTGACTTATGCTTCCTCTGGAGTTTATTGATTTAGCAATCTGAGCATCATATTAAATTCAGGCACCCTCAGCTGGGTTAACCCAGCATCCTTTGGGAATCTCACCGGACATTAGCTCGACGCACAATCATAGGCGAAAGCTAACTAGACAATCCAATTAGAAAATGACAACGTTCGTACCACTGGAATCGGCTGCTTGTAATGTCCCGCAGGAGTTCCAACCACATTCAAGCAGGATCACGCGGGTCCCAGCCAGGGAGCCGCGAAGAGTCCACGGCGCTCAGTTTGATGGTAGCCGCTTTCATTTCGTGTTGAACTGTCATGGCCTGTTCCCAGCGAATATTTCACATACAATAGCTTCGAACGGAAAACAAGACTTTCTTGGGTACATGGTGATTGCACATACGTAACACACGCCCCAACCACCTCCAGCTGATAAATCAAGTCTGCTACCACAATGATTCCGATCTGCTAACAAGTACCCGCTTACGCACAACTTCTTTGTGTACTGGCTTCAGCCGGCTAGTATTTGGTATGCTACGGAGACACCGGAGACCAGAAGTTTGAAGCTACCTAAGTCCTTCGGATCAACGAATCCAAGTCTCACAACAACAAATCAAGACCGCTTTTACAATTGCCTTGTACACACGGCCATTTAGCTTCAGCAAAATTCGTTTATGACCCCATAACTAACGCAGATTGGCGAATGCTGCCATCGTCTCCGTTATCCGCAAACTGACTTCATCTATTCACGGTATATACAGCTGCTATCTGATCAACACAATCAAGTTCTTTATTACGAAGCTACAGAGAAACAAAAGACGGTAGGAAATCCCGAAGTAAAACTCTGAAGGTACAAAGCACATAACGAAACAGGGGACCTCGTCGTATATTCTGCATAAAGTACTTTGTACGGTCAAATCTCTCGTCCTCCTGTAGCGCTCTTTCGGTGCCCAACTGCCATGCCACCCGAAGGAGGCACGAAGGCTGGGCTATTGTCAGGTTGCCTGAGCCTAGACAGGAGCAGTCCAGATGCTGAGGTTGGGTTCGAATCATGGAAATTTCGGTCAGTAATTTGGCGCCTTAACCACTGAGCAATCTCCAGCTATCACGGTGAAATAACCGCCCAGCAACAAAGCTATATCGTCCGCATAATCCAGGTACATTAATCACTGGCGATGTTGCGGAATATAGGCAGCTCTGGGGTCGTTGCTTGGTTTTTGGTCTGTTCACCGAGGTTGGCAAGCTGCCAAGGTATTCGTTGCACGCCTGGTGTGCGTATCTTGGTGAAGTTTCCAAAATGGTCTCAAACAAGAGCTGGGACGGTTGTTCACTCGTTGAATTTCCTTCCGCTAACTCAGATGTACTTGTTGCCGTGTGGTTAGCAATATGAACCAGTTCTTTTATAAGTCCACATTGCAGAGGAAATAATGAATGACACCAACTGAAACAAGTTTGCAGTCTGGAAAAAAATTTATTCTCAAGAAGCATTGGGGCTTTGCAGAAAGTTCAGTTGCTGTGAGACTTTGAAGTCCTGGGAAAATCTTACTGAGAAGACTAATGGGACTTCAGAACGCGCCACAAAGTTTCAGGCTTCCCAAATTTAAGAGTTGCCTATCACTGAGTTTAACCGAGTTGACCAGAAAACGGATTTCACAATTACTCAGTGAAGTTTGAGTAGTCGACACAGTCCCGCTTTGGATTTGCCATATATTCACCCAGACTTAATCCTCCTTTTGGCTTGAGAACCAAGCCCATGACAGACTTGTGGAGAAACGACCGATCCCCTCGGTAATTTTGGGAATGAAACAAAATTTCAGCAATTTGCAAACATGTTTCATCATTTTACTGGCATAGGATAAGTGCTAATATGGCGTTTTTCCGATGCAATGTGAATCACATTTCAACCGGCGTTTCTTTTCTTGCTTGCAATACGCATACTTGCAATGGCCCCCCACCGTGTTCTCCAAAGAGAAGCCACTCTAGTGGGGAGTCCACAAGAGTATAGCGTATCAGCAACCATCTGCTGGGTGGTTTACTCGAGGAGAGCACGGAACGCTCCCGTTTACTGGATTAATGTCAAGATGAATGGAAAAACCCTCTGTCTTACGGGAGCACAATGTCCCCTTATACTATATCGGTCCAAATAGATTCCTCCTGTTAGTGTTCAAAACCGACATTCGAATGTAAGTTGCATTCGTAAAAAACTTCAATTCTCATCTTATGTTTGAATCGAGGTATGGTTTGATATGGTCTACTTCCCACTACTAGTGTGGCTATGCTTCTTACGCTGGCGTTCGATGTACCCAAATAGGCCAGACATGGGAGCAGGGTTGTTCCCACACTACACTAGGTTCTGAGGCCGCTGATACAACAAGAATTAACAAACACTGTCGTAGCCAAACCTTAGGTTTTCACGCATTCGTCACGCTCTCGTGCCGGTGTGTGGACAGAGCCCCACAAGCCCGCTAGCGAAACATCTATCATTCACTGGAGTTGGTGGAAGACATTGCGTAGGAAGTCCTATGCATACATGAGTTCAATTAGCACCCTTTCGGTACCCAGCTGTCACGCTACCCAGAGGAGGCTGAGATGCATCCAGGTTGCCCAAGCCTGGACAAAAACGGTCGAGATAACGGTGTTAGGTTCGAACCATGAATATTCCTGTCAGTAATTTCGCGCCCTAACGATTAAGCTGTCTCGAGCTCCTGAGAGCAAGTAGCTGGTTTTGGACAATGTAAACGCCTGGAAGATGTTGAGCTGTGGTGCACTTTTACTGATTTTTTTCCAGAAGGTTTTGAAGCATGGGAGGAATCAGAGGTTCGTTTAGCAAACGCAAAGCCATCGTAGGGAAACTATCACTAGCCGTGAACATCGACAAGATCAACTTGAACACCATTATTGGTTGTGTTCTCCAAAATAAGGAGAAATTTGGATGAAGTACAACACGAATTTCTTTAATAATTAGACTAACATATTCGTGATGCACTACTCATAAGGTTGCTGAAAATTCTTCAACAGCCCACGGCCGGTTTCGACCTTCTTGGGGATCATCAGGTAGGCGCAGTCCCCGAGTTTCCGTCAACCTTATGTTCTACTTCAAACCAAATTGCACGGAATTAGCGAAGTACACTCATTTGCAAACAAATTTGGTTTTGGGAGAGACTCACCTGGAACATCACAAACGAGAGATCCAGCTGGGTTCCAGGTGAGTCTCTCGCAAAACCAAACTTGTTTGCAAATGAGTGCATTTCGTTAGACTAATATGACTTATTTGGTATGACTCCCGGTAGTCGTGTAAGCTGTACTGTGGTCCTGAGAACAGCTCAGCAAGCCTGCATTTTGAGTAGGAGTTTCGCCCAAATTTTTACTCCAGGGTAGTGAGATTTCACATGTAAATACTTGTATCAAAATTACAATTGCCCAGTTAACGAAATACTCACTTGAAAATGATATTGGCCTTAACGGGAGACAAAGCTGAGTCACCGTTGAATCTCCCCCACAATAAGGGCGAAACCGGCCGTGGGCTGTCGGACAGTTTTCAGTAGTGTGTTCCGTCTGTACAACTGTCAAAAGCGTCCCAAAAAAACCACTGCAACAAAACTACATGACCACACTTACCATGTACCAGATATATTTCGCAAATAGGCCAAAGTGGATAGTTTTCTCGCGGGAAAGTTATCCTCGTGACTAGAAAAGAATGTGAAGTAAAACGGAATCGAAATGTCCTTCGGACATCATAACAATAATCCATTGTACTTTCTGGGCATGTAAACATGCTTGCGCAGTTACGTATGGTCTCCGATATTTTGTTTTTACAGACTCCATTGAACCTCGCAATAAGACGAACCAGTGCGTTAAATCCAATCTAGACAAGTCTAGAACCTACAAAGAAAACCATACTTCACCAAATTTATTCCTAGCCGTCCTTCTCTATAATCATTCTTTGTAGACACCTGTTGAGAAAAATCGGATTTGAATGGACGTCTGTGATGCACTGCATTGTTCTTTTCGTTGGAAGCCAACCAGTGACCATTGTTATCTGGTGACAAAAATGTCTCATGATGAACTCGAGTTCCCGAAGGGATTTTGCCCTTTTTTTATAAGGGGGATTTCAATGTTAGAAATTACGAAGAACAGGGTTAAGCCTAAAACTTTGTCATGGAGTTCGTATAGACTGGTCGTAGAAGCCAGATTTTTTCTCTTGGGTAGCTGTCATTCCGTGCCCTATCTACCACAGTGAAAAAAACTCAAATGATTCTATGACCACTCCGTGCCCGTCAGGGTTTACGGCTGGGATGCGAATGTGCCAATTGGTTGTTTCAATCAGGTTTGCTTCTCACGGCTGACCTACTCACCCGAGTGATATCTTGAGAAGCTGGGCATCGTAAGTGTAATACAGGCAGGAAAAATCAGAAAAGAACAACCTTATTAGTGATTTGCACACATTACTAGACAGACAGCGGGAAATCATGTGTACAGTTCGAATTTACAGAGGTATGGTACTGAATATTTCATGTTTTCAGAGACTTGTGTGGGGGAAGCGTGCAGCTGAGATTCATCCATGATGATAACACCTTGTCACCGATGAGCTACCTGTTGTCCAGTCGGCGCTCGGCTTTCAGGACACATACGGTCAGATCGGCACATCTACGAACCATATTACTGAAGCGTCTAGTTTCATTGAGAGCGTGAAATTTAAGGCCTCTCATCCTACACCTTGAGCAGCCAATCAAACTGAATGACTAAAGTTTTACGTTAACCTCTCCTGAGACGGTTCACCTAAACACATTTTTCTGAAACTCGTGGCAGAAATGATAGCGCGTATTTGCATAATCCTGATGATGTGCCTATTCAGTACATAACTGTGCATTTCCAGTAGCTTCCTAGCCAGATCAGCTCGGTGCTCTTGAGCTACTCAGACTTGTCGAAGATAATGAATGGAGTTGTTTTGCTTTGGCATGCAGAATGGTAACGGAAGGCGACCTGATGACCGGGCCTGGACAATGGCATAATCAGAGACAAGTTGCATACACTAGAAGGAACGACAATCCCTAACTGAGGCTCTCCATCGGTAACTGATAGCCATATGGTCCAAATGAGTCCATGACTGCCTTACTGTTGGTTGTCTCCCAGTAACTCGATGTGAACGTTTGTGCCGGAAGTTCGTACTGACCAAGAACAGACGACGATCTGCATACAACTGAAGCAGTCACTCCCCTATCCATACGCTGAGCATCGACTCCAAATCGGCCAGCTAGCTGTGCTTCTTCCGCCTTTCGTCGTCCAACTTGGGCACTCATATCACCCATCAAGATTACTATATCCGTCCTTCTTGCTGACCGAAGCAGACTCAGAACTGCAGTCTGTCGGGTCGGATGCTGATACGACAGATAAACCGTTTACCGGTTCGACCTTTATTGATCTTAATTGAGCCAGACAACCGCACAGCGCAACGACGACTGTTTACTTGGATCCAGTCCAGTAAAGCGCTTTCAGCCTCTGGGCTGAATGCAACTCCCACACCGTGGATACCACGAGTCATTGTATCAAGAACCCGAAGAGTGAAATGTGGAATAAATGACCTCCTTCTATGCGGCTCGAGGTGCACGACCGGGGCGGGTCTTGTATGCATGTTTCGGAGACACAACATACATCAACAGACAGGGAAAGCGAGGATTCCACAAGAGATGTATTTTTTGCAGTTGGACATCGAGTACGGACATGGAGGGCTGTAAAGTGGATTAGGTCTCTTGAGGCTAGTAAGTGATCCGTGTGGTTTATTTTTCTGGGCGATGGTTTAGACACGCAACAGTGGCTGGGGGAGTGGCAGGTGTGTTGATCGTACTGCATCGTTCGAGGGGTAGGGAAGAGGTGTGAATGAAGGCCAGTGTGCGAAAAATAAATAACTACTGGTGTGCAATTGAGCAAGGTAAAGTAGCGTTGACGACCTATTTACAACCATTCATCGTGGGTGACACAAACACGCCCAAGTAAAACAAAGTTGTCCGCCGACCCGTTTTTTTTCTATAACTGTGTTAAGGAGATGAAACAAATGTTCTGCAGGAAGACTTTAGCCTACTCTTGTTCATACACGGGTACCTTTTAAAGAGGTTTTCTAAGTTTCCCACACAAGGAAAATGGATGTCCTACCAGTGTGTGTCACCTCGCGTTTGAGTTACAGTTCTATAGAGATTCGTTCCAGACTGTTGTCCTCTCACAGTAGAACTCACTATTTGCAAGCATTCTGAGGACCTACTCTGCGACCTATTCTCTGCTTATGGCTTCTGTCTGTGTGAAGCTTGTCCAACGTGCCACACCATAAGTTCTTGTTTGTCCGCGATCAATTCAAGTAGGAACAAATAGTTGTGCACATCAGCTGCTCACCTTCACAAGTGTTCTCAAGCGGTTCTGCGCTTAAGCACGGTTTTCTTTGTGGGAACTGGTGAAGAATGTTCTCGATGAAGCTGCATAAACACGCATTCCTTGTCTGGTTTGTCTTGTTTGGTGAGTTAAAGTGGGTTCATCGTACTGATCAAACCGTACCAGATTTTCCCCTGAGGAAACTTACCGACTACGCATGGGGGCAATTCTGGTTGTTTTAGTGTTGATAGATCCTTAAGCGGTCACATTCCTGCTGTGTGTCGAAACTAGGGAAACGGAAATTAGTGAAACAGTATGAGTTCACATAGTCAAAAACCAATTTCAATTGAGTTTGCTGACTGCCCTGAGGGTCCTTGCGTTGTGAACTTCAGCTCCCACGTTTGGTTTCCTCTGAGGGATAAATTCAAAACTAATATTCACTCTTAAAAAGTTGCCAGCGGTCGTGTCGAAAACGGGTTACTCTGTCATTCCAGCGCTAGTGTGTTCAACCGCGTCTGATAAACTATCAATGCTCGATCCCACATCACTAATGTGACTAATCGCCGTTTACTTTTTTCCTCTAGTGTTTAGGGGACCATAACAGTGTTCAGGAATCAATCAGTGCATTTGCTGGGGTTGTGTCTGCCCTGACAGAACTCTTCATCGAAGAGGGACAAAATACCGGTTCATATTCTCCCCCCTGAAGAGTTTTCATTAGGCTCCCAGTTTCGCAATTTCTGTCCGTTTCTACATTTGAGGCTTTCCTAAAATCCGTAGTGGTCATTTCTGCATGAGACCGCTTGCTACTAAGGCCGCAGGCTTATGAAGGTTACGTTCCAAATGACTTGAGGCATTTGTGTACCGATACTTAAAAACCGGTATTTGATAGTGCTTCGGTACCGAAAATTTTGTCTAGTGAGTTTAGAACCTTAACTGAATAATCTGGTTCAAGCTCAAGCTCTAATATATTTGTAGCTTAGTTGTGGATTATCCCTTACCGGGTGAATCGTTCCATGTAAACGACTGTCGCTCAGTCTGTACATCAGAAGCGCGATTACCTGCGTTAGGCCAGCGACAAGCTGAGGTATTGTGCAACACTGGGCGTTACCTGAACTTGGACAAAATCAAACACTTGCTTAAAAGTAACTGGGAAGGATCAAACGAAGGAGTTTTGAGAAAAAAACGAGTTTGTATAAACTTTCTGGCCACTGAAAACCGAAATAAGCCAAAGACTCAATGTGCAAGACAGACTGTCCATAAGACGAACATAGGCCTTCTGTGTGCTGCCATTACACATGAGTCAGGTGCAACAAAGCTGTAGGGATCCATCAATTTCAGTGGTGTTGTGCGGAATACGCAGCAATCAATAAGGCGTGCATCCTCAAATATAGGCTTCGGGTTATTTGGCCTGAAGACTTGTATGAAAAGGTTTGCTCGTCAGTTGCGAAAAATTTTCATTTTCGATTATCCTGACACTTTATTGATGTGGCTGACTACAAAGAAGTTGAGACTTCAGGGAAGCTACTCACAAGGTTACTGAAAAATGTTTGACAGTCCATAAACAGCTTTGCCATTCTGTTCTACTTCAACCCAAATTGGATATAATTCGCTATCTACACCAATGTGCACCCTAATTTGGTTTTCACGGGAAGCTCAACTAGATCCCAGCTGTGTGTGCAAATTGATGTATAATGTGAAACTTCGGTTGTCCAGTTCGCGGTCACTTCAAAACATCGATTGATTCTGCTCTCACGACGTCAGCTGAGAGCCAAAACCTTTCAGCACAGTAGTGCGGGATTGCACAGCCCCACTAACGGTGTCATTGCTTCGTAATATCAGGACCCGGATTAGAACGCGAAGTTTGTGTAGACAATCCTGTTTTTTCATTCAGTATGTATATAAAGTGAGTTTCTACAAACTTTTATTGAAAATGGTCCTGGTAACTTTCCGCGCCTTCTCGGTGTACATTAGTTGCAATAAATCGATCCAGGTCTGTCCGAGTTCAGAACCGGAAATGCAACCAGTTTACTACTAATTTTAGTCACTCTCTGTACGTTAGGATACTTCAGCAGTCAAAGAGAAAAAGAGCGCTATGGTGACATTACGAGCACTATTCACATCTAACAATCCCTCGTGTTCGTCTTATTATCGACCGGAACACTGAAATTTTATATTCATTCACCACGCATTGGTGGTCTTTGGTCGTCATGTCATATTGATCCCTTATTTAGCAGAAGTCAGTCGCAAACCATCATTGTTCCTCCTCACTCATTCAACTCGGAGCACTACACCTCATCTATCCTCATTTGTCATTCACCGACTTCCTTCAAGAAGGCATTGTCTCCTTCGATTTGTAAGCCTATCGATACTTTGCTACTACGTTTGAACACACCTGATTCAATGATATCTTCTACGATGAGTGTTATGTACTGTCGTGTTTTTAACAACTCCTAAAGTGGCAACCGGGGGCGAGATGGCTCAGTGGTTAGAGCGTGAATTTACTGACCAGAAGGTCCGTGGTTCGAACCCGACCTACGCATCTCAACTTCTGTCTAAACTTGGGCAACCTGGCAGTATCCCAGCCCTTGTGCTTCCTTCGGGTGGCATGGCAGCTAGGCGCCGAAAGGGCGCTACAGCTGAACGATTATTATTAAAGTGGCAACCTGAGGAAAAAAACATGTATTCATAAGAAACAATCTACATATGTAGCTTGCACTAGTTGTTGACGATCGGCCATTTTTAACCAACCAAATAGTAGTGATGGTTATATCAAACAAATTCGTATTGATTCAATCTGCTTACCTAGCTACGTTAGTTCCATGTAGAAAAGCGATCAGACAGAAGAGATGCCGAAGTCCAATGTTGCGCAATGAGTAAGCTAGTCGGTTGTATGGTTTTGCCGAAGTCGGTCAGCAGTGCAAACCACACAACGAACTACCTCCCAGTTCGCAACACCACTAGATAGATCTCACGAAGCGCGCAGTGTCTGTGTCGCTGTGATTGTGGGTCCAGACGACCGTCCGTGCCATCATTTTACCTTAAACTCACCAGCATGTCGACCATATTCGCTGTTCCTAACCTGATCGAACTAACCAATCAGCAAACGCAGCGGATACAGACCTCACGCGCTCATCGCTGATTGGTTCCGGGGCCTGTCTACTGCGTCAGACGGAGCGAATCTATATGGGTGTTGGTGGCAGTGAAAAGGACGAGCGGGCGAAGCCGGACAGCAACAGCGGCGTGTGCGCGCTTAACCTGGATATGCGGAGGCTGGGATGGTGTGGTACGCCCCGGCAGACTTCACACTGTCGGCATGCCACCAGAGTTTTGCGTGTGTGCGTAAGTGTGCACATCTCACGCACAACGGAAATGGGCCATCGACCTGTTTTCAAGTCAGAATTGATTGGCGAAACCTATGCTAATGCAGGTAACCTACACTGCATCTGTGTCGAATGCCCGTTACAAACAAAACAGAGCACACCTAAATTTGTATTGTGCAATCAATAAACTAAGGTGTTTGGAAGCGGTAGGGTTCCACAGCTAGCGATTAAGAACAGGCTCCTCTAAATTAATATCCTTCAGATGAAAGCGTTCGTGAGGCGTGGTTTCGTTTGACAAGCTTTGGTGCATTGCAACTTAGCACCTCGATGGCTGCTCGCACATGGCGTATGCTAGACTTCGCTCATGAATAGCTGCCATAAGGGATGCTCTTGCGGGTGAATTTTCAGTCGAAATCTTTTTACTCGGGAGCTAAGGACGTATATGTATACGAAACACACGCACACAAAACCTGAAAAGGCACGTACTAACCTGAGGGAGGAAAGAGAACTGACCTATCGGGACGAAAGCGCCTTTCGATGGAGGGCAAATGATGTGCGTATAAGTTCCAAAAAATCGGCTCTGAAACGTGACTCCGTGATCAGTAGCTGAGCTAGAGTTGTGCAAGAAACGTTTCGGGTGGCAGTTGATCAAATGAATGCAACGGGTGAAAAACCTCATCGGGTACAGTCCTAAGAAGATTTGAACAGGTATGCGTATATTTTTCAACTAAGGCATCTACCAGGAAAATAAAGGGAATGTTACCGCAAGTTGATAAAAGTCAAATGCATCTTTTGATGGTAACGCAGTCCATTTTCAACAATCTGCCAAAGACGGTTGGTCAACACCACTACAAAGTGGCCGCACCATGGCAATGGCAAAGATAAAATGTCGGGTAACCGAAACGTTCAGGAAAGAGATTGATCGCATAAACCAACTCAGTCTTTGAATTCTAGGAAAACTTTGCCAATGTCTTCATCTTACATCACATCAGAAGAAGAGCACTGGACAATCTTCGGTAGCATTTGGGGTCAGAGAAGGTGAAAAGACGACGCCTCAGTGTGAACACCATCTCGGCGTATCTGGATGCATTTAGCTGTACTATGATATCTTGTGTTCATTGGCGCAGAGCGAAGGCTTTATAATGCTATCGAGTAACGTTTTTAAGACTTCGTAACAAATAAAAGTGTATGGAATCGCCCCGAATTTTGGTGGATTGCAAGGGGTACTGTAGTTATCCTAGCAGTTCTTCATCCGCCGGCAATACAGGATTTTTCCAAGATACGTTAAACGGTTGAAAAAAACGCAGAAGGGAATTCTGGAATGCATCAATCCGACATCTGACATTCCGGTCCGCTGGAGTTGTCTGAGCCTAGTTTTGTCAGTTCAAGATTGACTTCTTTGGGGATAACGTTGTTGGTTGGGTATCTCGACGTGGGACGTATGTAACCGAACAAATTTATACGGCAAGAGTGTTTCTCAGTTCGTTCGGGTCAGTGGCAATCATGATGCATCTTTTTCTGTCCTAGACTACTTTTTACCGCATGCCAGGAGTTCCTTCCCTAAATCGTAAGAGGAAGTTCGCGTAGATGGTATTCTGAATTGACCAGACGTTTTTTATGTTCTTTTGTCCCCGTCCCCACAAGCTTTTTCATAGCACCGCCTGGATTTCTTGAGCACAGATGAAGTGAAACCGTTCGGGTTGTCATACAGGGATTTTCACGGGCAACGCAAATTTAGGCAGAATTTCAAGTGACATAATATTACGTCTTATTGTAAGTTCGGGTCTCCATCTTCAAACGGTAAAACCTATGGCTTCAGTCACACACTGTCAGGGGAGTTAGACTGTGCTTTGAGATTCGATGATTCTTACTTGTTTGACTTGCCCGATCGTCCAGTTTACAGTGCTCAGACAAAATTAATGGTGCGTGGCGTCTATGAGCATACGTGGCAGGTTTGTTGGTAAAACATAGCCAAACTGACTTGGATTGGTAATTCGAATTGCCCCTTTAGAAAAGCTACATCAACCTGGTTTAGGTCTCCACAAATCAAGATGAAAATTGAGTTCAACCATCGGGAAACTACCTCATCTGGTTGCCGGAAGAGTCGGATGTGTTTATCACCGGGACAAATCTTGTGGTACTGAGTAATCTCCTAGTATTTGAGGAACTAAAGGCGAGGGTGACTTTCCAGTTTGAGCACCAGTGACGAATTACATCTCGCTCCAGCCAGGCCAACGAAAAGGCCTCGGTGACAAGCGGTTCCTCTGGACTATTGGATTAGCGAAGAGCCTTGACCTAACACTAACGAGGCATTTGTGTACTTTCTTCCTGTGAAAAGTTTGCACAGTGTCTATTTCTCTCAATATGGGTCGTGCTTTCGGTGATAGGATGTAAGGAAAGCGTAGTAATCTCACTGTTGCTTTACAGGTGCGACCAGCCACTAAGCACGATGTTTTAGCATATTCAAAGAATACTATCTGAAAACTGGCAGCATGATCACTTCGGCTGGCCACGATCTCCCATTGAGAAAACAGAGCACTATATCTTCCTAAAGGAAGTTACTCACAAGATTGATGAGAACTCTTCGACAGCCCACGACATTCGTCTGAGTCTCCCGTGAAAACCGTGAGTGTATTTTGTCGAAAAGAGTACTACATAATTTCGATGACATTGTATCAGTCACTACATTTTTCCATTTGGACAACTCGCCATTCGAATGTTATCTACTATCAGGAAACGGGAAATCATCGCCGAGTAAAGTGATCTGAGTGTTGATGAAAAAATGGTGCAACCGAAATGTGGAGGCCCCGTTGAAGAAGCTCTTCTCTCATATCTTGAATCTCTCCTCTGAAAATGCTAAACGCACACACCGTGCACTCAAAAGTGAGCCCTTTTCTCAGTAATCTCAAGTAGTTCTGACTGGTTGTAGGTGGTTGCGGGATTTGTATGTTTCACATTCACGTCACCCACGTTTGAACAGTCTTCCCATGGTCCTGGCGCAATCATTCTGGTGAGTTCCTACTAAAGGATGAAAGCACTGGGTTCCAATTTCGCCCTTGTTAGATCTCATTAGCATTGCATATCCTTGGCCACACCGGGGTCTGAACTCCGGCTATCTGACATGCAAGGCGGGCGTGTTACCACCACTATAGTGATGTGAATATGAACAATACATATCCCGCAAAGCAGTTCCACAAGTTCCGTAATAACCTTCACTCTCTATCAGACGTGGGGCGAAGCTTCGAAATGACCGCAGATTACTCACGCGCCTCAGCAGTGGTATACACCGTTACACCACTACTCCACCACCGCGCATTGGGCGCACCAGAATTATATCAACAGATTATTCCTTATTTTCACCGGCTGGTACAAATTTAGCATGTCCATGCCCCAACCACATTCATGCTTTTGCTTGCGTCTAACCAACCAAGGCATCTCCTTCATCCGTTGTCTGGCTTGACACTAGTGTGGCATGCAAACAGGCACGTGAACGAGCCATCCCTAAAGAAACAAACGGACACCGTTTGTTGCAAACACATTAGCTCAATCCGGGACAATGTAACGTGGCCGAATGTACCTGTGGGGAAACGATGAAGTCTACAAAGACTGGTTCTGTCGTCAGTATGTATCGTGACAGTGTCCTGTGCCGCAGCTCAACAGATGGGAAACGTCGGCAGCAGTCGAACGGATACACACACTACAGTCTAACGTTTCAGCAGGCAGTAGTGTCCGGAGGCGAACATGAAACATTCATAATGCGGGACCCAACAATCGCAGGGTGGTGATATAATTTTTACATGTTCTGTAGAGGCTTGGTGTTTAAAGATAGATAAGATGATGTCAGTGAACAAACAAAGTGCGAATCCTAGGTATCGTCGACTGAAAGATGGCGCACAAACCACCATGAATGGCCTATATGACTGGGCCTGGTACGATCACCTGGTACGATCACCTGGTACGATCTCTCATCATCCGAACAAAGGAAAACCGTAAGATCTTCATGGTTATGTGAGGAGAAGCACTTGCTGTAGGGCTGTTTCATTCTTGTTGGGAACCACTAGTAGTGCGCATCTCACGAACCCGCGACGTTCTGGCCACTGGTTGGACACTTAACCATTTGGCCACGAGTGCCTGATCAGCAGTGTGCTTAACTCTCACTTCGACGGGACACAGTGCCACTCATCCTTCAGTAATGGAAACCAGATCATGGGGTCACAAATTGACTGGCTCCTCGAGTACCGGCATCTCAGAAGGAAGTTTCACACATCCAGTGAAGCGATGATAGTGGAGCTGGGGTTGATGCTCAAACACAGATTAGCATCTCATTAGATTACACTGTTGTTGCAACGGAACGAAGCTATGGAAGTGAATATTCTGATAGTTACACGTTTGCTTTCTGCGGACTTTGCGTTCTATGGTCCCGTCAGTCTTCCTTTTAACATTGACATCGAGGAATCTTAACCGTCCGTTCTGTTCTGACTCGATAGTAACCTTGATATTAGTATAGACTGAATCGAAACTGCTTAGCAAGTCTGTTGTGCTGATAGTTTCGTCGGCAAGTACGAAAATGTCGACCACGTAGTGACGGTACAGTGTTAATCGTGCAATCAGTGCGTCTAATTTTTGAGTCTCCAGTTTGGCCATGAAAAAATCTGCCAACTTATCATATACCGGGTACCTCTGAACCGATCAAGACTGCTACGATCCAGACTACTATCGATCGCAGAGGTGATTGGAATCCGACTGCTGGATCCAAAACTTTGCGTCCAAAAGGAACTTGTGCAACCTCTGAACTTGAAATGGCCTGCGAAAAATCCGGTCCCACAAGCCTGTCGGACATTGACGTCACTTACCTAATTCCGTGACCCATTGAGCCTAACCCTCATTCAAATCCCCCCTTCCTTTGACTTCTATGTCTCTAAAGTGTATGTACCCCGATTTTTTACATTTTTCACGTGATTTCTGGTACCATATAAATTTGTGATGTATTATCCAAGAGGAAAAATCACAGAAAACAAACTTTGTTCGCTACCTTCGTTGTTCTCATGACTTCCATGGGTATATTCAGCCACTATTTTTGAAAGCCCTTGAGAAAAAAATTCGGTCTACCTCAACTGCATTTCACACGGACACTTCCTTTCCATAAGACAGCAAACATCACCTCTACTGAAGAATTTCGTTCGCGCTAACAGAAAATTTCTCAACTTATTTTTGAGCGGTTGACGCCACCCGGGTGTATTGAAAACACGATGACTATGTTCCAACTAATTTCAAACTTTTAAACCCCTGTGTCTTTTTCTGATTCAAGCGGCACCATCATAAACTAGCTGGCACTCTGCTGTCTAAAAGTAATACTCTACTCATAAGGTTACTGAAGATTCTTCGACAGCCCACAACCAGTTTCGCCTTTTCAGGGGCTCGTCTGGTAGGCGCAGTCTCAGAGTTCCCATCAACATTATGTTCTACTTGGACCTAAATTGAACAGATTTCGACAAATACCCTCGTTTGTGCAACATCGTAAACGACAGATGGAATCACCTGTCAAAGCCAAATTCATGTGTAAATGACAGCATTACCGAGAGCCGGCACTTTCTTAAAATAAAACTGCTTTAGACCATCTGAATTGCATGGGAGATTATTGGTCAACTAATGTATAGTAACAATGCACTATGATTGAATTTTGTTTGAAATTTTCGTGACGACCTGACAGGAAACTTATAGTTGCACGGTAACCATCTAAAAATGACTTGTTTTTGTGAAGAATGTGAAAAGCTTCAAAGTTGGTATCAGATGTTCGTTAAATTACTGTCGTTTATTATCGATTAGTACTTAGGTTACAACTGAGACAGTTTTAGCGGGAAATAACGGGATTTCGTGTTCTTTAAAAAGCGATGAATTTCCTATAGAATAATGCGGTTCGTAGTATGGTTTCCCCGGGGGAGAAATACATAATTTCTAACTGAACTGAATCGGCTCTGTCTCAGTTTGCTTTATCGTGATTCCATCCTGAGATGGTGTTATAGACCAGAAATGTTCGCAAGCGATGTGTGATGTATTGCACAGAGTCAAGGATCTAAGTGAGCCTGGACAGTTGGCACTGTTTGGAAAACGTGGAACGGATGATGTGTTCCTCGTTCAATCTTCCATCTAAAGGTGTTCAAGAAAACACAGTAGATTTAAAGGTTCTTTAGATGGGGAAGTCGAATGGACAGGAAAAGAAGATGCTGAAGGGGAGATGCTCTTTTGACTTATCTTCAGGGAAAGACTTAAACTAACTCGTGGATGGTATTGAACACCAACTAGATGGGTGACTTCTCAGTGGAGGCTTCTCCCTTGGGAAGACCACTGCAGTGTAACCACTAGTCTCATTAACAAATAACCCACTACCGGTTTGGAGGTTTTCATAGCATGAGATCCAGCGAGGTGAGATTCAGATGAAATCCGCAGCATAGACTGAAATTTCGATTGCCTTCAAAATACAATCAATCAATCAATCAATCAATCAATCAATCAATCAATCAATCAATCAATCAATCAATCAATCAATCAATTTATCAGCTATAAACCGTGTACCATAGACACATCGGTTCCAGCTGCTACAGTTTCGATCACCGGAAAACGGGAATGTGGAACGTACAAGCCTTGAAGGCGAAGGTATGTTCAGTTTGTTCAGAAATTGGGTAGTTACGCATTGAATGCGATAGCTTTGATGCACGAGCGCCACTGACTGCGCGATTGGACCATTTCTGCCAATGTCATTAACCACTGGTGATTTGAGTCCCGGGGTCCCCATCCAGAGAGACGGCAGTTGCCCACCCGACTAAGTTTACTGGTTAGTGTTTTCGTACTTCGTTGCCAGGTCTACACTGTCCACCTCTCGGTCGCTTCCACTCAGCACAGAGCTGGGAGAAAAGAGCTGTGCGAGGCAGACGGTCTAAAGGAGTGGCACTGTTCAAGAATTTGTCTCAAGGTAAAGATATGGTCGATGCATCCTCGACCGGGGTGAAACCCAGCTTGATTCTCAAGAATCTGTCTCTCCCGATAATCCATCAACCTGCGCAGAATAATGCCACAGAGCATCTTAGATGCGACGGATATCAGGTTGATACCACGATGGTTTTCACATGACATTCTTGCTCCCTTTTTGACAACTGGGATGACGGTCGAGGATCTCCATTCGGCTGGCATTCTGTTTTCATTCCAAATCTTCTGCCGTATCGTTGTCAGACCGTTCACCAGGACTTCGCCACCTTCTTTGGAGAGCGCGGGGTGTAGACCATCCGGGCCAGGTGCCTTGTCGCGCTTCAGGATTGATATCTCACGCTGGATTTCGGTTGCTGATGGTGGGTTGGTGTCAATGTTCCATTCGGGCCCGCTTGGTTCTTCCAGCGGTTGTGCTGAAGGAGATCAGGTGGAAGTGCTCAGCCCACCGCTCAAGACGGTGATTGAGGGAGTGAATTGCTGTTCCGTCTTTTTCGCATATTGTCTCACTGACACCTGCCTTCTTTTGACCCGTTGATCGAATCAGTTGAAAAAAGGAAAGGCTGTTACCTGCAGCGAAAGCCTTCTCCATCTCCTGGGCCTTCGAAATCCACCAGCATTCTCTGTCATACTTCAAGCTCCTGATTATCCAGTGTTTGAGGCATCTGCGTACGCCATCATAGTCGCTAGTTGCTGGTATGGCCTTTCTGGCAGCAATAATATCTGCTGATCTTGAAGATATCCAGTGTTCATTGAGTCGAGTCAGATGGGCTGGACAAACAGTCCTGAAAGCTGAGAGCTTTGCTTCTTTAACTTGCCTCCATTCATCCTCCAAGCAATCTTCGTCGTTCACATGACTGTTCGTTTCCAGTAGCTTTCTAGCCAGATCAGCTCGATACTCTTCAGCTACTGAAACTTGTCGAAGTTGATGAACGGAGCTGTTCTCTTTCGGCACGCGCAGTGCTGGCGGAAAGCGAAGTGCTAAGCGGGCCCGCACGATGGCGTGATCAGAGTCAAGTTGCATGCCCCAGAAGGAACGACAATCCCTAACTGAGGCTCTCCATCGGTAACTGATAGCCATGTGGTTCAACTGAGTCCATGACTGTCTTGTGGTATGTAGCCTCCAGGTAACTCGGTGTGAGCGTTTGTGTTGGGAGTTCATACTGGCCAGGAACAGACGATGATCTGCACACAACTGGAGATGCCGATGTCCATTATGCGTACGCTCAGCATGAACTCCAAATCTACCACCTAACTGTGCTTCTTCCGGACTTAGTCGTCCAGCTTGGGCATTCATATGACCAGCCAGGATTACTATATCCGTGCTTCTTGCCGACCGAAGCAGTCGTGACAGATCTTGATAAAACTCGTCCTTCTCAGTCTCAGAACTGCTATCTGTTGGGGCGTATGCTGATACGACAAACAAACACCGATTACCGCATCGACCTGCGTTAATCTTAATTGAGCCAGACAACCGCACAGCACAAAGACGACTGTTTACTGGGATTAAGTCCAGTAAGGCGCTTTCAGCCTTGGGGCTGAGTGCGACTCCCACACCGTAGATACCACGAGCCATTGCGTCAGGATCACCGGATGCCCGAAGATAAGAAATGTGGAACATCTGGGCTCGTCCTAAGCGGCTTGAGGAGCACGACCGAAGCAGAGTCTTTTATGCGTGTTTTACAGACACAACGTGCATCGATAGAGAGGGAAAGCAAGGTTTCAGCAAGAGATTCCTGTTGCCCAATTTGACATAGAGTACGGACATTGAAGGCTGCAACATGGATCAGATCTTTTGAGGCTAGTAGGTGATTACTTTGGTCTATTTTTCTGGGCGATCATTGAGACCTGGAACAGTGACTATGGAATTGGCAGACGAGTTGATTGCACTGCATTGTACGATGGGTTGGGAGAGAGTGAGGTAGAAGGCCGGCGAGCTGCAACGACAAATGATACTTCCTGGTCGTCCAGGCCGAAGATTAGGGTTTGGTTGAGGTAGTCCACCTTGAGCCTTTGACTCAAAAGTCCGACCAACAAGGCAGTGGGAAGATGTAGGGTTTTTTTCGGGGATCCTGCCCCTAGCCTCTGACTCAAGAGTCTGGACCGTGGTTGTTAAGGTTTTCTTGGGGAACCCTCCCCGCAGCCAATGACTCAGTAGTCTGGCCTACTTGGCTGTAGGGGGCCGGCCTGGCCCGAGGGTGCAGGGAGTAAGGCATTACTGTCTCCCTCCTAGTATATCTGCGCACAGCAGGTGCCTTTTGAGCAGTATCAGACTCTGATTTTAAAAGTATTTCGACCGTATTGAATAATGCGCCGGGGGTCACGGTCAACCATTGGGTGATCTGAGTGTGCGATTTTTTGGGGTGGACCTTTTCTAACCCGTCCTTCCTCGGGGGAAGGCAACTTCGTTGCTTTCATAAATATGGTCGTTCTGGTCACCTGGGGGAAACACCTTACTTCAGATTCCTCAGTTTATCATATGCACCCACCCGCGCAGACATCACTCACAGATGAACCTTACATTCAGGCCCTCACATGCCGCACCCATAATTGTTGAGCGCATAGTATGGAAATTTTAGCCACGTGGAAGCCTTGCGTTTGGTAAACCAAGTAAACATGGAAATTCCATCAAACTGAGCAGCTCATCGGGAACGGCCTAAGCTGTCCTTTTTGAGGAGTGGGTCTTCTTTGAGATGAGTCCTCATCATACACGCAAGTTTTACGTAGAACTTTGGAGATCAAAAATCCTCAGTGGTCGCGCCCTTCTCCTGCCTATCAAAGTGCAGTATTTGACAGATTTAACTGCAATAAGTTCACCGCGATTCGGTGAAGTTCATTCCATGTTTTGGCTAACCCAGACTTAAAATGTCTGAAGGGTCCCGAACTCGAACAAAATAATGCACTGAATGTTTTGGGCGGATACCGCATTTGGTGCCTGGTAAGGTGGAGTGCGCTCGTGCTCAAAGCACATTGCTGAGTTGTGTTTTAGCCGGATTTTGCGCACACATCTTACCTTCATTTCAACACATTTCAATTAGTGTCAATTTTAGATTACACTTTAGATAACTGGATTGTGGGAGTTTCTCATGTTGCTTACGAAGGGTGTTCACAGACATCCAAAGATGGTATATTGGGCGTGGTGAATCACGTGAGCAGTTGAAGAGCACCCCCAAAGGAGTGAGAAGCAAGCGACCTTGGTAGGTGACCTTGGTAGTGACCTTGGCAGAGCATCCACCCGCAAAGCTGTGGTTCGGGTGCTCGAGTCCACTTTTTTTTCTTTCATTCTACGTGTACCTGAATATCGCATTTCTTCCAGTCAGATGGATACTTGTATGCGTATCGGCAGAGTTTATATTCGCTTTATAGTAATGATCCTGCGTCATGTGGATTGCTTCATTTGGCTTCTAAATGAACGATCTTTGTTCCTCAACAAGGACATTAATGTCCATGTGCTTGGCTCTTAAGCAAATACACACCATCTTCCATCTGACAAAGGCTGGATTGTAACAGTTTTAGAGGTCATTGGTAGTTGGTCAGGTGGCTGTTGATCTGTCCGCCGAGCTTGGCAATTAACTTGCAACCGTCTTGTCACCAAATGAGGAAACATCATCGGTGAGCAGTCGGGTGCATTTTGGAGGCCCGACTTAATGCTGTCACCTTGTCGTACTGGTCGGACTTCTGTTCTACAATGATCCTGCGGGCTATACTGGCTGGAACTCAGTTCCCAAAGGTTCAACCATGCCAGAAAGGCCAACGGGGACCAGCCCGACGAAGAACAGCGAGTCCCCGTACCGCGAGTAATCGTATTACGAGGCGGCCTGGAGGTAAAGTCGTACTGTCCTCTGCGATAGGAGTGTGAAGGCAGTAAGGCGTTTCCCTCAAGAGACCAGCATGTCCATATTTATGGAAGCAGTGATGCTGCCTTCCCCAGAGGAAGGACGGGTTAGAAAAGGTCGGCCCCAAAAACCGCACACTCCGATCGCCCAACGGTTGACCGTGACCCCCGGCGCATTATTCAATACGGTCGAAATACTTTTAAAATCAGAGTCTGATACTGCTCAAAAGGCACCTGCTGTGCGCAGATATACTAGGAGGGAGACAGCAATGCCTTACTCCCTGCACCCTCGAGCCAGGCCGGCCCCCTACAGCCAAGTAGGTCAGACTATTGAGTCATTAGCTCCGGGAAGGGTCCCCCAAGACAACCCTAACAACCGCTGTCTCACAGTCCAGACTCTTGAGTCAGAGGCTAGGGGCAGGATCCCCAAACAAAACCCTACATCTTCCCACTGCCTTGTTGGTCAGACTTTTGAGTCAAAGGCTCAAGGTGGGGTACCTCAACTAAACCCCCTTCTTCGGCCTGGGCAACCGGGAAGTATCATTTGCTCTTGCAGCTCGTCGCTTACCGGCCTTCTCCCTCACTCCCTAGCTCGTGCTAACCCGGATCAAAACTATCAAACGACAATTGAGTCGTTTGAATGAAATAAATGAAATAAATTACCTTACGTGATATTCCCTCTCCGTTGTTACACAAAAACAAGAGTTGTCTCGGTGCAGAAGTTTTGACTGTATCGTAAGAGAACTTATGGCTCTATAGGTATGATTTATATGAAAACAAAGCCCTAAACCAGATCATCGTACCGTCGTCAGAAAGGGAATATGATAACTGGTTATTGTAGTTCCGAACTACACTGGGCTGACCGTGAAACCCTGTCGAAATGATCGGTTCCAAGTACTTATGCGACAAAAAACATCCGAGTTAGCTATTTGTTTGTACAGAGAGATGTAAGCTTTGTGTGGGATTTGAACGCCCTTATCAACTAAGCACTTTGCGCCAGTCAAGCGTCCCAGTCTTCTATCACCTAATTGACGCCACACTAAATAAATATATCATTTCTTTATTTTAAAAGAAGAGTTTTCCCCACCTGGGAAGTAATATATATGAAAGTGTCTATTTCCTTTTAGCCGGTTCCGTCGTTTTCATGAAGCCGAGGGATCCGGATTCGACGGTCCCTTTAGGGGTTCTCTATTCGTGGAATGAGTAGTCTGAACGGGAGTGGTCTATCCATTATCAGCTATATACCATGCACTAAGGGTACGTCACCCCCAGTTGCTACAACCTCGGTCACCGGGAAATGGGAGAGCAAGTGAGATATGGCCAAGCATTGGAGACGTTGGCACAATCAGTTGGTTGATGCTGAATCACTGACTGTGCGAGTGAACCATTTTAACCAGCGTCATCAACCACTAATAAGGTGAGCCTCGGAGTCCCTATCCAAGGACGCGGTGGTTATAGAACCGACTAACTTTACTTGTTTATTTTTTCCTGCTTCAGTAACAGGTGATAAATTGTGGGCCTCTTGGTCGTATTCATCCGGCATGGGAAAAATATTGATGCAAGTTAGGCAGCCCTCTGAATACGAAGTATATACCTAAATAGCGTACCCCATAAAGCGCAAGTGGCTCAAGTTCCTTCTTCCTAAGATCATCTGGCGTATCGCTGCATTGCTAATTCTATGGTCCCGACTACTGCCCGACTACTACCTCGGAGATACCCATGGTCAAGCACTGACAGCTTCTTATATCTTGTGCGGGTAGGGGCGACGTTTCTGATCCATGAATTAGTATGGATCACACCGCAGCAGTGTATACTCTGACCTTGACAAATGAACTGACCTCATGTCGGCGTTATAGGTGTCGGAGGTTCTCAAAAACTGTCCTGGCCTTGCTGAATTGATTTAATACGCTGCCCGGAGAGGGAAAGCCAACCAATTGGAGCCCTATATCGGATCATTTTGTTTGTCTCTATACACAAAACGGACGGGAGAATGGATACTGGTTGCTGAATTCCATGCTGACAGTTACTCATATTTACTCAATCCCCAAGTAGCAGTATGTGTAGTGCATCTAGATCACGTTAATCACATTTCTCTTGGAAGCCTAACATTTCACAGTTCATCATACTGTTTAGTTGGTCATTTCCCAAGAGGGGAAACCTTGATAAGACTTGTCCTTTTCACTGTAAAGTGCTATTAACTCACTACAAACATGGTTGACTGGTTAGGCGTAATACACTACTCTTAAGAAAGCCATAAACGAGAGATTCAGCTGAGTTCCAGTTAAGTCTCCGGTCAAAACCAAACTGGTCTGCAGATGAGTGTATAAGTCGAGGGTTGAATAGCTAGCTTCCTAGGGCATGTTGCAACGGTAAATGGTTATCAAGTCCCAACCCGAGGAAAACTTCAAAAACTAGTCTAACCAACAGATCGTATGGAGCGGATTGCTTCGATCCCTAGACTAAAACACATGCGTGGTTTGACGATAGCACCACTTTTGGCGGTAAACGCGTTATAACCTCACTCAAAGGTACGGCTCACGTACACAGTGTGGAAGATGAGGATGCTGTAATGATGACCAATTGGATGGCGGGAACATTTCAAATTAGATCGACCTTTTACCGAAATCGGCAGTCATGCTTACTGGTCACAAATACACAGAGTAGGTAACGAGGCGCCTATTGTACTCTTCTTATGAACTTCAATCAATCTCTGTGTAATTTTCCTTAAACCAAAACCGGTGATTTCATACTTCTATCGGTAATCAATTTGTTTAAACATATGTACAAAGAGGTTAGGCTCATTGTACATCAGTAGATTTTGTTTTCGCACAAAAACGGAGGAACTTGTCTTTCCATTTAGTATGCTAGCACGTTCATACCTGCACGCCGCAAAATTCCGCATTGTGTCTAGCCTTAGGCACTCGTCTATCCGCTCCGTCTGTCTAGGTTGGTGGAGCTGTTTCAAATCATCTGGTTTTATAAATCATCATAAAGCGCCTGTGTTCACGTGCACGTCCCAACTGACACGTCCGACAGTAAGAACACAACAAAACCCAGACAAAATGCGCCTTGCTTAACCCAGGACCGCTGCATGCGTCGCGTTTACTTCCGTTCTGTTCTCAAGTCCGTTAGACGTGTTTCGGGGGTTGAGCCAGCAAATCAGCTATGTGGTGAGCCCTTCATTTCAACATTTTTTTCGCTTATAGATGCTTCCATCAGATGCTTCCTACCCAGAAAGACCCAGATAAGGAGCCTAAAGGAATATAACTGTTTGGGAAGGTTATTCAAGTAGCTATTTTGATAGCTCTAGCCTATTTCCTAGATAACATAGTGTTACAATTCCATTCTCGTCAGTTGCCTCCCCTCTAGTTTGGTCCCCCAACAAAGTGGACAGTTGTATATGTGAAATCGAATCTGGGATTCGACCTTTTTTTATCACAGCCTAAAAACAAACCAAGGAATGCGGGGAACGCCCGTATCAAGGATAATTATCAGGTACCCGGTGCTGACTGCTGAGTTCGGAAGATGTACCTCTCACCATGGTGCCAAGGTCGTTATTAGTTCCTTACTCTCCATGGCTGAATCGCTTCACTTTTTATTGTCACTTCCAATGACTCACAGACATCATATATCCTCTGCTGGTAGTGGAGTTGCACTTCCAAGGTCGTGAAGTGCTCTTCAAACTGACTAGCCTAAAGAAAAGCATCCTAGAGCATGCCAGCCTCACTGAAGCATTTCATTATCCCATAACTCACTGGTCTGTCTGGCTTACCGCTCATTAAAGTGACTGGTCATTGATACGTTTGGGGACTCTATAGCCTACTATATCCCTATTTTCCCATGCATGCCTAAGCGAATGTAGACTTAGTTTGCGCACTTAAGCTGATTGCATTCAGATCAATCCTTGTATTTGCCTCAGTTTTTTGTACGAATCAATGCCCAACTCGATGGCTCATGTTCGCCAAGTCCATCATGACAGCGGAAGAAAGCGGTGGGACTCGGAAGGCACAAATAACTGCGCATATTCATGACCTATGATTACTCAGTGTCACAATACTGCGGTTTTTCTTTCTATTTTATCGTGTGTTTTTAGTCTACAGGGATGCCAGAAACAAGTCAGAAACATTCGCTGGGTGTTGCCTCAGATTCGTGGTGCTTGCTTCGTTATAGATGAGTTGGGAATCTAGTTGTTCAGTTGAGAGAGAACGTTCGTTCTAAGATATCCGGATGTGAATGATGATATATTTAAATGAGAAAAGACTATTGGCACCCATAGATTCACAGTTAGGCGGGAAGCAAAAATGTTGCTGTGTGACCGTCTCGACTTCAAATCAAAGATATTGGACTCGAGGATTATTTGAATATCAAATAACACCTGTTGAAACAACCAACGGATGTCTGTGCTCACAAGCAAACATTAACAAATCATTGTTATTCCCCTACTCCTGGCACTTAAACAGAAGGTTGGGAGGTGCGTGTTCTATTTCATTCATTGAAGACAGATACAACAGTCACAGTTGCGTACTAACACCTAAAAGCCGCGCACCGACCAACCCAAACTTTGTTGACGCCTGAATAAATCCAACTAATAGAAAGTCGTCTAAGTGTCACATTTTCCACCCACAACCTACTGTAGAGTATATCAGCGTGAAAAACCAGGAGGCTTCACAGAGAAGACGGATGAGCACCGCCTTCAACTTCCGGCAACTCAAATCTTAGTCAGAAACCGAAGAACACATTTAGTGTCCCCGTAAACACGACTAAACTAAATGCATCAACAAATCGGGTCAACGAGCCTATTTTCCCTGGAGTAATTTTGCTGTCATCAAGTGATACGCCACGGGCTCAAAATTATGAACTGTTTATTGAGAGTTACAAGAATTGTGGCATGCTGTCCGCATTGATATGTAATGAGAAGGCACCCAAAGAGCGATTGGCACGCGCTTCAATAAGTTAGACAGATTCTAGCCTGTGAAATGTCCAATTAGAAGGCTAAGGACAGATTTATCCACCATCTGGACGGAACATACTGCTCACATGGGTGCTGAAAACTTTTCAAACGCCCACAACCGGTTTCGCCTTTTTAATCAAAGCTCATCAGGTGGACGCAGTGCATGAGCTTCCGTCAACTTTATGTTCTGCTTGAACCCAAATTGAAAACCATTCGCGAAGCACGCTCCTTTGTTTACAGCTTTCGTTTTAACGTGAGACCCAACTAACTCCAGTTCAAGGAAAGCATCAGAAACGAGATTCAGCCGGATTCATTTGAGTTTCCTTTTAAAGCCAAACTAGTGTATTTAGAGAAATTTTCAGTGTTTGATAGATATATTTATGCGGACCACACACCCGGTGCCATAACATTCGAGAGAAACTCCATTTAATTTGTTGCTCACCTGGTGGAAGAGACGCCACTTCTGATGTACAAGGCTTAAGTGTCTCTCGAGGAGAAAGCAGGTATTTTTCTGTCCTCCTGTGTCGTTCAACAGGACCAAGTTGGGAAGCACTGAGTCCAAGATGCTTTTGACATCCATTCCCTAAAGAATGCACAAGCTACGGTGTGGATCAGAAAAGGAATCCAGCGACTTCCTGTGTACTAGCCTTCCCGTTTCAGTATGCTACTTTCATCCAGACAGTTGAGGCAGCAAAACGAATTTGAGGGCAGTACAGTGAAGCCTGATTGTGGTTAGGTCGTAACCAAATAAACGTAGATCATATTTGTCCATGAATATCAAGTCAGTGACCAAAACACAAGTCAAAACGTAGACAAATATTGATTCTCTAAAAAGCACATGTTCTCGGTTTGACCACAGCTTTTCTATGAAGATCGGACGAAAAAGATTGATCAATAGAAATCACATGCTGAATAATCAATGAGTCTGCTTGTGGGCAGAGGCGATTTCTGAGGTCAAGATAATTACAGAACGAAAATGAGGCCGGTAAATGCTCACTAACAAGAAGACTTTGAATCACTGAACTTTCAAGTATTGTACACCGTACTAACGTTGGTGAGCTTTGAACCCCGCTCGGTTCTTGAAGGCATAAAAATGCTATGAGTGATCTGTACACCATAATGCCAATGTTGACGTATTACTGTGCTTAAATTTTTAATTTTTATGACCGAAAGTGTTCGTTTGTTTCGTTTTAGTATCTGTCGGGGTTTACATTTGAATAAAGTCTAATTAAGAGGGTTTCACCCTTTTGTGTTCCCTCCTAGCGTGAACCTTTTGTTTGCCTAATATCAATTTATAACACTCATGATGAGTTGCATTTAGAACTAAAGCTATCAGCAAATAGACTCTTTGGTGAAATGTTTGAAGTTGCCACGCAAAAGAAGGGAACATCAGAGTCGACCTACTATCAAGATATCAAAACCCGAAGGAATCAAAAGTCATGGGTGGGTTCCGCAGACCTTCGTTTTATGGACTGGAGCCACAAAATCACAGAGGTTATTCACATCTATGCTTGTTTCCCAGTTCAAGGGATGAGTTTCTTGAAATTCCAGACGTGTCTGATACCAAAAATCTTAGTTTCATCAGGACAATTTTAACAGTAGAATCGGACGTAAGTCAATTAGATAAACTCTGTTTGTAAGAAACTGGCATGAAAGCAATACACAGAAAAATGAGATGGCCTTTGCTGCAAAGACGACATTAAATCCTTATATGAAACCTCTGCGTCTTTGCCATAGGTGTTGGAGGTTGGCAAAGGATGCCCTGGCCTTCCCAATTAGAGAAGCAATCTAATCTACAGCCAGTCCACCGGGACTTATACAAGTGTCCAAGTAAACAAATTTATCTACCACATCGATTGGCCCGTCTGCAAGCGTGAGGTTTGAGCTTGTTCCCACCCAGTCTTGTAGCAGCACTTTACACTTTGAAAGTGTGAAGCGCATGCCAAACCATGCAACAGAACTATTTAGGTTATGTCGCTGGTTTGTCCTCTGGGCTGGGCAATTTGATTGCCCAGGTTATTTAAAATGGTTTGTATTTCTGCAAGATCTCAACCAATAAAAGCAATACCGTCCGCAAACTCAAGGTCTGTGAGGTTTCAGTGGCAGACAGATAAACTTCAAGCAGCACATCAATAAGTAAATTGAAGGAGGGCGAGAGGGGACAGCCTGCCCTTAAACCACTGGACGTGGTGAACCCCTGGCGAAAGCTTACCCCTTTTCAGAAGTTCACATACAGTGTCCTCCTAAGGGATATTTCCGATAGTTGAGTTTTTGTTTACTCAAGTGCATGCTGTTTGTCTTTGATGCGGTCGCGTAATTTTACTTTACTGGTTCCAAAGTTGCTATGGACACAATCATCCTCTCAAGTTAACCAGTACAAGGAAAGATCAGTTTGGCCGTGTTTGGGTCACATCAATCGTTGTTTTACATCAAAATTGAGGGTCGAGAAGCCATCGATCGTTCGGGTGAGGTTAATATGGTTAACAAGAAAGTTTCTCGATGGTCTCGACTATGTGCATTTGTGTCACTTCTGTCTTGTGAAAATACATTATTTTAAAGTTTACGTGAACCGGATGAACACAAAAAATGTGCTTGTTGATGAACAACGGCTTGCATTGCATGGTATATTATCTACCAACAGCTCGTTTTTGTTTACGTGTGTGGATCTGTTGGCATTGATTGACTTGTGTTTATGTACACGATCTAATTCTTCGAGCAGTCCACCGCTAAGCAGACTACACCCTGAGTGGAATTAGCTCACTCAGGGGACATTTTTGGGGGAACATTACTACAAAATGATTGCGGCCTCTCCGAAGACCAGACAAACTGTTGGAGCGTCAGATAGTCCACCTACGGTATCAGTCCATACTTCTATAGTGCGGTTTAAATTACTTTCTCTGCAGTTAGAGTTGAATTTCCTGCAGTTGGGGTTACTATTCCTGCTATTTAAGTCTTCATTCCTTCAGCTGAATGATCGGAATGCATTCATATTGTGAGCGATGGAGTGTGAGTAGGCCGATCCGAGTAATAGGCAACGGTAAAAAAAGGTAACGCTAATGAGTCAGACTAAAAAGCGGAAAGTTATTGATTTATATCCTTTTCACCTCAAATAATGAGGACTGATGCCTAATCCTAATTCCTTAATGGAACAAAACATCACTGTTGTTCAACATTCAGCAGTAGAGTATTCCTCCATCTTGCCTTGGAAATTTCGATGATGACTTATTTTACACGGATACGCAAATGAATGGTACCAGCTGTTTCAATTTCACCTTCGGTGAACTCCATACCCAGTGGCTACAAATTGAGCAGTGCACAAGCTATTCCCTATAAACTGTAAACAGCCTGTCCACCATCAGCACGTACATCAAACTGGGCTGTATATTCCAACAGGGCTTTGTGTACAAACCTGACCGATTACTTCATGTGCATACTTCATTGAGGGTCTTGCGCAACCGGATTACGTACGAGACAAAAAATAATTTTTGATTATGGACAATGAAGTCTACTCAAGTATGTGCATTGACACAGTTTGCTGGAGGCTTCATTGTTGTGCGTACCAGTAAGATGCGTTTAGTTCATTTGGTACCTCATCTAACAGATTCGAACTAAACTGAAGTTGTATCAATCAATTGGAAAATGTTTGGGACCGATTGGGTAGTCATCGTTTCAGAGAGGTTTGGTAAACAATCGGTGGATTTATTGCTGGGCAACGTTTAGCTTTTGACACAAAAGCTTCGTCAGGCCAAGTGAGTAAGTTACCAGTTAGATCAGCCGAGATGACATGAGGTGGTGCGCAGTTATCAACAAAATGGTCTGGGTCTAAAAGTACAAAATCCAAGCCGAGTAAGATCCAATTAACCAACCCCAAACCAATTTCCCCGACACCCCTCGACGAACACAGGCGAACAACTTCTGTGAACGACCCCAAGAGGAATATTCCACTAAGGTGTCCTAGACAGAAAAATCAAGGCGGCAAAATCGGGGTTCAACATGAACACAACTCCCCCCTAACCAATCTATCGTAGATATTAGTCATCCCCACTAACCAACAAACGGGAACATCAGACTGACACCCAGCACTGATCAATTCGGCTAGTCATAAGAAATCTCACGGATTGGTTCCCTGACTGCCTTAAAACCCGATCAACCTGGTAAATTACTCACTTGGCCTGACGAAGCTTTTGTGTCAAAAGCGAAACGTTGCCCAGCAATAAATCCACCGATTACTTACCAAACCTCTCTGAAATGAAGTTGTATCACTTTGTTCCGTCGAGAGTGTAAACTGCCTATAATGATCCTCCGGGCAAAGGTAAGGACTGATTGCAGATATCCAGTTACCTTGGCTAGCTTGGTTGGTGTTTGTGTGCTCATCTATTGAGTTTTGAGCGTACTGTTCCTCTAGACCGTGTGTGAGAGACTTCGACCACCGAAACTTGCATAGCTGTCGACTTACTATCGATGACACATATGTGATCAATGCACATGACGAACCTCGGCTGCTTTCCGAGGCAAATTGATCACTTGTACGAGGGAGGAGTTATTGCGGTTTCATTTGGTAGTTGGCTTTAGTTTGACGAATACTTTATCGGTTTGGTATTTAGCTCTTGTTTGACCTTGAAAAAAGAACTGGCACGACTGAAAAGGGCAGAGTGACCCAGATTGGAACACTCGATTGCAGATTATAATGAATAGGCTTTGGTGTGCTTCATGGCCTACAACATGAAGATGCAATTTGTCTGACATGAGACGGTCACCAACGGTTCAGATAGTCGGTTCAGATAGTCGAAAGCCAATTTCGTATGCGGACCTACGGTGAACAACCTAGACGCATTTTTCGATAAGTAGTGTACCAAGCCGGTTTTCGTAGAGATATCACATATCCAGTGTTTCTAGAACAAACAACTTTAAGGGGCGGTGAACGTCACCACACTGAAGCCCACTAATGTTGAATCTACCTCACGTGAGAGGTGTTTTTCGACGAAGGAACGTTTCGGCGTCCGTAAAATTCATTGTAGGGAAATTCGAGGCGAGAATCTTGTCACAGTTCGAACGTTGCGCTCCAGAGCCCAAAGTCGTATTGACTCAAAAGGTGTTCTTTCGGACAACGTTCTACACTTATCACCACCCATCCACCACCCGCACCACCACAGCCATTCATTTCAAACTAGTCACGAGCGGCGGGCGACTGAACCAGATTCCAGACATTATGTGGAAATGGTTTGTTTAAGCTGTACACACACCTACCGAGTTGTTCAAACATATCCCACAAGGTTAATGTGGGAGAGAACGCAAAATCATGCATACTCTATGGATGACTGTATGGTCGATGAGGTGACTTGTGCATGAATTTTCTGCAATATGGCCTATATGTGTCTGACTAGCTTGAAATCCTACCCATATTTCGCACGGTTAAACATTCATGCTTAAGACTTATTCCCAAAGAAAGAAGCAAATCATATCTTCCACCGTGCTTTGCCTCGAAAATTATCAGTTAGTGCGATTAAAGACAGTGTCTCACTTGAGGACTCCCTCTTCGTGCATCTCTGGAGGAGGTTCACGACAGAGATAGACAACTCTATATTTGGTCTGTCATTACAACGGTCACCTACTTAATACTAGAGCTCCAGGGACATAAACCTATTTTGGGCGCATCAACCTCCCACCCTTACGAAACTTGGATTTCCGTCAATCCAACTAACGGTTTAGCAGTAGGTAGTAATCCTGTCTTCCATTTGGAGCTTGTACACAACTCACATATAAGACGATAAAATTCTTAGGTCAACAGGAGGATGCACAATATCTGGGACTAAATATCAGACACTGGCATTGCTAACCCAAATTATGTGGCGGATGACCCACTTAACAAAATACTACGGAGTGAGACCTCACTGCCAGACAGGTATTGGTTTGCAGAATAGTATACTATAGTATACAGTATACAGTATACAGTATATAGTGCGAATGCGTCTAGCTAAACCTCACACACGGGGTTATCTTCAGTACCGTAGGTCCACCGGTCTTTGGTTTTTTATCACACTGTTGCTGATATGTTCATCGAGCTTGGCAATTAACTTGCGAACGTTTCGTCACCAAACGACGAGGTAACATCAATGCGTGGTTAGCTCGGCTGATCCATCCTGTAGTACTGAGGTTAGCCCTAGGTTTTCATCCCACCTTCATGATTCCCCGGTCAAAAGACCTGACAATACAATAGTAGCCTAGCCTTCGTTGGGTTTTCATGTTACTGCGTGAGATCATTTGTGGGCAAAACACTGGTCAATGGAGGGACGTTGCACACTGCATTGTTTAGCCAAACCATTCTGACTGGGATAGTTAGGAGAACCACAGATTTGCCCAGAAGGTCTTTACAGGAATACTTCTTCTCGAACCTGACAAAAGTAGGAAAACAATCCTTGATTTTCAGGAAAGAAATGATGAGGATTCGCACATCATTCCGCTCATGGTTTGATTACATTGGTTTTTGCCCCCTATTTCAAAGTATATGATTAGCTGCTAAGAACGATACTACGCACCTTTGAGAGTTCTTGTTCAGATGGGTTCGTAAAATCACTGATTTTTCAAGCTTGTGGTTCCGGATAGTGGCCGGAGGTGAGTCAGACTGATAATGTGACTACCGCCTTTAGTTGAGTCTTACACAAACAGACTATTTTGAAAGTCTGCTGAAATGTAGAAAGCTGAGAAGTCAAAATGTGGGCCTCCAAATTCCAGAGAGTGAACTTATGTGCGCCAACCGATTGAAGGGCCCGCTTAAACAGATCAAACTAACGTAGAGATCGTTCAAGCGGAAAAAAACGAGTCGTGGACAGTAATTAACTTATATTCCTTCGGTTCATTCCCTCTCTACCACACTCTGCCTTCTTCCGTTCAGGCCTTCGCCCAATCCTCTGTCCTCTCTATTTAATATTATGTATAGAACAGGTGGAATATTCATCGTAGTCTTAACGGAAAATAGGACAAACGCAGCAGGTCCCACTCAGCAGTTACGTAGCCCTTTGTTTTATTCACATCGGATTTGGGATTAATATGTGGAGACGAAAAAGCGGACGAAACGGCGTACTTTTGGAGTGTGCCGACTACTGTTCTGAAAAACTGTGTGTGTCATAGCCCACCTTCAAATTTGACTCAAAAGACTTTATCTCAGTTTACGATCAGGTGGATAATCCACTGTTTCGCATGTTGACACATAATTCTTTTATATGAGCTACCAGATTCATAGTTCATTCCGTTCTCGTGAACACTTGAATTCAACGTAAAAATGAATAAACTCGAGAGCGCTATTGACCTAGATGCAGGATAAACATTTAACGATTTTCAGCTACAAAGTCATATTTATGCGATACATGCCTAGACTTAGTGGCACATGCACCTGGGATTCCGATCAACGTAATAGAAGACAGGTGAAAACAGAACGATTAAAATCGGTGACTTACAACTTCTGACGTGCGCAACATTTTTCCTGGGATAGTGCTAGTCAAAGTTCGATGATGACAGTTTGGGCACATGTCCACCGCCAACCAGGTTGTGGGACGATATCGTACAAGGACCTGAATGAAATGCATTAAGTCCGTATTGGTGACTATCAGGATAGTAAAAACCTCCACGCAGTGAGTCAGCGGAATGCGCATGTCCAAAATTGGGTCACGGATGTGACATGTCCGTAATCTAGGCGAGAACGCCACCGAACGGCAAATAACCACAGACGTGTATGCACGGCTGTTTGGGCAGACTGGTCCAAGTAAGCCAACGCAGGAGACGCCACAAATTCTAGGACGCGTTGTCCCATGCTTCGATTGTCCTGTATGTGTCATCTTGCTTATTCACAAAGAATGAACTCGGAAAAACGCTTTCGTGGAAAAGCCACAGAATCACAATATAACGAAGCGGAACGCTCCGGCGAGCGAAAGAGTAGTTCAGCGGAGAGCAGCAGTTCATTGAAAGCTGACGAGCTTGATTAAACACACCCGTTTCTACCACTTGAACTGACTTTATTACCGGAAGTATGTTTTATGATTCGGTTGTGCCCGGTAATGAATCACAATCAACTGCAACTGAAAGATCAGCGCTGCTACTTATAAAATAGATCGAACGCTGGCAGCTAAAATTTCAAGTGGCTTTCCAAAATTCAGAACAGACACCCATTTTATATTATCAGGTTTTTAAAAAGATTACCGAAAAATCACTGACAAAACGTTAGAAATTCAAATTTCTTGCTTAAGGGGTGACTAAATTTGCCTAGGTTGATTTATCAAAAATATGAAATCATTAGAGGCTTTATTTCAGGGAACAAAAAGAAACACTCTTGCATACTGAAGAATGCTGGGAAACCTTGCTAAGATGCTATGGGCGTAAATATTACGAAAAGTCTATCGACTTTTCACCTTCTCCTCCATCATCATCATCATCATCATCATCATCATCACCATCATCATCATCATCACCATCACCATCATCATCATCATCATCATCATCATCATCATCATCATCATCATCATCATCATCATCATCATCATCATCATCATCATCATCATCATCATCATCATCATCATCATCATCATCATCATCATCATCATCATCATCATCATCATCATCATCATCCTCATCGTCATCATCATCATCATCATCATCATCCACATCCTCCTCCTCCTCATCATCATCATCATCATCACCATCATCAGCATCATCATCCTCATCAACATCACCCTCATCATCACCATCATCATCACCACCATCATCACCATCATCATCACCACCACCATCATCATCATCATCAGCATCATCATCCTCATCGTCATCATCATCATCATCATCGTTATCATCATCATGATCATGATCATGATCCTCATCCTCATCATCCTCATCATCCTCATCATCCTCATCATCACCATCATCATCATCATCATCATCATCATCATCATCATCATCATCATCATCATCATCATCATCATCATCATTATCATCATCATCATCAGTTGCTACCGGCCTCTCTTGGGTTAGCTTGCTAGTGTATAATTCCATTAAACAAATCAGGCAAGGTAACAGAACACAGAGCACTTTTGATGCCTCCAAACCAGAAATTCCCAAGTTTAGGATCACAGCCCATAGAGGGCTGAAATCAGCTCTTAGGAGAAGTTCAAGGTCCCCTTTTTGTATATCACCCTGTGAAAGGAAACTCATTTGTATCAGTCTTGTCGCATTGGCTCCATTCGATGTGGGGGAAGATAATTAGTTGAGATAATTACAGGCAGATCAGGGGAATTACGAATACGAGGAGGGTTGCCAATCAGACAATTTCGGTAGTCTGGTAAGAATTCTTCTTCCGATTTAGTCAACTGTATGTACCTGAATTTCTAGACCGACCGTTTGATTCATGATGAGTTTCAGTGAAATTCATTACCTCAGTCGTGACGATCAAATACACCCAACCTCACTACCTTTCACGATTTTGCGCAAAATGTTGCCCATAGATTTTTGTAAGGCAGACGTGTCAAGACAGGACTGTTCAGTTGAAAGCCACATGTTGGCATTAGTCAAATCCAGCCGCAACTGTTGAAGCTGATGCCCCATGCATAAGCACAGCAAAAGTTAATTAAGTAAACAATACCTTGTAAACAACAAATTGTGGACGTTTTGTCAAGCTGCAAAGCATTCAGCCAAATTCACTGAGAGTGATTTCCGAGGTTAATCGAATTCACTGACGCAACATAAGTAGGAAAAACTCTTTCTGACACGCTCGAATCCTTCCAAAACCTAATGGCGTATGGTGAAAAGTTTTGGTTCAAAAATGGTAGTTTTTCAAGCACAGCCCCTCCCATCCAATTTGTCAAAAGCAGATGGTTGCATCTCCCCCCGTATCGTGAGCAAAGAAATTATCTGGAATCTACGCGACTCCCACCACACAGTTTGTCTAACCTCTAACTTCGAGTTTCTCCAGGATCAGGTAGAATTTTAGGCGCAGCTGTTGCACCACGTTGCAAACATTCGCAAGGGATGTTCTAGCAATCAACGGCTGGCTTTCAGATCCTACAGGTTCATATTAAGGTGAGTTCACCACCGCAATGGACAGTGTGGGGCACACAACTCGGTGAATTTGACGTAGATGGCACAGTCATACATTTTGAAAGAATTGCACTCAACCAGAACAGTTTGGTCCTCAGTTTAACATTGTATACACTGAGCAGCTCTGCGACATCCGACTGTGACGCAAGCCTAACATGTGGCAGCATCAAATGGCAAATCACCAAGCAGGCGACGTTTGCATGCCTGAATGCGACGCCGAACAACAGTAACCCGGGTGATGAATTATTTAAGTGTAAAAATGATGCAGAAGATGTCGTGCCATGTACTCTGAATGGCTGAAAATTAGCGCATTGTTAGACCAACCATGTCTCACATAAATTCTGGCCAACAATCAGATCAAAACCTACAACAGTGACTATTGGCAGGGTAGTAAACCGGCTGGAAGTGTGGGAGTCACTGGACGTCTGTTACAAAATCGTTGTGACTTTTCAACGTCTTGAATCCAGTTATCAATGTAAGATATCTCGGTATGCTTAGCGTTTAAATTGATTCATCTCTGTTAGAAATTCAGGCTTAAATCAGTTATTGGATAAGTGATAAATTGGGTTTCTCATTTTCTAAAACAAATCTACACTCATAGGTTGGCTTATATTGAAATTCCAATTAACTGTGGGATGCAACCAACGGGTCGCATATAATGTAGGGATAGGCCCAATGTGAATAGCTAAATCATGAATGACTGCCAAAATAGTCAGCAGAGTCGACAAGAAAGAGCGGGCTAATTATTCACGAGTGGAACGAGCCAGAGCAAAGGTAAACTACTGCCTCCGTTTCAGAGCAAACTTTTTCAAAAGTAACACGATCGAACCTTCTCCACGTGTACGTCCAAGTCCGTATCTAGGAACTCCCAGACAGCGGTAAGTTTGGCGAAACGTACTGTGTCAAATGAACTCCTGTGAACACACAGGTGACACCTAAATATGTTCCAGTAACTACCTGCAGAGGTTACGGTTGATGCGCAGTCGGTTATTTAGTATGATGTTCATTACCTGTACAACATAGATCTCGAAAATGACTGTCATTCCTATGGCAAGAATGCAGGTACTGGAACAATGAGTAGTATATAACAATTACATCAAATGATTTCACAGTCAGTGTATTGATTTAATGTTTTATTATCAGCAGTGAAGCGAGTTGCTCTGATTAAATTTACCAAGTTTTCATAAATATTCTCCTGTTGAAAAGACTGGACTTATTTGGCAAGAATTTCACAATGTATACATAATTTAATTACCATGGGTGTCTTCGCCACATTCGTTTCTCTTATGATTTCTGGGCTTACTTTCAGTCTTTTGAAACAGTCCGAAGACAAAAGCTTGATAAAGAAAATTCAGAGGTATCTGGGTTGATGTGCGAACCTTGCGGTATCCCTTTTAAAGCTATGCGTCTTCAGTCAGTTCACCGAGCAGAATCAGCTTCAACAGCTCCAATGCGCACGCCCGACTCATTAGGCTAGAGAGGAGAAACTCGTCTGGTAGCTCAATCCTGTGACACTATGCACGAAGTTTCCGACTAATCCAGGAAGGTATGTGAGAAAATATTCTTCGTCGACGCTGGAAACCATCCTTTTGGAGGCGTTATCACTGGCTCGAGCTTGAAGTCAAGTATCAGAGTTTAGATGATTGGCTGTCCGAGGTGGTACTGCGTATGAACCAAGTGTATAGCAACTGTATTGACGTTGGTCAGTTCGTCTTATCAGTGCCTTAGCTACACCTATAGACTTGAACGACTTTTGACAAGGAAACCTTTCGACGCCATGAGCCGTTGATGGCAGAATGACCCGTTTTTACTGCATAAGCCAAATAGAAGGACAGCTAGATTACTGTCAGGAGACAATTAAGTTATCTAGTTGGCAGCTCACACAATAGATTTGTTCTGGCTAACTTGGATGGTGCAAGCAATTAAAATGTTTGCATATTTCAGTAGACCAACTTTCTTGATCTTGCATCCTTTTTTGCTAGGAATTTAATGGAAAGGTGAAACGAAGTGAAACCTTCCTCTGATGTGCGTAATGCAAACTTAAAGGGATCTCTCCAATGGTACAACGTCCATGGCAATCTTTTGGTAAGCTTTCATCTATCGACTGATTAGATGATGACTTTTGGTGCCCAGGGTCAACACAAGTAATGTTCACGCTGGAATAAAGATGAAAAATAGTTGCATTCTCGAACTGTCCTTTGGGGAAATCCTGTTTTGGAAACATTGTATTCAATCAGCTGACCGATCAAACCTGGAAACAAGCGTCCAGAAACTCTTCACATCAGCGATTCTTCAATCAGACATTTGTATCTATATTGGTATTTGCGCTTCAAATGACGCTCATAATTAGTTGATATTCATTTGTGAGTTTTATTCGTATAAACTGACTGGTAGCTCTTATATTTCAACTCATCCCCATCAGAAGTTAGTATACCATGACCTGTTTTCCCGTCATATAGTTTTCCGTAGAAAAATACGCTTGCAAACATGGGCGCCGAAAGACACTGAGAGCAAAATTATGGTCTATAGAAAGGGCTAAATAATTGTGGAATGCCAGTATCACTACATTTACTGCGAACGGAACCACAAATGATGGATTCAAGGGTCACCTGACGGACGGATGCCTTCATACTCTGCTAGCGCATGGGCGAATGGTAACTTTGGGGTAACAGACGCGCATGAGATAAACCTAGAAAACCCGTTCGACCTGTGAAGGTGGACCAAGTGGTTGGCAACTGGCTGGATAACGAGTAACATCATTAGATATCCTCCGACGGATGAGGGTGGTTAGATAAAAACTCAAAACAATCACTTCCACCTCGTTTGATGATGTCCCATCATACGAAACATTGTCAACAGGTGCCAAACCTTTAACATGATTGTGTAGAATCAACACGGGCCTGGACACATCGATTTTAGAATTGTCCTTCACAGCACAGAATACTCATACCAGAGTGAGTACTGAGACTGCACACTGGTTCGGAGCAAATCAGATAGTATATGTAAGGCAGTGACTTCTTAACAGAGTTTTATTAGCTTATACTTGTCTGTGGGTGATATGGGTGACATATAGGGGAGGCATTCTTATATATCAGATATCACCATTGAGGGTCACAGTATTAATACACTGTCTACAGTGTGTAAATTTTTATCATAGAAATTTAGGGTACCTGTAATGCTATTTGCTCGCAGAATGGGTAGAGGCTGTACTCCCTTAGGAAGTAGCACGCCTTTAATCGAATCCATTTGGGGGGTGGGGGTTCTCCGTGAGTGGTCTGGTGTACTGTTTGGTGTTCAGGCAAAAATAAGCCTGACGAAAACTTAGAGACTATATTTGCCTGAAGAGACCCAAAAGATCGAAGTCGGGTAGTGGGCTTCCAAAGAGTTCTCAGTAACATTATGAGTAGTGTGTTCCTTCTAGAGAGTTTACCAATATGTTACATTTGATGCAACTAAAACATGAGTTGATATTTATGCGGCACATTCAGTTGAAGGATATCATTAACGAGAGGTTTAGCAGGGATTTAGCTTCCAATATATTCTCATAAACAACAAAAACCACAGCAAAGTAATGTTGATACACTAATTTAGTAATTGTCTGAATTTTTTCTAGTGAGAAACAGCCGCTGCTTTTGCTTCCAATTAGGGAAGCGAAATACATGTGCTCATTAGCTACCTCCTTAGATGGCGGTGCATATTTTATCGAATTCGGTAGTTTATCTAGGTGGGTTTTAACAAAGAATAATAAATCATATTCCGATCAATTTTTTCCATCAGTTGGAAACCGCTTGGAACCGACTGATATGTAATCGATTTCTTATTATCGTTTTTGTAAGGTGGAAATCATTACAGGAGCCAGGTTGCCCCGCATGGGGAAGACGTTTTCTCGTTGACCAGAGTTCTGGTCTTCTCTATCCATTCAGAACTACGCACGTTCGAGTTAAAAAGCGAGCTAGTCACATCGTCCTAGCGGGGTAATGTTCAGCTGTTCAGATGTGACAATCGGGTGAGGGCAGGTTGCACTGGTGTAGTGGTGGTAAATCGTTTGCCTAACATACCAGATGTCTGGAGTTAAAATCCCGGTACGATCAGGCATATGCAGTGACGGCTAACTCTCATGTGAGTTCCAGTCACGTGTCTCCACTCTCTAATGTGGACTCATCAGGAGCCATGAGACCAGAAGTATTTAGATAACAATGATACGAATGTGAAGTCTATGACTACCGCAACTACCTACAACTGGTTCGGATTTTTTGGTGTAGTACAGGGAAACAATAGAAAAGCAGACTGGTACCACCATGGATGTGTTGAAAAACAATACGAACTGATTACTGGCCTGGTTGTCACAGTACATTTATCAAGAACAGCCAAGACCTCGCACATTAGATTTTGGCAACACAACAGTACGCTTGGGCTCAGATATCGTCTCATGAACCTGCGTAGGCATACACTCCGTGAGAAACTCTTCCGCGAGTTGAAACTAACGCGCATGCAGATTGAAAGGGTGAGGCGAGGTAAATGCTTTATTGAAAACATAATGTGAGATGCGGCGGACATTTTTCTCCGTAGGACTGCGTTGGTGGACTACGGGAATAGACCACCCAATTGTAAAATCACACGGAACAAAAATAAGTCAAACTGGTTTGGTTACTTTTTCCTACCTTTTGAGAGATCCCTACAACGTCGCGGTGTAAAGCCAGTCACCAAACTCACAGTGGATATAGTATGTCAACACCCGAATACCCATCGGGTTTGCTTCAACCAGTTAATTTATGAAACTTCACAATGTGCATGCCAATGAATCTAACCGACATGTGTGTATCAACGTGTATAAATTTATATCTTATATATATACCTTATATCTTATATATATCTTAGTATATATCTTAGTCTTTCGTAAGCCACATCGTCCTTCGAAAAATTACGGGAGTGACCAGTGTAGGAAGACGGATTCAAAAGGTATCCGACTCAGAGGACAAACGGAAACAGGTGACGGGGTTTCAAATAAGTCCGGAAAATATCCCTCAGATTCTCATAAAGGAAACTACTCACAAGTTTGCTGAAAAATCTTCGACAACCCACGACCGGCTTCACTCTTCTTGGGTCTCATCGGGTAGGCACAGTGTCCGAGATTCCGTCAACCCTATGTTCTGCTTGAACACAAATTGGATAGATTTCGACAAATACACTCATTTTCATATCAGTTTGGTCTTTAAGAGGAATTCAGCTAAATCTCTCGTCTATGACATTCTTCAGTTGATTCTTGATGTTTGCCGTAATATTTCTGTTTTGTACGGGAAAACTGTACTACCGAACCATTCCATATTGGGTTTGTTGTTAAATCAAACTCAGTAGTTATCCATCTTCTTACAATGTGTTTGCATTCTCAAGCTGTATCGCTTTTCGGTCGGTCACTTCTAAACAAATATCTTCACTTCGGGATTACTTCGATGCAAAGAGCTGATGAGCAGTGAAAGGGAAAAACTAGGCCAATTGGTCCCCGGAAAATAAAAGCTTTTAACTGATGTGCACTGCATCTGGACGCTGAAAGACACGTGGTAATTCCATTTACTCTGAGATACTCGTAGAAATTGTTGACTTTGTCAGGCCCGATTGCAACAAAACAAACTGATAGGGAACTCAGCGGATTTATGTACCCCACACTATACACGTAACACACTACTCATAAGATTGCTGAAACCTATACGATAACCCTTGCAGGGATCTGCCCTACTTGGAGTTCATCAGGTAGGTGCAGCCGCCGAGTGCCTGTGAACCTTATGTTCTACTTGAACCCAATTTGCAAAGAGAATGTTACAGGCTAGAGATTCAGCTGGGATTCAGGTGAGTCTCCTATGAGTCTCCCATTGATATGCAAATGAGTGTACTTGTCTAAGCTGGACGTCTTGCTTCACGTTAACTTAGTTACGGTCTCATGTTGCAATTTGGTTTTAAGCTGCAAACCTCTCGGTTGTGTTGGTTCGTTCGCTTGGCCCAAACTTGTTGGACTAGTCCTGAGTACTCAGCAACTACGAGGAGATTCTGTCTGTTTTTCGATCACTGACGTACAGACTTCTCTTGTGGCATAAATCCAAGCATGTGAAATGGCGAATTTGCACTGCCTCGTGAATATGGAATTAAATGTTTAGGCTCTAGTGAGTGAAAACCCGGTCATCAGCTGTCGAATATTTTAGAAAGTACCATTTGTATTGTAGCCTGGTGGAACAATCAAAGTGGTTGTGATTAGATCAACTGCATAAGCGGCAATTCTATCGTTCACATCCACGTTCTCCTCCATAACCTCTAACTGGTCGTCCACTTTTCGATACTCACTGGATTTTTGGTGACGTTGATGACGCCCGAAAAATTCGAAGCCATTTAGTTGCACCTATGAATCTTTACTTACATGAATACAGGTGTAACGGTGGGTAGTAGTATATCTGGCTGAGCTGATGAATGTCAATTGGGAAACAACAGTGGATCACATAAATCAGAATGGATGGTATAATCGATAACTATATGACCAAGTACACTCATTTACAACTTGACATCATGTTCATGGCGGACTCAACAGAATTACAGCTGAGTGGCTCTCCAACCGCATATTTTGTGCAAAGATCACCCCTCAAGCACATTACTGGTAGCGGACTGTCGAGACTTCTTTTCCAGCCTTATAAGTTGTTTTATGCCCGAAAAATTTACTGCGATATCTCGAGTGTCGCACCAACTGAAATATAGGGCAGCTTTATGGCCCACGCAGCTGAAAGGTATACTGAAAGAGGAGTCTAATCAGGATCCAGATGAGTCCCCTTTCAAGGAGTTAAGTCGCAAGTGAGTGTAGTTCGCCATTTGTGTACACTTTAGTGTCCGGGTTGAGCACAATGTTGACGGACACTCGGGGACTGCGCCTACCTAATGCGCCCGGAGGAGGCTGAAACTGACCGTCGAATTGTTTTAAACAATTTCATAGTTGCTGTGTCATTTCAAGTAAAAAGTATTACTAAATTCATTCCAACCGATTTTCAAAATTGAAGGAATGGATTTCGAAATATTCAATCGGTTAACTCGGATACACAATACAGGCCCACGTGTTCGCAGCAAGAGGATCGGAACATGTAGCAACGATTTTTAGGTAAATAAACTCGTTTATCACATTCATCATACGTTTCTCATATGAGAATCAACATAATGTAGTAGCAGTTCCGTTGCTTTGGTTAAGCGATTCAAATGAATTCAAGGTCGCATATGAAGGTCATGTGGGGTTAGTGTATCCTAGCCAATCAATCGACAGTTTCTTTTCAACAGTTGATTCTCGGCAATCCAAAAGGCGGACTTTCTAAAATCGATGTTGTACAGTGTTTCCCAAATGGGAATGCTTTTTCAGAGAGGACGACACATGCACAATGTAAGAACCATCGATCTTTAAGACGACATCACTACCGGTTGTTTTTCGTTTGAAGGTTTTTACATAGAGAGAGCACTATGTCAGTAAACACTGTCGTCAACTGCATCTTTTGAATAGTGAGAACTACGTATGAATGATCAGTTGTGAACCCCCAGACAAACAGCTTGGAATTTTGCATGAATTTATTTTACATCTCAGCCATCCAGACATGGGTAAAAGTATTTCCGGCAAGATCCAATGCAGGCCAGTGTCCCTATTCTGAGGGCTCCTGGTAGTGCAGAGACGATTAAAAGTGGGGATTGTTAGGCTTATCTGGCGGTGAAGTATAGAGACACTGTGCACTAATGAATGTTTCACCGATGAACTGGAATTGTTTGCACGGGCCTGAAACAAAACAGGTATCCTTCGCGTTTTAGTGGAATGCACCATGAAGTAGGATATAAATACAGCGAGCGTGATGCAGTACCCAAAAAACCGATCTAGACAGATCTCAATTTGAAAACAAATTAATCAATTACGGCAGTGATCTCAAAATAATGGGGGACAAAATTGCACTGTGTATACCCGCTGACAGCTGGACACCAAAAAATTACTTTGTGGTCGAAGTTATCGGTTTAAAATGTCGGATACAGTTGCGTCACTGGCCGCGAACTACTTCTCGTTTCAGCGTTTTTCCCCCTCTATGCGAACGAAAACCATGTACTCGGGAGTTCCCTGTGGTCACTACAATCAGTGGAACACACTCTTCTATATGCGATCAGCACCAACTTGATGCTTACGCAACAGATCATATACTTTTTAGTTGGCCTACCTATCCGATGTGTAATCATGAGATAAACTTTGATTTTCGTCAGCGCTCTATAACTCTGATTGTGAGCATTGATTTTAGTGTTGGCAAGACACTAGAAAATCCCCATATTTACCAAACTTCGTATTTTTACTGTCATTCGAGCACTCATAATATTTATTTGAGTAATCTAAGTAGGCAGTTCTTCCACGTTCACTCGCTGAGGCCAATAGGGACAAAGGCTCTAGCACGGATAGTGTTCGCGGAATCCGATCACACGGTTCTCTACACAGATTTGCTCTTGAACAGGATACAGTAAGCGAATAAGAAGACGACCAATCGCCGTGACTGAATTTCTTATTGGCCGGATTCTCACGAAAAAACGAGTGTTGTCTGTGCGAATTTATCGGTGACTGCTGCTATGAGAGCGATGTACTCATTGGGAAGACGTATTAAATTCCACCGAATGGTTCAGCATAGCCGGATGAATCAAACTCCCTTAGGAAAAATGCCTTTTGATTACAAAGGGATTTTTCTTTCAGTGTTGTTCCTCCGAAATTTGGCAGTGGCACAAAATCACCGTGAGTTTTAATCGAATCATCCTATGTGCAAGAACCAGTGAACAATTAGTATTTACTTCCTTTGCTATGTTCACGTTTAGCAGTATCTTTTCAAAAATACATGCATTCATTGACCTCAAATGTGGAAATGAGTGTAGGTGATTAATTGAACTGAAAGTGGTCATGACACCATTTGCAGATTCATTTGGGGTCTACTGGGGACATAACATAATCCCAACACAATCTCGCGTTTGTGTTACCTGTCACGTCAAGACTCCCTTGTCTTGAAAATTGCATCAAACGAAGCGTGAGAGGTCTTTGTGCAGCACGTGCAATTGAACAATGTAATAAGCGGGGGATTCACCTGAGCCTGTGATAAACACCAATTTTATTTACAAAGGAGTATAGTTCATCATGTTGATTATGTTCAAGCAGAACGTGATATCGTTGGAAATTCACGGACTACGCCTATCTGAAGAATCCGTAGAGGGGTAAACATGCATATGAAGACGCCATCTTTTGGAATTAACAACAGAAGTAGTAACAATCGCCCAGCTATAACACCGTTTCGGTGCTTAGGTGCCATGCAATTCAGTGAAACTACGAGGGCTGTGATTCCGTCAGGTTGCCCAAGCCTGGACCCGAGCAGTCGAGATGCCAGCGGTATGGCTCGAGCCACGGACCTTTCGGGTAGTAGATTCGCGCCTCAATCTTGGAGCTACCTCAATCACACTTGTTGGAATACAGACTGTTAACCTGATATATTCAACAATGGAACCATCTGACAAACGGGCTTCGGTATTTCCTGTCACTTTATATTCGATCCCCCGATAATTCTGCCGATATACATTTGTTTTTGTAGATTTGTGGCAGCCGATATGTGCTGGCATTAATTCGAACTTACCAAACGAATTCCGTGTGGGCTGGACAAAGAGTGGGGAAGTTAAGTTCATGGGGAGTATACAAACTGTCTTTACCTGGTTCTGTTAGGCGCGGCTTCGAGGGAGATAAGGCTAGTGGATTATAGCCGGTATCGATTAGTCCAGTGGACTCCTTTACCTTTTATGAAGTTAGGGATTAGAAAGCAAACGTTTACTGTGTTATGAAAAGCCCAAGGAATCTTTGGTTGGTTTGCCCAAAGTATATTTCGGCCAGGAAATCAATCGTAACTTACTTTACTGTGATGGATTTAACAACAGTTTCTTGTAGTTCAGAGTGATAATACCTGGGACACCATATCAAATCTTTGTCAACGTGCACATTGTGTCGTTTGTGCAAACGTACTAAGCGAGGTGGGATGTGACACCAAATTTCCGCAATCCTATCTGTACCAACCTAGTTTGTCCGATTTGAGAATACGACAATTGAAGAGGGGTTCGCTTTGTCTGATTGTCTGCCTTTCGGGTTTCATTGCATAAAGCTGTGTACCAATGTTTCATCATGCTATTTGCTACTATTTTAGTGTCGGAACTGGATACACTGTTTGCACACTACACGCCACTGGGTAAGTTATTACATGGTGCCGAAAATCATTTGTATCATCCCACTTCACATTTGGTGAACAGGAAAGCTTTGATTTGTTCGAATACACCTTTGGTGAAGGACGATTTTCATCTTCGATCTCATCAGACTTATCATTAGTCACGTGATAGGTCTGTTTACTCCCATCTGAAGAGACAAGATGTGGACGACATTTTATCACTCACAAACTCAGCAAGCTTTCCGTCACCAGATGTGTATCGTAAGGTTTGGTATACAGCCCATTATATGCGATGGCTGCTTAACAATGCATGCAAAGGGACATACGAGTAAAGGGTGAGGATGCGCTGAAATCATTAACACAAAAACCATGCTAGGATCCTGCGTCCAAACAAGACTGAACATCAGTCTGTCTGTCTGAACAATGGGCTGGAGTTATTCTGTGGCGAAAATCAGGTAGCTTAAATCTGTTAAACTAATATGTAAATGGTCACTTCTGAAGTTTCCTGAAGCGATCACGTATTCGAGCAGTGAATGACCGGTTGAATTGCGTTATCTCTAAATTCTACCGCATTTATGTGAATCGTGGAGAGGAGTGGTCAAATACAGTCTAGAATGCCTTTCAAATGCGGTTATATGAAACTGTTTTGAAGCGTGCGGCATTTTTGAAGTGCGAGAAAGCACAAGAAAAACTTAATGTATGGAAACAGTGGAAGCCAAATTCTCACCCCAGAAATATCAGCCTTACAGTAACTCTGCTATCGGCAAATTTCAGGTAGTTTCTACGCTTAGCCGTTTGTAAGTTGACGGGCCGGATTACTTAGAAAGCAAAAAGGTGTGGTGAGGCTGCCCTGCTCTCTATTTGCGCTATCTGAAGAGAGTAACTTATAGGTGTTTTTAAATACATCAGGGAAGTAATCGCTAACGTCGAGGCAAAATGGCTTACATGCCGCCTGTACTGCTTGAAGTCGATATCCAGTTTTGGGCACAGGAAATTAGTCCCTAAATGTTTCTCCTGATTTATCACTTTAGGCTGAATGAAGTAACTACACGAGACACAGTTCTTCTCGTCCGCTCGAACTCATCGGTTCCCATACCAAATTTGCACACGTGCCCGGAATTTTACTACCGTTGGTCAGCAAGCCGATGTCAGCCAGACGGACGTGGACGTTTTGTTTAAAACGAAATGTGTTTTCAATATGTTATTGAGTCCAGACGTTGTATACCTCTTTTCACAATTTTTGGTACAATATCTTTTCGAAAAACTGTACGAAATTAGAAAACATCTCACACACATATGCCAGATATATATGGAGAGAATTTTTCCAGCCGAATAACCAAACATGTTCATATTTTATATCGCAGCAGTTTCACATGAAGCCGGTTTGGAAGAAGGCAGAAGGGAACGTGGTGAAATTATGTCATTTCGATTCGCACTAGCTTCAAATGCCACAACAACACAACATCCCACTGAAAACTACGGAATTTCGTTTGAACAGACCGTCACTTTGGGGCAAGCATCAAAAACAACCGAACGAGGTGACCGGAATAATGTTCACCAATGTCCGGTATGTGGAAAAACATTTCAATACCACGCGATGTTAACGTGGCATCAGAAATCGCACACCAATTATCATGATTTCCAATGTGGCCTGTGTCCAAATGCTTACAAATATCCAGGGCATCTTAGTGGACACATGAAAACAAAACATCCGAGTGAATTTACTGGACCCTACAGAGCATCGAGCAAACAAGTGCAAGAATCAATCAGGGCGGGCAACCCCTGTTCTGAATGTAACAAATGCTTCAAATCTTGGAAAGGTCTACAACAGCATCAGAAAGTCGTTCACAAGGGAGCAGACCGTTCAGTTTGTGAGGAGTGTGGTAAAACTTTCTCCCAAAAAAACAGCTTACGCAAACACGTCAGAACTGTGCATGAAAAATTGGGTCCTTTCATTTGCACGGAATGTGGAAAATCGCTCAGCTGTTTATTCGCTTTAAAGAGGCATATCAAGTCTACGCACGAAGCTGCGCCGAAAGATCAATCCATCTCGTGAGTCAACGGTATCATACTGGTTGAAACATTCTCAACGCCAAAGACTTCAAATGCAACAATACACTATATATATTTTTATTTCTCCATCAGGATGTGGGTGCACATCAACTTAGTACAGGACACCATTGGGTCACTGGATACTAAATAATGATATTGATCGGCTGCGATGAAAATCTAACTAGTTTGACAAAGAGGTACATTTTGAAAGATTATTGTTCTATGTTTGCCTCTTGGAAGCGTTTTTCATCTGCCTTAACCGACTGGTTCTAGAGAAGAGAGAAGAACTTAAAACGGAAACATTGAAAATATTATGTAATCACGATGCTGGATTACCCACTTTGCCAGGAATTTTGGACATCCTATGCTAAGAGTGTTTGCGATGGCCATTAATCAACTGGCTCGTCAAATACGGTATGTAATATCATCATCATCATCATCGACAGCATGACATCAGTGTTCAACACCGATGCTTCACTGCCGTACAACCATGATTTATTTGAAAGCCTTATTGTGAAGGAAAGAATAAAGGTGGATGGGTATGTAATATAAACACACATGAAACTAAATTCAAAATCCTGTGAAGTTTAATCAAAATAATACCTGAGAGAGTCATCCACCCAAAGTGAACATTCGTACCTTCTCAGCAACTGCTAACCGCTTCTTGTCTAAAACTGTACTTCCTATAGTAAAGCCTGGTGGAATGCGTGAGAAATCTTTTCATGTGTAGCATGTTGTGCGATAAATCACATCACGTGTTTTGAATCATCATCATCAGCGTCAGCTATAAAAACCGCGTACTTGCTGTACATTGGTTATGGCTTTCACAGTTTCGTTCTCCCTTGATTTGGGGTGAATAGCTCCGCATTGGGGGGGGGCAGTAGCTCAGATGATTGATGTGCAACTACAGGAGTGTCAGTGGACTTTTCAGTGGGGAGATCGTGAAGGAATGACATGCATTGAAGGTAACAGCTCGGATGCACGAGTGCCACTGAGGGCGTGACTGGGTCGTGTCTGACAACGTCTGATACTTACTCAAGTAATCAATCCCTGAATGAAATCGCCTTGGCTGCGGCATTTGCGACATTTCACTGGAATGTGATCCATTTAACATAGGAAATAGGGAAAGCTCGTTATTTTTTTTCCCGATACACCTGCAATAAAAAAAGCTGGTTGTTCAAACGATTCCTCTTAAAGCGCTATTTCTAAGCCTAACGGATTATCGGATTCAGGTTGTAGGTAATGCCAACTGAATGCATCAAATCAAAACCTCACAACGACAAATAAATTATTTACTGGAGGTGTGGGGGGACTCGTGAATTTTCGTTGAAGAAACTAATCGTCCAATCACGGAATTCTCATCACGCGATAACGTACTGACTGTGATCTCCAGCAGCGATCCGTTAGGTCAAAGGTTCAACTCTGAACTGCGTATAGGCTATTTTAGGAGCATTAGGCTATTTTGGCCCTCTGTGTAAGTCTGACGAATCTGCACAGAAAATAAAACGACGCAAGAAAATGAGTGAAATTCTTTCGAGTTGGACTAGTTACACAGTAGGAAACGAGTACATGCATGGTGATACTTTGGGAGATTTTTACACCCAATAGGAACAAACAGCAGCATGACAAAAAGGGGTTTTAGGCCGTAAAATAAAATTGAACCTGAGAATTGTAACAGCAGACCTGGGAAAAAGAATTTATGCAATCCGAATTGTTGGAAACTTCTTAGAATGCTTTCTTCGTAAAGAAAGGAAACGTCTATTATTCGCTTGGTGGTGCGTTGCCTCTTACTTTCTCGGTCATTATCTGGTCGCTTTATTATCGCCTGCGAAAGCTAATTAACTTGCGATGCCTCACCGTATAAATAGGATAAAATGCATACACATGGATGGGATCAGTTGATGATTCACACTGCTTTCTACCCATCAGGGCTTTTTATCACTGCATTGGCTGACAGTCACTTTGATGTTCAGGTGAGCTCCATACCCACGTCTTCAAAAATTCTATAGAACGACCGGTTTAGAGGGTTACTGCCGAATGTGATGAAAAATGCCAGCTTCAAAATAGAAAGTGAGCGATTCACCCGCGGTTCCATTGCTAGTGATTCAGCATGAGGACTCCTCTGCCAAATATCTTTGATTATTGTCATGTGACAGCCCCTTAGAAGTGTCGTTCAATTCATGTTGTGTCCGAAATATTCCCGAACATCCCAGAGATGCACTAGGTGGACATTGTGTGGCAAACCAATTCGGACGCCTATCTATCAAATAACTATCTTGCCAATGACAGGTTTGCACAACCACAGGCTTTCGACTCACTCTCAGTATGGATAGTGTCTGAAGGCATTCACCGGTATGGGATGAATTTGGTGATATATATTGGTTGTACTGTCAGTTCGGTGATCCGACTACGATCCACTATGGGAAGCGGACAAATTCAGGTACTCCGTAGGTAAATTGGATTACACATAATCAGATAAGTAGCAGTAATTTCTCTGATCTTGAACCCAGGCCCACAATGTGCCATGACCCATTAGTTCAACTGGGGAATTCCCAAGAATTCATACTATCTGCAAGGATAGTTGAGTAAATTTTTCAAATTCAGGGTCAGTTTTGGTAAGATTTTTGCAATAATACGCATTATTACGCATTCAATGTTTGTGAAGTAACAGCAGCCGCATTGGCATGCCTGGAAATGTGAGAATCGACCATGGGTAATTTGGAAGATTCTCTTCTTCGTGGCTGACACGGTGCGCAGTGAAATCGCGTGGAGGCCTATAATTCCAATATCTATCAGCCCCCTATCCTCGACGGAACAAATCTCAGACCTTAGAACTAGGCGATTTGTGGGACAATTGACTATTTTAGTGTTTTTTGGCTATTAGGAGGATTTTGAAGCATAGATGAAGGATTCATTCCGGCATAGTGGAACAGTAGTACTTAGTTGTGAAGCGGAAGAAATCAAATTGTTTGTACTTCAGTCAACAAACTGCCTAAAGTAACTGTTTACGCATCTCAAGGGGCAATTTTTTCTGATCCATCTGGTAAGCGTTCTCTTCTACAGAAAAAGAGAGCGGAATTATTTTGAAAAAAAATCGTCTGATTTTTATGACGAGTAGGCAACCATGGTGTGGATTTTGTAGCATATTACTGACAAACGTGATCTGATGAAACTGTGCCGTGGTGCTCTAAACAATCGTCAGTCATATAGAATTCTAAATTAACGTAAACGTCAGAGACCCTTATCTACTTTGGAGGTAATGCACTGCGCGTCATATGTAGCCGTGGCCACCTTTCACCAAGCGGTTTTTCGGCCAACACATTGACAGAAAAGCAGCGTTCGATAAGCGATGCTATGGACGCTGCTCGTTTTTCCTGAGGTAGCCTGCCCGTAGTTGATTGCTTGTAACACTGCCCAGGTTGAAATCTTTCCGACACCATCTTTGTTCTATTCACAAAACTGAATACACTCCACTATAGCTTTGAATCGCACGAAGTTTACCAGCACTAAATACATTCTTCTTCTGATGCTAATTTATTGGTGATTTCGATAAAGACACTCATTGATCCTTGTACTCCCTTGGAGGATAGAAAAACTAGATTATTTTCTCACTCGACAGCTACTGTGTCCTTCTTTTCTAGCAGCGACCCACCAAGGAATACCTCCAGATGCGGATTTCTTGTTGAGGAGATAACTCTCAACAAAATACACTGATTTGCAAACAAGTAGAAGTTAAGGTCGACGGAAACTCGGGGACTGCGCCTACCTGATGAGCCCCAAGAAGGACGAAACCGGTCTTGGGCTGTCGAAGAATTTTCAGCAACCTTATGAGTAGTGCATTACGGGATAACTCATAGTTATGCTAATGGTCTCTCATAGTAAGCCGAATCGACCCACTGGTTATATGAAACCATCTGATCTTTGAGAGCTGGCTATTGTGATATTCTGCTTCCACAACTGACATTGAGTCAAGCAAACCGGGGGTATTGATACTTTCGTGGGTGAAACGAATAGGAAAATGTGCAATGTTCTCCAGATGATTAAGTTTACATTCACTTTCTTGTGACGAGTGGATATCGGAATGCATCTCTTGGAGGAGGTGAGCAAGTCGCAGGGTTTGCGTGACGACTGAATACCCTGCAATAGGGACTGTTTTAAACGAGTTAAAGCTTCAGATAAAAAGGATTTAATGCCAGAAATTTGAGCGGAAATCGGCTGCAGAGCTTTTTTCTCCAAAATCCTAACTACTCACAACATACAAAGTAGCGTTCGATCGTCCATACGTTTGTGGCACAAACTGAAGCAATACGTCAGGAACGTAGTTTGGATTCATCGTCAGTGTATATGGCAGCAGTACCCCGCATAAAGTGACGGAATCTCTTTTACGTGTAAAAATGAATTGGGAAGTATCCAGTGAAGAGTGGAAATAAAGTGGAAACATTCAACAGCGTTTAAGATATCTGTCTATGTTGCTAAGGTGTGATGCCATCAGTTAGGTTGATCCGAATGATGATGGAAACCTCTTTCAACACAAACTGAACATGTCAGTCAGACGACAGCTGTCTAATTAGTTGCATTGACGAAAATAATTCAATTACACTTCGGTGACCAAAAACCAGGTTCTTAATTTCTAACTCACAACCTACGCAATTGTGAGCAATAGAATAGACTGCGATTCCCCCATAATTTTCAGTCTTCCGTGTAAATTCAGAGTGGGGAATTGGCGAACTTTTGGACTTCCTGTGACACTCGTTTATCTCCAGCTACCCTGTGAGTTATCGTGGTGGTGACTTGAATGAAAACTGCTCCACGCTCGGTTTCGCTTTTTTCAGGCACGTGGGACAGAAAAAAATTACCAGCTCATTCCCTATTTTGTGACAAGTTTCGATTGAATGTGTTGTCCAAAGTTCTCAAAACCGGTCGTTGATTGTCAGTGTGGCTTCCTAAAATTATGAGTAACGTACTTTCAGGAAAATAAGTTGCCATGTTTCGGGTACCGTGCCTACTGAAACGTAGGGCAGCATCTGTGCAGCAATTTCAGTTGAAGAACATCGTAAGAGGGAGATTAAGCCGGGATGTGTTTGAGTTTCCTGGAAAAACCCAACCATTTAGCAAATAGGCGCATTTCGCGAATTGCTTACAATGTTGTTTGAAATAGCAGATAATGTTAACTGAACGAAACTCGGAGACTGCACCCATCTGATGAAGCTAGAGAAGGATGGAACCGGTTGTGTGCTGTCGAAGACTTCTAAGCAATCTTAAGAGTAGTGTGTTCCGTCTGGAAGATGAACTGCAATGTCTCGAATATCACATCAACTGATACATGAGGTTGCCTGTGAACAGCAACTGCAGTTGAAGAACATCATAAATCAGAGTTTCAGCTGAGATCCAGTGAGAACTGATTCGTTTCAACCCTTGCCAACACAAACCAGACTTCTGCCGTTTTTTGACAAGCTAGTTCGGTAGTAATTTATACTGCGCACTGATGATGTCTCCTCGTATGGTGACGAAACGTTTGCAAGCCAATTGTCAAGCTCGGCGAACAGATCAACAGCCACCTGATCAACAACCAATTTATACTCCAACGTGAGGATTGCCTTCTTTCTTGCCATGTTCTGTCTGGGGCCAGTATGAGTTCAATCGGGATGGTCAAGCATAAAACATCAATGAAACGTGAGTACTCTGTGAACCAGTGTGGTCCTGCTGCGGAAGAAAGTTTCGCCGGTCAGGAAATAATTTTGGGCAGCTGGATACAATGGCTGCTCGCGCCTGCATACTGAACTTCCATAAGTGCATTGGGATGCGTCGCAAAGTAACCGTGGCGGCAAAGCTGATGGCGTGTGTTGTGCCAGTGTTTTGGCTTGTGGATAGTTCCCATGAGCCTGAGTAATAATACCAATAGTATTTGAGATAAAAGACTAGCGTTGCAGTGGTGGGTCAGCAAAGTCTACCCAGCCACTCTCATTCAGACAGTGTCAAAACCTGTTATTGACTATCAGTGGTGACGAAGTCGTATTCTGTTGTGTCGCAAGTATCCATTTCCTCGGAGCTTTTTCTCAAAATGTTAGGGCTTTTATCACTTAGGTTTGCCATGCTGAGTAATTTCAGACAGGACATTTCTTCGCATGGCGGCCGTATCATATTCTCGAGGTTTCCCACACTATAGGCTGCAGTATCTCTTTGTGATTGGGTTCTACATTATAACCATACAATTCTCTCCAAGTAGAAAATATGCGTGGGATGCTACATGAATGTGGCCGGATCCCAAAAAGCTCGGACACACAAGCGCTTTCTTTTCTAATGAGAAACATTAGGGTGGCTTGGGGAGGTTGGAAAGATCTCCCTTCGGTTGTTAGTACTGGACCACGCGTATGTCGACTGGTTTGTGCGCCTGAGGAAATTGTGAACGGCTACCGATCAAATCAGGTAATAGCCAAGCTACTCGTGAGTAGTCATGAAGGTTTGTCTGGTGGGACATCAATCCCGTGGCAAAGCCCGTTAAATATAATAACCGGCATGGAGTTACAAGCGAACTGTGATTTAATTCTTCGTGATTGTATTCAGAAACTGGGGCCAAATGTATTTGGTGGCCTGCTGCAACAGAGGCTTCATGGCTTTGTGATTTTTCGGTGATTATTGGATATTCCCGCAAGCCAAACATTAGTTTGAAATGGTTGAGCAGGTTTTTTCGAGGTAAGTTAACGTATCCGTACTTTGCAACTTAGACACTGTACCATATGCTTGCTCATTAAAAGACAACCTAAGAAGGTGGCCAGCATAGCTCAGTTGGCCGTCACAAACTTTCAGCCTTCAGCAAAACATTTAGCACGCAACTAATTCAGTTGTCATGTAATTTATATTTATATTATCATTAGTTATATATCATTATTATATATTATTACATTATATTATTATTATGTTATATATATTATATTGTTATATATTGTTATATTAGTATAATTTAGGATGCCTCCAAAATTCACAGGAGTGTTTACGGTCAAATGCGCGGCGGGGAGTGATACCATCTAGTGACCCTTAGGACTTTTCAAAGACTGGACACTGTCTGAACGCTATCAATAATTTATCCTCACCAAATAGAGCAGTGGTACTCGAAAATTCTCCTTGCTCGCACCAGTATAGCAGATCCAGCAGTCTGATGAGTTTCAGGGTGGCGAAGTAGATTATCGAATGTCCAGTGCCCACAAATTTCATGAGTAGTATTGGAATATGCTTCGTTCACCTGAATATTTTTCAAACTGAAACATGATTCGGCTTTGGTAAGGCACATCCGGTTGATGAATATTGTAAGCAAAAACTTCTGGTGAATTTCAGCCGAGTCCACACTTGAAACCAATATAACTTTCAGACGTTTCTCTATCAAGGTTCTTTTTTGATTGAGGAGACAGAGGTCGTCAGTTCAACTACATTAACCACGTTTGGTCTTCTGGACGAACAAAGTTGCAGTTGAATGTCTCGTTTGCGATATAGTGCAGTGTAAATCGATGGACGAGTACCCTGATGACGCCAAGTTCATGAAAAATGATTAAATAAATAAATGAACAAATAAATAAAACACTGCCGAGAGTTTTCTTATGAAAAGTGACGTAACAATTTCTGATCATATTTCTGGGTTAAGAAGTCTCTCAATACGGGAAATTTTTTCATTCGGGACGCCTGTTGATCCAGCTCAACTGACGAAATATAAAGTCTCCGGAATTGGAAGCTACACTTCCGTTCCTGTAATTCCAAGGGAAAACCTAACGTATACAGATACGGTGACCTTGGGAGTCCACTAAAATAGGGGACAAGCATATCTTGAGGAACTTCAACTACAACGTAATTAGCATTTTTTTTCAGCAAAGCAGAGGACAGATTTTTCGTTCGCAAAGAGGATAAATCAGGCGACTTTCCTTGAGGTAAGCTGTCTGCGAATCTCATGTGTTGCGTCAAAAGCATTAGGAGACAGCTTTTTGGTGGTTGTCCAAAGGAATATAAATTGCCTTCCTGAAAACAGGCGCAGAGATAGTGGCGATACTCCAAGCTCCGAGTAGTCTTCAACTTTAAGTAATTTTTCTGGCAATGTTTACATCCCTGTGTCTTTTGGTGAACACTATTCTTCAAAACATCCGCCTTTGCAACAAATAGCACATAGGTGTCATGTGGGAATTTGAGCTGGTGCATCAATTCACCTAATTTCCCGTTATAATTTACTACCTACGAACTCTGTTGGTGGATTTCCAAGTACTAGTCCGGTGCTTATGGCCTTTTACATATTCGGCTGCGCTAGCTCTCTAAAGACTGATTTTAATGATACAGTCAGTTTTTTCGCATGTGTCTCTAGGGTCATATCTCCCAAGTAGAAGCAGACCCAGTTCTATTGCCTCATCGGAGCTTTTTCACATTATGGTGTTTGTCCCCCACGAACATCTTCCTGCGACAAGTCGAACGGGAATCCAATGTCACTTCTGCAAATGCCATATTCTTCCTTTTTACAAGACAAGCGGCTGTAGGTTAGTGGGTGACGACTGACTTGATCGAGATGCTGAGAGCTGTTCGGTGGATCTCACTCACCGTTTGCTCATTGCTCATTTCTATTTTCATACATTTTATAGAAAGTGCACTTTCGCTGTTTATTTTAACCCTAGTCTCGCTATTTTATCGCCTTTCATTTTTACTTGCTGTTCTAATGACCTTTTGACCGCTGAGTCATCATATTTTTTCTATAGGGTTTTTCCTCAAAGTCCCGACCCCAACTATTTGAAATCTATTTGAGGAATGATCCTCCTCAAGAGTTTTCAGATGAGTCTCCGCCATCAGCGAGTTATGTTGCAAACGAGTGCACAAACCGGAATGCACTGAAATTAGTGCTCAGTTAAACATAAGGAAACAAATGGAATCTCGAGTGTTATTGTTTATGTTCTTGGTGTTGTGTGCTTCTAGTAGGACGCATAAATCCACTGATGGCTAGGTAATGTTTTATTGAATTTTTTCTCACCAAAATGGGGACAAACCCATTTGCTATTCATTTTGAGGACTGCTTCAATTCTGTTACTAAAAAACATTACTCCACAGTCTATATGCAATGCACCGACCAGGTGAATCCGTAAGGGATTCATGCACCACAACTTTAGTACTGATGACATAAAGTATGCTGCAAATGTTGGCAGTAAGTTGTCACTTACCATCTCAACTTCACGGATAATGTCTCTTTATGTTATGCTGCACACTGGTACAATAGGCTTGATCGTTTTTTGTGCTAAGAGAACGAGAAGAAACCATGATAGGGTGACACTATTAAGGTTATTGTGGACGAGATTTTAGCGTTACAATCTGAAGTGTTATTGACGTGTACAGAACAGACGAAACTGGTCACGGCCAAGATGGAAAAAATTATCCCTTAACTAACAAGGCTATGGTCTTCCCAGCTATTCACTCAAAGTCTAGTACGAACGTTAAGTTTATAATCAATCAATATTATAATCAATTAAACTTTTTTAGCCCACCTTCATCATAGCCTTCTTTATAACTGCCATTTATCTTGAATGTGCCCGCTTCGTTTCCTGTTAGAGACCAGATCCTAGTTCGTCATGCTGTGAAATGAGTAAGCCGTCACTCTTTTTGTGGATTATTCACGAGTAATGTTCTGACGCCAGATATTCACACCAGTTACGCCCCTCTTCGGTTGGCATCACGCTAACGGTCTGTCAGCCAGCATTCCTGGGATCAATTGACATTTTGTTCTACAGTTCTGCTGAGGACAGTCGTTTGTAGATGAAATAGAGTTCTCAAACCATCTGCATCGTCATGTATATCCCACGCGTTCACGTGAAAAACGGCTAATCGGTAAATAGGGGACCGTTGTACAAACTTCGGGTTGTAGATTGATAATAACAATAGTGGAAGGTGACAGTTTGCCACTCATCTGATTGTTGAATTAAATTGAGACAGAGGCATGACGCATAAAACTATGGAAAAACCTGCCTAACCAACTCCACGAATTCCGACATAGAAGATCTGAGCAACCTTTCCGTTTAAAGGATTAGTGTTGAAATACCAAAGAATTAGAAGTTGTAAATCAAATCATATTTAAAGGTTGAAAAATATCTTCGCAGTTAGATCAGTCGACTGTGCCGAATATGCTGTTTGGTTTGCAAACAAAATGCCAATAATTATTTGTGAATTATCCTGCAAAATTCAGCGCCTTTGCCTCGAAGGGTATTTGTTTAACCGATTCCGTGTAGCGCACTGACAAAGTTGTATAATTAGTCCAAGGACAATGAAATTGTAGCTGCTAAACCTAGCAAAATTAGATGGCGTAAATTTGGTGACTTTGACCATTTTTAATTAGCTGTCTTGTATCATGGTCGAGATTAATCTAGGTCTTCCAGCAATGTCTCCAAAACGGCATTCTACTACCCTATTGCAGTACATACTCCAAGCCTTCTTACCAACTGAGTATGCAGTAAGCAACTAAGCATTAAAAGAATGCGAATAATTGTTGTAACCAGCTGATTCCGCGGTGTTATATGATGCGACGTGAAAGAGTGAGCTGTGCATGTGTTTTTCCTTACGACTGTTGGCACAAAATTTACTTGTCAAAGAGAACTGCTTGAAATAATCAAATACGGAACCATTTGAGTCCATTTGGGTTAACAGACAAATGTTCAACTTTTGTAACACAGTCGCATACCGATTCTTCACACAGATCTTTGAAGTCGTCACTTTTGTGAATATATGCATCATGCGGTCACTAGAATCCGGTTTAAATGCACTGAGTATTATGCCTACAAAGCAAAGAAACAGCAGGAAATAATGTGCAAGTTTGTGTCTTTAACTCATTTAAAGTTCAATAATATTGAGTTTTCAGCAAAGCGCAAAGTCCAGCGAACTAGTTTACAACTTTGAATCTGTAAGTAAAATTTATGGATAATTTTGAGGTAATCACTAATCGTTAGCCTTTTTTGAAGTAGGTAACCCGTCCTCAAGGGCTCGAAGACGAGAAGGGGAACGGTTGTTCTTGGCTGAACTCACTAAAGTCATCTCGCCCTTTGGCATGCGCTTTGCACTCACAAACTTCAGTGTGATGCTTGTGGACATGCAGTCACTGAACAGGCCACTTACAATCCAAAGGAGACACTCATAGTTTTGGAGCACTTTATGTAATTTGGAAGTGATATCTGGTCCGACTGTAATGTGGATGAAATCAATGCGCGAATATCTAATGCTGGGATCGTCTTTGCCAATTTGAGACTACTAAGGCGTCAAAGCGGGATATCTCTGAATTCCAAAGGACTTGTGTATCAGGCTGCATTACGGGCTGTTTGGTTGTATGTTCGCAAACTTATGCGCCAAACTTATGTTCCACTTGACTTCAAATTACACGGAATTTTTCAAGGATGCCCCTTTCAGACAACTTATATCATTCCGTTCAGGAAGAATATGCCTCAGACTAGTGCACATGTAGCTGACTACAAAATGTTTTTTGCACTTTGATAGAGTGTACCCCCTTTACGTGTTTACACCAATGAAGGTGCACGTTTTTGAGCTCAGTATAACGAGCATGAAATAAGAGAAGATGGAAAAGCAGGAGGTTATTAATCAGTAAGTTGCCTGATAGCCGGTTAACCGATAGGGCTTCGGGTGACCTTTAATATTCGGCACGTCATACAAGGCGGTCAGACTAAGAATAGCCATCATCCCCTGACTGTTTAATTAAACCATATCGTGCACAAGCTGCCTCTTTTGGCTTGTGTCCCTACCATTCCTCCTGGTGTTCAGTTGGAAATATGAGTCGAATATCCAGGTAATAAGCGCAAAGTGGGTAAGGGGACACCTACCAACATGGTGACTGAGAGGACAAGACAAATCGTTTGAAGTTCATATCGCATTGCTACACCGAAATCAGCCAGACGAAAAACTGAGTATTTCAATACAATGTCAAACACATCAACTGAAGAACCAGTACAACCCAAAACAACTCATGTGATGCCCATTGTCACTCTAGCCTAGCAGACAACAAGTCTGAGAAAAGACCTAGTCTCCCAGAGGCGGACCAACTATGATCCAAGTGAACTTAACAATCCGCATGCACTTTGTGCGTGCGGATTTGTGAGCTGGCCAAATCGACCCCATCAATAGGCTATTTTCTAATACCTAGGTGTCCAACATCACTTTTATTTTCGTTTTCAACCTTCGTCGACTATTTGGCGGTGCTTGAGGGCAACAGGTCCAAAAACAACTCTTACTCGGAAAAGATCTCAATGCACAGAAGGTATTTTTCAAGCGATAGACTGTTGTAGTGTGGCAGATTTTCATGGATCTATAGGTAGTTTCATATTTCTTTTGACTACATCCCCTATTTTCCGAGAAATGAGAACAAATTCTAAAGAGCCGCCTCAGTCATCAAGTCGGGTAACAGTATTGAGCCAATTCGTCCTCAGGCAAACCCTCTAAGGAGAGACACCCTATCGACGGCAAGGACTTAGAGACATGATATTTTTTCGTTGTAATTCTGCTCCGCGGAAACACGGCCTATGGAAATTAAAGAGTATAATTTCCGGACCGATTCATTCCATAAGAGAATACACCACAGTGGAGGTGTCTAGTGTCCGACCCAGATTAGCTTTTCTAAACACAGCTGACCGATCACACACAAGTGAACATTTTTGACTGGACTGGTCTTGATTCAGATGATGATTTAACAATGAACGCGTCCACAACATCACTCAGCATTCAAAATACCAATTGCTGATAATAAAGCTGAAGCAGTGGATGAGGTTACGTATGATAGCCAAATATCACTCGGGTGACAGACAACCACCGTGGTTTCTCTATCGTACAATTATACGTCCTATTGTTTGCTGCTCCTTGTCAGGCTGGTTCTTAACGACACATCTGAGAGAGCTGACACTCATTGTGTTGCTTGATGCAAAGGAGTGTTGAATAACTGGAACGAGAAAGAGAAAATGCAACATTCTGACCCATACTCACATAAATGGATAAAAAACACCCAAATGTAAAGGAAATTTTATTGCTTTAGTGACGATGATGTGTGGCACGGTTTCTGTTGTCACCATTCCTTAAAACAGCAACCCACCTTGAGGAGACGTTTTAGAATCCGTTGAAGGTACTTCTTTGAAGGCAATGTGCTGAAACCGAATTCCGAAGAAGTCACCCATCAGCCGCAAACTAGAGAAAATAGTCGTTGTAGAATAAAGTCCTGTAAACGCACTTCTTTTCGAATATTTGTTAAGACCGACAGATGAACTGATGCCCTGGAAGGCTTTTATTCGCCTCAGACCAGTCTGGAAGAAAGTTATCGCAATGGATTCTGATGAGTGGAGTTGTTGATTCCTTCGCTGGGTTGTGCAATTTGCTTGCGAAGTTTGCATCACTGGACAAATTGATACCTAATTAGCTTGTTACCGATGGGTGTGAATGTCCGCTGAGTGCAAGTTGTTTCGTAGCCTGATGGTCAGAAATAGACTTGGGTCACAAATGAAATATCAGGGTATGAGGAGTTCAATGCGATCAATCTTGTCCGCTCGTCCCCATGAAATCGTTTCTCCTACGTATAATACAAAAGGTAAAAAGAATTCTGAGTTGGCCTGAAGGAGAAAAAATAGTGAACCCAATTCTGGATTATTTTGTCGTAAAACTATCCAACAACGGCTTTCCAACGAAAACCCAATACGTCTTACGTATTGAAACGTTTGAAACATCCACATGAAAGCCTTTCAAGCACCATCTGAACTCCAGGTGCATGCCTTAATTCGTTAAGGGCCCAGTCAAGAAGCAAGTGGGCAAATAGTTCTGTCAATATCAGGAGTTAGTTGTACGCATTGGTGAATTGTTAGATCTTTTTTGTTCCCCAATACGGTCACATTTTTAAACACTACTCGACAGAATTTCTCGAGTTGCTGTGATCTGAACCTCTGCTTGTACATTGTTGAACACTAAAGTGAGAGCCCTTCAGTTCTGATCTGGCTTGCACATCAAGGATAACTAAGTTTACTGTCTTGGACAGCAATCAAGCATTACAAAATGCTGCAGTAAAAGGTAACCGGTAAAATAGGAATTATATAGTTGATGAGAAAAAACAGGCGTTTTCACAATTTTCATCAAACCAAATGTTCTCACGGGCTCCACGAATAAATGTTAGGCACAAACAGTCCATCGCAAAAAGCAATGCGTTTTGTTCAGAATTCCGGTAGTCGAGATCATTTTTCCACAGAATAGATTAATTTGGCATGCAATATTTTACTAAGCACTAGTTCTTGGAACACTAATACACTGAATGCAGAATGGATACGCAGGTATTGCTGCGAACAGAGCCATCGTACAACCCTTATTACGAAACTCGTTCATCAGCCGAGCAGCGCCTCCTCTGAACTCGCCACTACCTTGTACTCGGACACCCACGAAGGAATTTTCTGACAAAACCATTGGCTCAATATAATTACTTAGAAAACCATCGCACATGTTCACTGGAAAGTTCAAGACATTGTGTTGGTTTGTTCTAGTAAAACTGACAAAGGCTGGTACACAAACACGGAACAGTTTGACGATAAAATTCTTAGATTTGCAAAGTGCAATTGGACGCAGTTGACTACTCTTAGCCCCGTCTACGCAAAACTTGCAAGGAGCGGGCGCATTTCGGCGTGTTGAACAGTTGATTCCAAAAAAGATCCTACATTGTGATGCTGAATTGTTGAGCCCAAGGTCAAAAGCCTTACATGCCCAGGTGGTGGTCGTAGCGTCTAATCATCACATTCGGAGGCGTCTGTTTATGGTACGAAGAGAATGTCGATTGAAGACCACTGTGCTGTTTGGATCCGCCATTCGATGGTGATGCCAACCAGATAGGAATGCAGAAACGAGTGGCACCAGACTGATGAGTGTAAACGCCTGGGTAGTAGGTGAAACATCGTTCTCTAGTTGGCACTTAGGATGGACGAAAAATCAGGCAATGCAGGCTTGAATTGAAAGACAGCTCCAGGTTACGGTGTTAGTAGTATAACCACCCACAAATATTACTCTGGGACAATGTGGACGCTCGGTGAGTCATGTTGTTGACGAGAAAATGAAATCGTTGTTTGGTATTATATGACCTGGTTGCATCTGCGGTTCGTGAGATACAGTTTCCGATCCTGTGAATGCGCACCACTGTAGCCACCAGTGATCTGGAAAGGAATACAGCAAGCTTGATGGACTTCACCTCTTCTATACAGTGAGAAGTTTTGCAGTCCCACATTTTCAGGAGGGAATGACCGATGACAACGATATCACGAGTGTGTTCCGTGATTTTACAACCAACCATTTACAGCCAACCATTCTAGGAGGGGCTTATTTGAACAACACATCCGCAAATCAAAATCATGCAATCAGCTGTGTCACTAGTTGTTTTCCGACGTAATTTTCCCTATCAATTTTGAGGTCTGATCAGCAAATCCCAGCGAATTCAGGCCAGTGACCTAACCGCAAATACCTGTTAATGTCAACCCAATTAGGACTTTGCTTGCTAGCTGTTCTAGGAGGTCAGTTACGATTATGCGTACACTAGATCAAATGGGGACTCCTGTGGAACGAAAACGAGAAGAGTTTATCTGCTACTTGAATAAGGTGGCACGTGTTCGTGGTATCCCATTTGTGTTTCGATTTTACGGAGTGGATACCATACGGACAAATTATATAGAGGTTTATTTGTATGAACCATGCTTCTACTGTGTGCCTGTAGGGAAGCGCTCCCAAATATCTGCTAATCGATGTCACTGGTTTTCGTTTTGTCCGTTTCTTTTCTGACTGAATGTCTGGAGGTGTAGACGCCTCGACATGATTTTGTTAAGCGAGCTCCAAGTCCCTTAACCACCCACCCCTCCCTTTTTCCACACAATAGGGCTTTCAAATAAATCATGGTTGTACGGCAGCGAAGCACGTGTGTTGAATATTGATGCTATATTGCCGAGGGTGATGGTGATGATGATGATGATGATGATGATGGTATCATGAGGATGCTGAATATATCCGTCAGATCCCACACGGTTTCGAGAAATTTGCAAGACACACACGAGGCAAGCGAAGACAAAGTATGTGCGTGGATGCAGCATGACAACTAGCATTTCAGATAAACCACAAGTAATCAAGATCAAAATCGGTTCAAATCGAATTCGGCATCAATAACCATGAAGTCAATGCGAAATCAAGACGTTCGACAATTCACGTATGGCGTACTTTTGTGCGTGATCCCCAGCTGTTGGTAGTCCATCTATCACCTTAATGTCAGCAGTGTGACTCACGACCCGATTTCCAAAGACTCAGATTGTATCAACCCCTAGCGCATGGCCCCTCTGCCACTCAAAGAAATATCCTTGAGGGCTGTGAACACTGTGCGTGCATCTCATTGTGACACTTGTGATCACGATAGGAGAAGGAGTGAGCTGTCCATAATTCTCCCTCAGGACTAGTGGGGTTCATAATGGCTGCTCCCACTTCCCACTTTTGTTCATCTTTTCGTCAGTGGCATTATCGCGAAGCGCACTCGAAAAGAAACTGTGGACCTGGGTAACGAAATCAAATCTGAAGGAACTTAGTGAATTTGGATTGTGTGGATGGCGTTGTTCGATTAGTTGAGGCAAAATCTACTCATATGAGAAATACACTGTTTTACGGGATGTTCTCTGCCATGTTTTATTTCAGGGTTTTCCACGCACGTACGCCTTCGTGAAACTTCAGAATTATTACCTTGGTTTTGCCGATTTCTTTTGGGAGGAAGTGTACTAATGAAGAATGTCTCATCGGCCAAACTAGGTGTTTTTCAAGGCTGATCATTTCTGAGAACAGCTGGTATTTTCGAGGAATGCATTTTACATAGCAGATGCAATCGAGAAAGTCACAGTAGTAATGCATCGGCTACGGTGTATAAGTTTTTACGAACAAAATTTGAGTTACTTGTTATGCCATTTGACCGTACGATGAGCGGAGGCTGCACCTCGACAGGGGTTATGACACCCTTAAGTGAAACCAGTTGGGACGTACTTCGTAACTGTTTTCGCCGTTATTTCCAACCGCGCGCGTTCAGTTTGGTGTTCAGGAAAGAATAAGCCTAATGGAATCTCGGTGACTTAAGCTGCCTGGTGAGGCCCAAAAAGATCGAAACCGATCTTGCCATGTTGAGTGGTTCTCAGCAAACTTGTGCCAAATGAAACATGAGTAGAACTTTGTGAAGCACATTCCATTGACTACTATGATTAAAGAAAGTTTCAGTAGGGATTCAGTCCAATCCCCATTATCACCACACTGAGTCGCGTTTCTGTTTTATCCATCCAACATATTCTCATAAACAACAAGAACATCATCAAAGCCGTTTTGGTGCACTAATTTACCAAACGACGGAATTTGCTCTGATAAGCAGTAGCCGCTGCATTTGATGCCAATTAGGGAAGCCACATACATGTGTTTATTAGTTACCTCGTAGTTAGGGCTGCAGACTGTATCCAAATCGATAATTTGTCATAGTGGGTTTTGACAATAGTAAATCACATTCCGACGAAATATTTTTACCATCGTTTTGTTTAGGTGGATAACATCAAAGGGTCCAGTTTGTTTCTTGTGTGCACGACTCTTGGTTGTTGACCAGAGTTCTGTCAAAGCCGTAGATTTAGCCCTCTATTATCCATTCAGCGCCACAAACGTTCTTTTTAAAAAGCCAAAGCGATTACCTCGCTGTAGAATCCCCACATTGTACCTGAATAAACCGATTTAATCGTCCGCAATAAAAGAATGTTTAATGTCCTACCTTCCCTATTCAACTCCTTTTGAAGATAAATTACTCCTAGCGTAGTGTCAATTCAGAATAATTCAGTCGTGTTTCCGTAAGCAGATTATCGTACTGAGCTTGCGATGTGTGTCAGAGAAGATATTTTCTTTTTTATTGTGAGTAATCAAGTGCCGGAAATTGTGGACTAGATGGAGGCTGTTGGAGGAACTCGGGCTTTGCTTGTGACCTGTATCTCCCGAGTCACAACACATCTGCCTACCATTCCGTGTGAGCGCCGGTTGTGATTATTTGTTGGTCTGTGAGAATATTTTGATGCTGAGGTAATTGGGATTACAGCCGCAGTGAGCGTCCTGTTCAGATCCAAACAGCTTTTGATAAAGACTCTCTTTCACGTTGGCAGTCGCAATGAGGTGCATCTGAAAATTAACTTTACATGCTCGCGAAGTATATGCTTGAACATCTGTGTCGCTTCGATCATAGGTCTCTACGGTGAGGTTGTTCGCCTGTATCCAATCTTGCAAGCTTTTTAAACCTAGTCCATCCTCAATATCGCGCACCTCTCCCACGTCCATCACATCTTTGAAGAGCGTCTGATTTTCATCTGCACATCGTGGCACCTGTTTATCCTTTGTACCCACCACTTATGTTTGTGTCGGCCGGGATAATTTTTACCCGTATGCATTAAGGGATGATAAGGAGAAGATTTATCTGCTACTTGCACAAGGTGGCATGTTTGAGTGTGTGTTCCATTTGTGTTTCGATTTTACGGAGTGGATACCATACAGACTAATTTGTTGAGGTTTCTTTTTAAGAGGCATACTTCTGTTGTTTGAAAAATTCGATAGATTTGATGGCTAATCTTTGAAAATTTGTGACGTTAAGGTGAGATGAATGATCGCAATAAGACGAAATTTTTCAGGTTCTTCTGGACTGTGCACTGCAAGCTAACAGGCCAGAGGTGCACGACATGCACTCCGAATAGTTCTCCTGATGGTCCGCAACAGCATGTAGTTGTGAACAGCTTGTTTGACTCAACTGAAATGCCACTGAAGATATTGTATTCTCAATCATTCACATCAAAGACGGGCAGCTGGGAGCTCGCAGTCCGTTCTCTCTGGAGCTCTTTAGCAGTGCTTTTCATGGACCGTGCTCGGATTGGGACCTCTAACATCCTAAGAGACAGTGTTACCTCACCAGCGCACACCGGATGCGCCGAAAATGTCACATTCGGATAGCCGAGCGTGTTCACGCGTAAGTGGTGTGAACTGAATAACTTTCAATGACGAGCTAACGACCAATGAAGATTACCACAGTGCTTCCTGATCTCGCGAGCTCGGTGTTACTTATTCATTGAAGTCATGTTTGAAATTTCTTTGAATAGTTTTGTCATGATTACTTTAGGGCCTCCTGTGAATAAATAGCTTCAAGAACTCACAGAATGCATCGTTCATCTATTTAATTTGTATAATATCTTTAAAATATCTTTAGTACCTTTATAACACGGAGGTGCGTCGTTTGGCGCATGGTTCAGTCTAAGTTCTCAGGATCGCCTACAACCCAAGGACTACGGTGGAGATTTGCGGAAACTTTCCGTCTTCCAGCTTTGTCAGAAATTGTGTAAAAGAAGTCGCAAGAACGGAATCCCAAAGGACCACGTATCTTCACTGTGGTCGTCGAAATCCGTGAACAGAGTGTGACAGGGTCGAGTGGCGGGATACCCATCCAGAGAGGCAGCAGTTGTCAATTCGACTGACTTTACCTGTTAGTGCTCTCACACTTCATTCCCAGGTCCACCGATTTATCCCTCCCAATCAACACACGGCTGAGTAAACTGAGCTATATAGGACTATGCCACTTAATCACACTTACTGCACCAAAACGTTATCTGGAGTTTACAAAACTCCCACCACAAACGTTCATCTAACCTTGAACTCCGAGTTTCTGAAGAATCAGATCGAATTTTCGGCGTAGCTGTTGTACCCCATGGCAAATATTCACAAGAAAAGTTCTAGCAGTCGACCGCTGACAAGCGTCACACTGAGGTTTCAGGTCCTACAGGTTCATATTTAGATGAGTACAGCACCGCAACAGACATTTTGCGCCACACAACTGAGTGAATTCCACATAGATGGCGCGATCATACATTTTGAAATAATTGCACTCAACCAGGACACGTACATTCCTGATTTGCTCAGCCTAATACTGTATACACTGAGCAGCTCTGTGTTATCCATGTGTGACACAAGCCAAACCTGCAGCAGCATCAAATGGAGCTGCGCTAAGCAGGCTACGTCTGCATGCCTGGATGCGACGCCGAACAACCTAGGCAATGAACTGTTTGAGTGTAACAAGCGATGAGGAGACTGTCGTGCCGCGTGCTTTGAGTGGCTGAATAACAATTGGTCACGTAAATACTGACCAAAAGTTAAATTGAAACCCATAACAACGATTAATCAGAGGGTAATGGACTAGCTATTACACAATGGACAGCAAACTCTTGAAGTTTGGGATCCAGTTTTCAGAATACAAGCTGCTCAGTATAGGGTGTCTCGGTCTACTTAGTATGTAAACGGATTCACCTCTGTTAAAACTTCAGGCGTCGGACAAGGGATGAATGGAACCTCTCGCTCTCTAAAATAAATCTACATTTAAAGGTTGGCCAATACGAAACTTCCAGTAATCTACACGATGTGTCCAACGGGCTGCATATGGTGTGATAAAGTAAAACTTGACTCCGAAATACTCAGCAGCGCCGGCACAAAAGTTCAGGCCACAAAAGTTCAGTTCACGAGTGGAACTGAACTCCCGTTGCACAAATCGAACCGATTTTGCAACAGTTCCACAGTGTAAGAGCAATTTAATTTTCACCGTTATCTTTGCTCAATTAGACTTTCTCATGATTTCCAGGTATACCTTCAATCACTTGAAACAAGCCGAAAACCTAAGCTCGATATAGAAATTTCAGAGCTATCTGGGGTGAAGTGCGGAAGCTAGGGCAAGGATGGAAATTTTCAAACAGTTCACCGAGCAGAATCAGCATCAAAAGTTGTTTTGGATATAAGAGGGTATTCGTGAACAACTAGAAAGCAAACAAACCCAATGTGCAGACAGGTTGGAAATGGTGACGACATCGGGTCTCTTTGACCTCAGTGAGTACGCTGGACACAATTATCGCTAAACTTACTGATATCAGAGAGAAGGAACTTGGCAACCACCTCAGTATTGTGACACCTTGCACGAAGTTTCTGACAAATCCAGAATGGTGCGTGAGTAATTTTTTTGTTGACGCTTGATACCAGGGTTTGGATGCCTTACCACTAGGGCCCAGATTTTGTTGTGGTCATCTCGAGCATGAAGTCAAATTTGAGAGTCTATGTGATCAGCCATCGGTGGATAAACCCGATCAGACTGATAAGATGAATAAATTCCCCTCATACGAATCCAAATTTGGGAAAATAGAATCCGAGAAGTGCAAGATTCATTTGACTGAGAAAACACTGTCCAAAGTGTTTCGAAGTCTTTTTGCAATGAGTCACACCTGCTGTCTGCATAACATTACTTATGACGTTGATGGAAACTCTTCGACTTCTCCTTACCGGTTTTGTCCATATCCGGTCTCATCAGGCAGGCGTAGCACCCCAGTTTCCATCAGCCTCATTTTCCAGTTGGACACCAAATTACTCAAGCGGTGGAATAATTTCATGTAGACAGTAAATTGGTGCTAACAGAAGACTCAACTGAACCCAGGCCTAATTCATCGCTTGTGATATCCTTCAACTGAATATGCCGCAGAAACACCGCCTCTCGTTTTATTTGGCGCGACATTGAAAATACCAAATGAGAGTAGTCTCTTACCGAAAATCTCTCCAACTGACAGAATTCTACTCGGTTTCCGTGAAATTTGGCTTGAAATCGACACATTCTGGGCGACACTCTTGAAAACGAAGACTATCCTGGGTGTCCTCGGGGAGCCAATTCCCTCTCAACGAAAGAACTTTTTGGGTTTTACCACGTTAAGGCAACAACTAAGCATATGATTACCTGCGGAACATAAAAGTTTGTAACCAACGCGGCAGAGTTTTCCAAACCTGGCTTTTAGCTACACGATTCTGAACATCTGCAGTAATTCCTCGAAGCTGAGCCTCCAACAGAGGGCGGGCACCAGCCTACAGAAGAGACGAGCAAAACAGATAAACCAAGGTAAATTCTGGTAGCCCACTGGAATGTGAAGGCTCACTAACGAGAACAGGAACCAAACATCAAAAAATCAACAAATATTTTCAGCTTATCCACACTTAGCGTAGAGTGTCCGACATCACCCCTGATGTTAGATATAATAGGTAGCCAGCGTAACCAGGACCGTGATAAAGTGTCTTTAAAATAATGATGCGAGTAGCAAAACTTTAGTAATCTCAAGGGATGATTCGACTAGTAGAGGCCACCCCCTTGGAGAACATATAAAGTCACTCTCTGAAAGGCACGATTTAGTGTGTGGTCCCTCAGAAGAAGGGCCACCCCCTCGAGGATTCCACTACTTTGTTCAACAATAGTATCTCGGGCGTTACGTACACCGATTCGTGCTGGCTTCTTAGAAAGGACGTAAATAGCCACATCAGATAACACGTAGTACCGATATCGCATTTATACTTTGGGAGATACTGACTCCATTCTAATGATTCCAAACTGAGGGTATGGAATTTCCTGTACTGTCACAGACATGGGAACACGTCAGAAAACATCCAGAAATTTGCATGTTGTGGGTTTATTACTCAAGGAAATTGTCAATATAAAGATGGAATTGGCGTACAAGATCACAGTACCTTCTCAAATGCGGGTGTGTCTATACACCAGCATACGTTCTTGGTGCATTCAAGGAAGTGAAAGGCCGTCTGTTGTCAGACAGCGGATACGTTCGTCAACTCACTTTTGACTGGTTTTCATCATATTGGGACACTGTGTAACTATACAAGACTTATCACAGCCTACTTCCGGGCAGACGCCAGGGTGTGTTTTGATAACAGTACATTTCAGTTGGCAATTATTGGATCCAGGCAATCCCGGGTTGTTCATGTGCACTTCGGAACTACGATCCACAGGTCCACTGGAGTAGACAAAGTTGCATGTAAGCGGTGTCTTTTATGGTCGTGCAACAATGCTTTGCTTGAAGTTTTGGGCATGTTGATAAACAAAACTTAATGCCAGTTAACTACATAAATAGCAGTCTGTTGTCACTCTCCCAAGACGGACTACAAAATGGAGACCACTTTACGCTAATCCCGTGAGATTAGTTTTGAAAGTAATAATCCCTGGAAAGCCACAGATTCATCCTCCAACGAAGATCACTCTCAATGGCGTCTAGATGCAAAACACCATCTCAACAAATGCAGGATGCGAAATTCGTGCACGGGGCTTTTGTGTTCCTACAAGGGCATTAGTAAAGTATTTTTCCGCATAACATCATTTCCGGCATTTGTACCACGTTTCATAAGATGCAGAAAGTTGACTGTAAAGACATGTTACTGAGTCCTCGGAGGGTCAAAGAACCTACCCCGGACTCTGTTGTGTGTTGTTGGTCTGACCAGCAGATAAGTAACTTTCATTACTGTTAATCTAATGGACTTTGGGATTTCTTCGGAGATATTGTCACTTACGCTGCGAGGCCCAGAATCCCTGTACAGCTGTTTTAGCCTTGTCGCAATTCATCAGCATCACACAACTCATGAATCTCACGAATCTCCAATTATTTGTTTAGTGCTTAGTTGGAACGCATCACGTACGGCGAGCAAGTGCATGTAGACCTCAAGATTGTAGTGCATCGTGTTGTTGCAACCTTTACTGTACTCCACATGTCACGGACGAAAGTGATAGCTATTTGACTGGGTCTCAAACAGCAAGGTACTTTCGAAGGGAAAACGTTGAATAAATTCGAATTCGGCTAGATTCAGTATCAGCTTGACTTGAAAGCAGAGGCCGAAATTACATCACAAAACGAGTTCTGGTAGAGATAAAAATTCATTCCAACTGGACGACAAAGTCCGGACTCGAGGATATCTACAGTTTTGGCAATTTGGAAAAAAATGAATTTTCCTAGTGATCTCGCTATTAGGTGAATCTAAGCAACACGCGGACGAATATATCTCAGTTCCGTTGAAATTGTGGTGGGAATCAAGGCGGTCTAGCTATAAATTTGGCAAATGATCTGGGTTAAGTTGGGTCATATTTCTAACCGGGGCTTGCCCAGTTACGGCAATATCGCTTGCTGTATACTTAAGAAATGTAGCAGGGTCATGCATCACCATCGCTGAGGTGCACCAGTTAGCGGTGGCACAAATGCAGGCGGTACTATACTCCAATGGGAGAATCCTAGTATACGAAAACTTCAGTTGAGTAGCTCCCAATGTAAGTAGCTTCCCATGTTCTGTTCACAAATTCCCTTATGGTCATTTACCCCTACTGAGTCATTAGCCAACCTCGTCCATTTTAAGTAGCCTCACTTTGAAGAGCCAACCCAGCGTAATTTCCAAATTGCGGTAGAACCTCCTTCAAGAACTTACTACTGATTATGCTAAGAGACCACGCACAAACTTCGATGAATCCTGCCCCAGAAAATTAAACCAGACTGTCGTTTGATGATGTCACATCATAAACACGACTGTCAACATCCATCAAGCTTTTCAAATGGTTGTGTAGACTTATCACGACTTTGAACAACTCTGAGATAGATTTCTTCACAGGACAAAAGGCCTACTGAAAGTACACACAAGCTTGAAGCAAAACGAATGAACCAGTTAGCATATATAATGGGGTGTCTTAAATGGGTTTTACTAACTTATACCATGGGCCATACGGATGGCATGTATAAGGGGTGTATTTGTCCTTGTGTGATGCAGATTTATAAGGGTTGCTAGTATATACCAGATGTTATGCAGAAGGGTCGTAATAGTAATGTACTAGCTACAGTGTATAAATATTTGCTCCTACAAAGAGTGGAGTATGTACCCCGTCAGAAAGTACCACAACCTTAATTGTAACCTTAATTGGAACGTTCTCCATGAGCGGCGTTTTCATGAAAGAATTGATTATTTTTAGCCGCATGAGTGTTGCTTGATGTTCGGGCAAAAATAATCCTGACAGAGACTCGGAAACGATACCAGTCTGATGAGCCTGAAAAGATCAAGACAGGTCGTGGTCTATCGAGGATTTTTCAGCGGCATTAGGGGTAGTATGTTCCGACTAGACAATACGTTGGTACGTCGAATATTGTATCAACTGAAACATCAGTTGAGCAATATGAAGCACACTCAGTTGAAGAATATCACTGGCGGGGAATTCCGTAGGGGTTCAGCATAATCCCCGCTACTACCACACTGAGTCGTGTTTCTTTTCTATGCTTTCAATATATCCTCATAAACCACAAGAACAGCAAAGAATTTTTGATGCACTAATTTATTACCCGTCGGACTTTTTTTCTAGTGAGAAGCAGCCACTGGTTTTGTTGCCAATTAGGAAAGCCACATATATACGCTCATTAGTTATCTGCTAAGTTAGCGGTGCAGATACTATCCAACTCGGTAAATTGTCTATGGGAATCTTAACAAAGAAGAGTAAATCACATTCCGAGAAATGTTTTTTTATCATTATGGTAAGGTGGACAACATCAAAAAATCCAGGTTGCTACTTGTGTGAAGGGCGATACGAACTGATCACTGGCCTGGTTATTACTGTATGTTTATTCAGCACAGCCTAGAATTTCCTCATTGGACGTGGAAAAACCAACATTACGCTTCGGCACAGACATCAGCTGGTGGACACGCATAAGCAAGTTGAAACTAACAAGCACGTGGTCTGCACGGCTTAGGCAAGGGGTTCAATACTTCATTGGAAGTACATAGTGAGTTGTGTAATTCGGGACTAGACCACAAAAATAGTAAAATTGAGTTGAACTGGCTCACTAAATTCATATCACATTTCGACGGATCCGTCCAACCTCGCGGTGTAAAGCCAATCTCTAGACTAACAGTGGTTATCATAAGCCAAAACCCGAACACCAACAAGTCAGCCATTTTAGTCAGTTTAAGGAAGTGCACACACTGAGGGCAAATGAACTCCCCGACAGATGTGCATCGAAGTTTATATGAGATTTTAGCTTTCCGTAAGAAGCATTTTGTTGCTGATGTGTGAAGGCGCATCCAAGAGGCACTTGCTGAAAAGAACGAATGGAACCAGGTAGTGGAGATTTAGAGAAGTCTGGAAAATGGTCGTCAGATTTATTTCCAGGAAAAATTCTGTCATTAGCACAAAGGATCAAATGACCAATGGACCAAGGGACTAGGTTTCAAGAGTAATCGTGTTTTAGGGCAAACCAAGAAGCAATGAGAAAAATCCCTTTCTGATTGCGGGCCAAGTGTGACAGCTTGATCTGCGTTTGGTAATGTGTCTGAGTCTAAATATCGCCTATGTCAGATCTGTTCAAATGTTCACACCGGTCGATAGGATCCACACACCCAGTCGCCGTGTTGCTTGTTAATATGACCCCCGACGTATCGAATTGACTTTGGCCGTCTAGTGTCGCACGACACTAATCGATCCTTAGATACTTTTGTATTTCGTCAAAATCGGGTTGATCGTCCGTATCAGAAGACCGTTTATCGCAGTGCCTTCCCTATTTTAGCTTCTTTGATAGCAGATTAATCCCAATGTATTGCCAGTTCGGGGTACATCGTTACCAATTTCGTAAGCAGACTATCATACTGGGATTGTGTTAGGAGTCGGATAAGAGATTGTGTTTTTTAGTATTTGTGGAGGTTGCTGGACGAACTCGAACCTGGCTTGCAACATTTATCTCCCGAGCAGTCGTTGTGAGCGTCGTTTGTGAGGTTTGTTGGTCGATGTTAATGAGTTGGAAGTACAGCCACAGTGAGTGTCCTCTTCAGATCCAAGCCGCTTTCGATAAAGACTATTTTACTGACAGTATCATGTCGACAAGTCTCAGCCCGGTTTATTTGAAACTGCTCACCACATGTTCGCGAAGTATATGCCTGAACAACTGTGTTGCTTTTACCATAGGTCTCTATGACAAGGTCATACTTCCCGCCTCAAGACTTCCACACTTTCTAAACGTAGCCCATGGTCAAAATCCCGTACTTTTCTCCATCATCGAGTCTTTGAAAAGTGTCTGATTTTCCTCTGCACTTTATCGTCCCTTGTCTGTCTTTCCTCCGTGTCCATCGGTTCCATTTTTTTGTTGGTTGCCATAGATAAAACCAAAGTGCATTGGTTTTACGCAATCTGCCTCTATTCCCTCCCACGTGGAGGCTATCGATCAGTTCTGCCAGCATTGGTTGTAATTCTACCTCATTTCCAGATGATTAAGGCAATATTTTCGTTTCGTATGGAACAGTTGTTGTACCGAAACTTTTCCCACTGGGTTTTGATACCGAGAAGAATACCCATCTTAACTGTCGCCCAATCAAATTCAGTGGTTATGCATCTAATCAAACTGTGTTTGAGACCTCAGTGTGTGTTGCCTTTCGGTCGGTCACTGCTGTACACAACGCCCTAGCTAAACTTTGCATCACTGCAATGCGTTGCTATACACGATCTTGGAATGGGCTGATGAGTATTTGAAGAAATCACCCAGACCTACTGGTGCCCGAAAAATACGAGCGTTTAATTTCCAAACCCTCGTGTCTTGCAGTCCCGGAAGGGTGGCTGGTCTGATGTGGACTACAACTCTGCGCTAAACGAGATGCAAGGAATGCACTTGCTCAACTACTCGTTATTGTGTCCGGTTGCAACAAAATAAAATGATCTGGAATCTAGAGGATTTCGGAGGCCTACACTACGGACGTAACACACTACTCTTGATGTTGCTAAAAATCCCTAAAATACCCATGACCGATTTTCCGTTCTTGGGGCTCATCAGAGAAGCACAGTCCCCGAGTTTCCCTCAAACTCATGCTCTGCTTGATGCCAAATTGCATGGAGTTCGACAAATGCACTCATTTACATGCATTTACATAAATGGCGAAGAGTTTTCAGTAACCTTGTGATTCATCTGGGATTCAGGTGATTCACCTGTGAAAACCAAACTGGTATGCAACTAGATGTATTTGTCGAATTTACTCCTCATCCCACTTGTTGTTTTGTTGAGAAAAGTGTTTGTACTGGCAACGTTGTCTTCCAGTGACAACCATTGATGAACCAGGCCTCAGTACATTGAGTTTTCGTCAAAATTCACGGGGACTTCCTCCATCTCCAGGATTCGTAACAGTTACTCAACCACACTCCATAAGGAAAACGCTTAATAATTACCGTTGAAGTTACGAAATGTCTATCCTGGTAGCTAAGAGGATAATGGGGATTGAGATAAAATCCATCGGCTTGACCGTCTAATGAAAATTCCCACATGATATACCTGGTCTCTGTAAAGTTCAGCTGCATCATCATCTACAGGTCTCGGCTTTTGGTTAATTGGATATCTGCTTTCAAAAGAAGTGTATCAGTTCCGTCTACGGCTTTGAAGGGTATTCCAGTTACATTACGTGACAAAATATCAGTGACAAATTTGGGGTCAAGTCGGGTATTTCAGTGCGGCTGTTGATCAGACACATTGTTGTGGGGCTATGAAATACTCCGAGGTATGATGTCGCTATTAGGACGCGGATTTACAGGCTTCATGTTATTTACCCGTGTTTGCAATGCAGGCAGCCTAGAATACGGTTTCCAACCGGATGCCGTGAGTCCGAATTCCGGCTGAGAATGCAAGGAATTATGGGATACATAGTTTTTTTTCATGATTAAGTAGCGTGAATCCAAAATAATTCGGTCGGTCAACAATTTTTGAAGACTAGTTGTAGGTTGTTGCAGGGCTTGGAAAATTCAGGTTCACAGCACTATTGTTTGGAGAGTCCTCTTCTTATCCTGGTGCAATTATTTTGGTGAGATGTGGAGGAGTGTTCACTGTAGAGTAATGTGAACGTGAATTTTACACGTCCCGCGACGACCTACAGCTAACCATAAATTGTCCAGCAGGCTTCAAGCGGCCTTGGCGACACCTGAATAAGAATTATTGACAGATGGGTCAGTCGATGGACACAGCCAGGACAGTTACTGGGTCGTCGTTAAAAGTTGTCGGGCAAACCAATAACAATGTTCGGGCGTGAACACTCGCCTGTTCGAATGAAATAATTCAGGTGTGTTCAGAGGTGAGATGGTAACACACTTACTTCGCATGCCTGGATTTCATAATTCTGCACTGTCAAGTTTATGCATGGCTGATGAGCTCTAATGAGGGCGAAACTGGAGTCCAGTGCTTCCCCGTTTGTGGGGACTCACCAGATTAACCACACGAGGGTGGCAGGTGAACTATTTATACTGGAGTGTTCGTAATATTAAATATCTTTGTGTGTTTGGTGAAGAACCAGGGGTTTACAAGAAGCCGAACGCGGTGTTGGATGCACGCTTTTATTGCACATGTTAACCCAAAAGAGGAAGAAACTAATCTGAAGGACGTAGTCACAGAGACATTTTCTGCGTCCTATAATTTTCGCTGTATTCGTTAGCCCACCGAGGATGAGTTGTTTAGGAATGATATTTTTGTGTTGCGCTATCTAGTCCGTCTCGCCAATCGCAAATTCACTGGTTTTGGGCTAGGTTCGTTTATTTTGGGAGTAAATGAACTAATTTTCGTATATTCTGGCCAGGCGCTTAAGGAGGGATATTTGGATATTTTCGCAAATTCATCATTAATGACTTTCCAGGACGTGCACAAATGCCACGATGGCTAATGACGCACGCCTCATTTCACGGTAAACAGAGCAAAGATGCGACCACTTGTTGTGGTGAGATTCCGCGTACGAATTCCGAGAATTTTGAGATTATCCGCATCACAATAATATAGTGTGTATATTTAGGAAAAATATGTCCGAGTGCCACTGTTTGTTTATCTCATCCGGACCAGTGAGTGATTCTAACCTTATTACTTCACACTAAAACTTCGACGTTTTTTCACCGTGTTCGTTTGCTTTCTCCTGTTCTAATTCGGTTTCAAGCCGCGTCATGGAAAATCTCCTCAAGAAGCAGTGAGAAACTGCTCAGCTCGTTTCTCCACCAGGATTCACGGCAGATCTTCAGTCGTCGCATTTTGACATTGAGGCAGACTTCACTCGCACTCAGTTTGAACAACAGGTCTCTCGTTTGCGTAGGTAGGCTCGTTTGGCCTAGTTTGAGTGATTGTTTTATTTTGACTATTCGGAAACTACGAGAAGATTCCGTCTTGTTTTAAGATCATTGACTTACAGGTTTCGCCTGCAGCATAAATCCAAGCCTGTGAAATGGCGAATTCGCACTGCCCAGCGGATTTCCAAACCAGTGTGTAGGCTCTATCAAATTAAAACCGGAAAATCAGCTTTCTCCCATCAATCAAACCATTAATCGGATTGCAGCCTGGTGGGTCATTCAAAGTGGTTGTGATTAGACAGACTACATATGCGGCAATTCTATCGTTCACATTCACATTCTCCCCGATAGCCTCTAACTGGTTGTCGACCTTTCGATACTCACTAGATTTTCGGTGACGAGGGTGAAACCGCAAGGTTTCGAAACATTTCAGATGCACCTATAGATCTTCACTTACACGAATACGGCCGGTGCACGTGGTTGCAATGACGAATGTCAATCGGGCAATTACGATGGATAACAAAAATCTGAATAGATGGAGAAATCCACAACCAGTGGTGAAGTTCACTCATTTGCAACGTAACACCATGTTCACGGCAGACTCAAAAGAATTACAGCTGAATTGCTCTTCAACTGTATATTGTGCACACATCACCTCACAAGCTCACTACCAATGGTGGACCATCGAAATATATTTTGAAGCTTATAATTAGTATGTTACGCACGGAAACTTTGCGATATACCGAATGTCACACCAACTATACGATGGGGGTAAGTTGTGGCCCACACAATCGAGGAGTGTAATGAATGATGGATTTAGATGGAATCCAGATGAGTCTCCTATCAACACCGAGTCAAGATACAAGTGTGTTGTATTCGCCATTTGTGTACATTTTAATGCTAAAACATACCACACGGTTGATGGAATCTGGAGGACTGCGCCCACCTGATGTGCTGGGCGAAGGGCGGAACTGGCAGTCGAATGAATCTTAGCAATCGTATACTTACTGTTTCGTGTCTTGTCACATATAGCTTACGGAGTATCAATTCTATTGCGCAACTAGGATAGAGAATACAACCCAACGTGTATGGAGGTGGAGGCTTTTAAGGTAGATGAAATCGTTTCTCACATTCACCATATATTTTTCATATAAGGATCAACATAATGGAGTAACGGTTCAGTTGCTTTGGTAAAGCGATCAAACTGAATTCAAGGTCGCATATGAAGGCCTTTAGAGTTGGTATTTCCCAGCTGGTCAGTGGATGATTTTTTTACCATAGTTAATTTGCGTTTCACTGGACGGACTCGCTAAAATCGATGCTCTGCAGTGTTTCGCAGATGGAGAAGAGAGGTCAGAGAAGACAACTCATGCACAATGGAGATACGATTAATCCTCATGGTGGCTTCTAACCTAGGGATTGTATTTCGGTTAAAGTTCATTACAAAGTGAGAGCATTATACAAGTAAACATTCCTATCTTTAAAAAAAAATGATCCAGAACACTGCGTTGGGGGATATACGTGTAAATGGTCAGTTTTGAACAACGGGATGGCCAGTTTGGAATTTTTTGAGTGTACTCGGCACGAAGGTTTTGGATATCTCGGCCATCCGAAGTAGGGCGAACATATTTCAGAAAAGACCCAACATAGGCCAGCGTCTCTAGAATGGATGCTCCTGGCAGTACAGACACAAATAAACCTGGAGGCTGGTAGTTGAGATTTCCGATATGGAACTGAGAGTCACAAGTAGTTTTGATGTTCCCGAATATCAAAAGGAAGATTTTGGTTAGAAATTCTACAGCACTGGTTGTTGGTCAGATCACCAAGCATGGCAGTTGGATTACAAACGTTTCATCACCAGTCGAGGTGAAATCGTCAGTGCGGAATTGAATGAGTTGAGTCTACGTTACTAGCTACACAAAAGTGAGCAAAATTGTACAACCAACCTCAATTGGAGTCAATAATTGCGAAAGTCTGTCACTGACCGGCACAATGCAGTGTCAAGGTCCGCACACCATAAAACGGTGAGAAAAATGTTGCCTCGGTAGTCTAGTTTGCGGTGCAATCACGCGGAAATCACAACAGAACGACTGAGGGCAGCTCAGCTGTCAAGTTAGATTCAATACTGGTAGGCTTATCTGGCGGGTGTACTATAGAGACAATCTGCTGGGGAATGGTTCGCCGATAAAGTTGAACTAGTTGCATGGGGTCTGGAACAAAGCAGGTGTCCTTCATGTTTTAGTGAAACACACCATAAAACAGCTTATAACTACAAAAAACGGGATGCAGCACCCAAGAAACCGATCTAGACAGATGTCAAAATGGAAACGTACTATGCAATCCCTGTAGTGACGCAAAGTGAATCTTCCGCATTAGGACGGACATAGGATGCATTAGAATTAGGCGTTCTCATTCAGATTTACAGGTAACTGAGTCTTTCAGAATAACAGGGGACAAAATCGAATTGTGTATACCGGTTGACAGATGAACGCCTCTCATATATTTGTGGCCGAAGTTAAGTGTATAAAATACCGGACAAAATGGCAAGCGTAATGGACTAGACTTTGCGTTACAAGTTCCGAACTAATTCTCACGTCACCATTTTTCCTCCTTCTATGCCAACGAAACTTGCGTGTTTTGGAGTTTACTCTGGTCACAGCAGGAAATGAATCACATTCTTCTGTGTGTTCACAACCAACTTTCGGCTGACGCAACAGGTCACATTTCTTCAGTCGGCCTACCTATCCCACCGGTAATCAGAGGAGCAACTTTGTTTCCGTCAAGGTTCTATAATTTTGATTTTGATCATTGATGTTGGTGCTGGCAGGGTACTAGAATGTCCTCATATTTATCAACTTTCGTGTTTTCATTGTGATTCGACTACTCCTGATTTTTATTTACCTGGTCTGATTAGGCAGGATACTCACGTATTCGGTTCTTCTACGTTCAGTCTAGCATTGCGGAATCGGATCACTCCGTACTCTACACTGACTTGCTTTTGATTAGAACAGACTAAGCGAATAGAAGGACGACCAATTGCTGTGAGTGAATCGAAACGTGTGAGTCTTCTTCTCTTATTGGCGGTACCCTCTTCTTATTATGGGTTTTCATGACATAATCCGCACAAGCGCTACGAATTTACCAGGGACTTCTGTTAGAAAGACATACCAAATTCCACCGAATGGTTCACGACAGCCGGATGAGTGAAATTTCCTTTGGAAAAATGCCCTTTGATTTGAGGGCGATTTCGCTTTCAATGTTGTGCCTCCAAAATTTGACAGTGGCACAAAATCACCGTGAGTTTTGGTGAAATCATCCTCCAGACAGAAACAAGTAAACAATGAAATTATGTCTCCCTCTGTTTGTTCATGTTCAGTAGTAAGTACCTAAAAATACATGTGTAAATTCACCTACAATCTGTGAAACTGTGTAGATATTTAATTGAATTCGAGTTGGTCTCAACGTCATTTGCAAATTCAACGAGGGCGCACTGGAGAAAACCTAATTCCAATGGGACCTCCAGCTTATTTTACGTGTCCCTTAAGGCTTCCATGTTCTAAACAATGAACCAAACGAAACATGAGTGATCATTGTGAAGCATATTCAGTTGACGAATGCAATGAACAGGAGATTCGGCTGAGTCCACGATTAACGAGTAGATGAGAAAACGAGCATTTGAAGCCATCATGTATTGGCATGAATAATAAAAATTCTAAAAGTCGTTCAGCTGTACCACCCTCTTGATTTCTGGCCGAAATGTCATCCGATGGAATTATGATGACTGGGATACCACCAGGTTGTCCAAGGCTAGGCAGGAACAGTCGAGACGCCGGCGCTTGGGTTCGAAACGTGAACGTTGCGATCGGTAGATTCGCACCCTAATCCTTGAGCTGTCTCACGAATGTATATTGAATAATGACCGTTAATCTGATACATTCAACCCTTGAGTCACCTGACCAATTAGCTTCTGCATTTCCTGTTTCATTTTGTTCTCCAATACTTCCCTTTGTAATATCCATTCGTGGTCAGCCTATGTGTGCTGGCATTGCTAGGAGTTCTTCAGATAAATTTGAACTTATCAGACAAATTCTGCACGGGTAAAACAAAGGGGCTGGGGAAATTTCGTTGATGGGTAATATGTAAGCTGTTTTTACCTTGTTCAAATATGCTCGGTTGCGAGTAAGAAGAACTTAGCGCATTATAGCCAGTATGGACTGGTCCAATGGACTCATACACCTGTAACGAACCTTTGTGACTAAGAGAATACGTTCACTCTTCGACAAAAATCCATGAAATATTTGGTTAGATTGACCAAAGTATAGTTAGGCAACGAAAGAAATCATAACTTGATTTATGGTGCTTGCTTTGCCAACAGTTTCTTGTCCTTCAGAGCGATAATACGTGAGACAGCATGTTGAATCTTTGTTATTGTGCATGTTGTGTCGTTTGAGGAACCGTAATAAGTGAGGTATCATTAGCATCCAAAATGAACTTCAGAATAATCAACCATGTCTTTTTCTGGCAATAGAATACTCAGTGTAATATATACTGCGTACATTTCCGCACTCTAATCCGTACCGAACTCGTTTGCCTGATTTAACAATGCCGCAATTAAAAGTGGGTTTACATTGTCTGATTGCCTGTCTTTTAGGTTATTTTCCATAAAAACGCACACAAAAGCTTCATGCTGTTACGTGTCCTTACTTTAGTATCGGAACTGGATACACTGTTTGCACAGTATGCGCCACTGGGTAAGTTATTACATGGTACCGAAAATCGCGTTTATCGTTCCGCTTCGAATTTGGCGAACAAGGAAAGCTTGACTGGTTGCCTTGTTCGAATACACGGTATAAGATAGAGGATTTTCTTCCTTGGTCTCATCAAACCTATCAGCGAGTTTGGACGTATCAGTCATTAGTCACGTGAGTGAGCTGTTTGCTCCCATCAGATGAGGCCAAATATGGACGACATTTTATCCCTCACGTACTCAGCAAGCCTTCTGCGAGCATGCTTGTATCGTAAGGTTGCTTATACAGCCAATTATATGCGATCGGTCGGACTAGGCTTGCTGTTTAACAATGCACCAAAATGACATACGAGCACAGCTGGGCTTGAGCTGAAACAACTGACATTGGAATACTAGTATGATGCTCTATCCAAACAAGACTGAACTTAAGTCAGTCTGCCTGAGCAATTTGTTGGAGTAATTCTGTGGCACAAATCAAGTGGCTTGATCGTTCAACTAACACTTTTAACCGTTGTTTTGTGAAATTTCCTGAAGTGATCAGCTATTCAAGCACTGAATGACCGTTTGAATTGCATTAATTCTGAAGGCCGCCGCATTGATGTGATTGATGGGGAGCAATTGATAAAACACTTGGAAAGCAATGACATATTTTGAGGTTGTAGTGTTTTCCGTTTGTTCTGTCTGATAAGAGTAATTTTTAAGCCTTATCAACTACATCAGGTTAGTAATTGATAACGTTGACCCAAAGTGGTTTACCTGTTTAACGGTGTATATTACTGCTGGTGTCCAGGCTACGTCGTCGTATCTGAAGGAAGGTGAACGTTGCTACTTAAATTATGGAACCAACTTGCGGTGTTCCATGAAGTTTGAAGAGGACGCCTGGGTGTCTTCATTCTTCAAAAACTTTGTGCAGATGAGATGTTTGCGCTCGCGTCTAGTTGCTTGTAACCGCTTGGTTCGTGTTTGCTGATAAGTTACTACGCAGCGAACTGCTTTCCTCCCGTCAATTGTATCCAGTTCTTTGTACTTTATGTTAGCTTTATGATAGCGGAATCTTTCCTGAAAGCTACCCCTATTTATCGCATGATGACGAAAGGAGCGTCTTCACGAGACCGAGCTCTCTACGTCTGGTCGATGTCATGGCCACCCGTACTAAATTTTAATGGGTGCCCAAGCATTTTACTACATTCGTTTAGCGAACTAATGTCAGTCATACAGATATACAGATTTGTACAGAGTATTTCGGTGACCTATCAAGAAGCAATGGAAACCGAAGACGAATCTTTAGCATTTTGGACAGAAGCATGCTACAGAGCCTCATCGTAAACACATGCCATTGCATTTGTTTGCTGGAGTGTATACTTTCTCCCATAGTAGAACTTTATTCGTGAAAACTCTCGAAAAATTGTAGTAAATAAGTTAATATATTTTTGCTCAAAACTGAGATTTCTTGATGCATCATCGCGTCCAGCCATCGCATACCATTTTTCACAATTTTGGGTGCAAGAATGAACGAAGTTTGAAGCGATATCACACTATCACCAACAACCTACGCTTGATTTATTTGCGGAGAATTTCTCAAACGAATAACCAAAAATTCTCATACCTTTCCCATCAGCCGGTCCACGTGACGCCACATCGGAAGAAGAACGAAACGAACGCCGTGAAATTTTGACACCTCAGTTTGTACCAGCATCGAATTCAAGGGCACCACCACACTCCCTTGAAAACTATGGAATTTCGTTTAAAGGGGCCGGCACTTCGGAGCACGCAAAAAAATCAATCAAGCGAGCTAACCGGAGTAGTGTTCATCGATGTTTGGTATGTGGAAAGACATTTCAGTTCAAAGGGAGATTATTGTGGCACCAGAAATGTCACACCAATCATCATGATTTCCAATGCAGCCTATGTTCAAGCGCTTACAAATACCCATCGGATCTCCGTGGACACATGAGGGCAAAACATCCTGATGAAATTACTGGGACGTACAGGACGTCGAGCACACAAGTGCAGCAATCACATGAAGCCGGCAACCCATGTCCAGAGTGTAACAAATTCTTTAAATCTTGGAGATGTCTACAGCAGCATCAACGATTAGTTCACAAGGGAGCAGGGCGTTCAGTCTGTGAGGAATGCGGCAAAACTTTCTCTCAAAAAAACAGCTTATACAGACATGTCAGAACTGTTCATAGCAAACTGGATTGTTTCACTTGCGTACAATGCGGACAGTCACTTAGCTGTTCAGGAAGTTTGAAAAACCATATCCAGTCTGTGCACAAAGTTGCGCCGAAAGATGAGTCTGTCTTGTGAGCCTACTGGTTCAAAAATTATTCATGACAAAAACTTCAAAAAAAAACCAATTCACTTTAGATTTTTTATTTCTAAATCAGAATAAGGGCGGAAATCATCGTAGTATAGCACACCATTGGGTCACTAGAAATCAAATAATGTTATTCATTTGCTGCGATAAAAACCGAAATATTTTGACGAAAGATGTACCTGGCGAAAATTTTGTAAAACTTTCAGTGTCACATATTTGACCCTTAGGAAATTTTGTGATCTGTATTGACCGACTGGTGCTATAGAATTATCCAACTTATAATAAAATCGTTGAAAATGTTTTGCAATTACGACGCTTGATTGCACATTTTGCTGAAGATGTTGTATGTCCTGTGATAAGAAAATAATCAAGGCCGCTCATTAACTGGCGTATCAAATACGGTGTGTAATACAAACACAACATGACATCGAATTCAAAATTCTGATGAGTTTAATCGAGCTCATGTCTGAGATATTCACTCACTCAAGTTGAGCAGTCGTATCATCTCAGCTTTTTTTAACCGCTTCTTGTCTGGAAGCGTACCTCGTATAGGAACGTCTAGTAGTAAACATGAGAAATTTTTATTGTGCATCATGTTAAGCGATACATTACAAACAACCCAAAATCGAGTGATCTGATCTGATGTAATCAATACCTGAATGAAATTGCTTTGGGTAGTGCTGTTCCAACATTTTGTACGAATACGATCTGTGCAATACAACAAATTGGGTAATCTTGCGGGTGCACCTGCATTCGTAGAAAATCAGTTGATGATCAGTTAAGCGGTTTAACTCAAGGCTGGCGGATTCTTCGATGCATGATGTGAGAGCTTCCAACCAAATGCAGCAAGTCAGAATCTTTTTCATCGACAATACAGAAATATTTGTTGGTGGAGAGTTTTATATTTTCTATGGAGATCTTGTCCTGTAAGTGAAGGCAGTCTATGCTGCAAACCCAATAAGCATTGTACAGCTGTCTCATTCCTAGCGGGATTCATCAGCAGTTCGTATCGCGCGAAACTCCGGAAGAAAACTGGCAATCATCGGGCTAGTGGTTGAAAACGAAAATGTTCGGCTACGTACTGACTGCGTTCTCCAGCTACCATCTGCCAAATGGGAGGTTTTCAGCGGTGTGAATTACTGCTTCCTCTGAACTGCGTATAATTAACTGCTAGCTTGGGGAGATTCGGGAATAACATGACAGATATAGTAGAGTATGGGAAGCTGACAATCGGCTGGTCTCGACCTCATAATAACCATTGGCATCTTAGTTCTGCGCGTCTAATGAAGTGTGAACATAAGGTGGAATCGGCCAGCTGGGTTTAATATATGGACTATGAAAGGGGCATCTGTCTGTCGCGCTAACGTAGGATGTAATCAGCGGGGTTGATCCTAATTGTCCCTCAACAAGAACCGGGCAGGACAATCAGACTACAGTTGTCGAATGTGTGATGTCGAGCATAGTAATTCAATCTTACTTCGCTAACTAAAACCACACTTTTAACTTTAACTCACAATCTCAGTATATGTGAGCAGAAAATAGGCTGTGATTCCACTGTCCTTCTGTGGATATTTCAGATTTCTCGAATTACATTGGGATTCAATTATCCCCAGGTGTCTAGTGGTTAATTGCGGAAAAATCGGCTGGATTAGACCTGTGTGCAAATCTGATGTACCTATATATTTGATCTATAATGATCTTCAGTGAGCATTGTCTATTGGCCGCTTGCTGGTGCTCGGTCATTATCTAGTCGCTTTATCATCGCCTCCGAAATCTAATCAACGTGCGAATCCTCACCATTTAGATAGGATAAAGTACATACATATGGATGGGGTCAGTTAATGATTCACACCGTTGTCTACCTATCTGGGCTTTTTTCACTGCAGTGGCTGACGCTCACTTTGTTATTCAGCTGAGTTCTATATTCACGTCTTCATGAATTCACCGGTATGGGATGGATTCGGTGACTGTATTGGCTGTATTAAAGTTTCTGTGATCCCACTACCACTCACTAAATACACCGGACGACTTCAGGTATTTCCTATATACAGTGGTTGACAAAGTGTCAGGTGATGGTCGATAATTCCTCTGATCTTGAACAAAGGTCCACAATTTGCCGCAACCCATTTGCTCCATGGGGGAATTTCTATGTACTGTCGCTACCTGCAAGGATGGTTGAGTAAATTTCGCAAACTCAAGGTCAGTTGTGGTAAGTCTTCTCCAATAATACGACTACTTCTTGGACACATTAAGATATCTGTGAAGTGAGAGCTACCGAATTGGCATGTCTGGAAATGTGAGAATCAATCATGGGTAACTTGTAATGTTCTCTTGCTTATGGCTGACACGGGGTGCAGTTAACTTGCATGGTGGTATATAATCCCATTATCCATCAGCCCGAATTCTGATGATAGGGATTCCTCGATGGAACAAATCTCAGACTTCAAGTCGAGGCGATTTATGGGATAATTTTCGCTTTGTTTTTTATGGTTATTAGAAGGATTTTGGAGCATAGATAAAGGAGTCATTCCGGTGTAGTCGAGCAGTAGTATTTAGTTTTGAATGTGGGAAGAGTCAAATTGTTTGCACTTGAGTCGACGAAATGTCTAAAGTAATTCTAGTAACTGCTTAGGCATCTCCTGATTATCATGAGGGTAAATTATTCTGATTTGTCTGGTAAGCGCTTCCTTCTACGGAACACGGGACCGAAATTATTTTAAAAAGCTTCGTCTGATTTTTCTGACGAGTAGGTAACCATGGTGTGGATTTTATAGCATATTGCTGACAGGCGTGATCTGGGGAAGCTGTGCTGTGATGCTCCACATAAACATTAGGAACATAGAATTCTAAACTAACGCAGGCGTCAGAGAATTTCTTCCACTGCGCTTCATATATAGCCGTGGCCGCTTTTCAACCAGCAGTTATTCAGAAAACGTATTGAAAGATAAAGCAAAGATTTCTCGATTTCTAGCGGCACTCAATTATCCCCAAGTGCCTTGAAGTTTATTCTGGCGGTGACTTGAAGGAACACTCTTGGTAAGTTTCCTGAGAACTCTTTGACAGCCCACGACCAGTTTCGCTCTTCTTGGGCCTCATCGGATTGATGCAGTCCCCGAGTTTCCGTCAGACTTATATTTCTGTTGAACTCAAATTGCACGAAGTTCAACAACTGTACTTATTTGCATACCAGTTGGATTCTAACGGACGATTTACCTGAATTCCTGCTGAATCTCTCGTTTATAACAGTTTTTCAAATGAACGTGCTACACAGAGGCATTGAAAGTGATCGTTGTCTGTCACAGAGTATTTAGTAACAGTATGAGTGGAATTCCATCAAGAAATCTCATTGCGATACCCCAGTTACCGTAGCAACTGGCACACTGTTCGGCCTCTATGCAGCACATTCGGTTGACGGTTATCATAAGCGGGAGATTCAGCCGGTATTCTGTTGAATCTCCCGCTAAAACCAAATCAGTTTGCAAATGGGTACATTCGACGAATTGCGTACAATTTGGACTTAAGTAGAATATAATGTTGAACCAAAGAATTGCGTTTGGCTAGTGAGCTCAAAAAAGCACGAAACCGGTCGCGGGCTGCCGAAGATTTTAAGCAACCTTTTGAGTACTGTGTTCCGTATAGTCATTGTGCTGCTATAGCTCGAATATCACACCAAATTTGATATGAGGCATCATTTGTACAGCCAATTCAGTCAGAGTTTCAGCTGATTTATTTCATCCCTTGGCATCCTCCAAACCCAACAAAACCCGGACTGCTGCCGATTTTGCCTAGCCAGTTTGGTGGTAACTTATATATTAGCATGAGAAGTTCTTTCTTTCCTACCTTTTTCTGTGTCGGGCTAGTATGAAATCGACCGGAATCGTCGAGCCGAAAGCATCAATAACAAGCCCAGACGGTAATGAACTTAATTTGTACTGTGATGGGCGAATGAGACTCGATAAGCATTGGATGAAGCTGATGAAATGTCGGGGTGATGACTATTGCGAAATGCAAGCACTAGCAGTGCATTACAGTTGCGTGCGACAATTTAGGTTGACAATGCCATATGACTATCGGCTGCTGCATTGCAAGACGAACCTAAGGTGATTGGGCATGCACCCTCTATTGTTACCAATATGACTACAGTCTTCCAGTTCAGAAACACGTTACTTGGCGAATAAATCATCAATGCCGCAATATGGCGCCCAAATACGGTTAGCTCATCACAATACATGGTAAATTGCACGTCTTTAACGAAAACAGAGTGGTTTACGCCGGGGGAACGAATAAGTATGGAAGGTTGAAACTTGTTACCTACGAATCTGGAGCGGCTCTTTGCCAGAGGGCAACCTAATCATCCAAATAATGTTCCACACTAAACGTGAATAAATTTGGTAGAGACAATTTAAATTATGTGCTCGTCAATCCATCGCTTTTTTTGATATTTAATTTCTTTGAGCATTTTCTGCTTCTGGAAATAGATTTTAGTGTGACTATACTGCAAGGTTTTGAACAATAGAAATGTGATCTAGCATGGTCATTAGCAATCATCGGTCATCAAGCATGTTTGTATCAATAGAATAGGAACTTAGCTTATCAATGCCTTAGAGCCTAGAGCACATAAAAATTCACATTAAATTTATTCTAGAAATACATGTTCACCTCAGCAATCCACTTACCCAACTGAAGGCGGACTTCCAATCCCAGTTACTTTCCGGTGAACAATGTCAATAATAATATTAATGTACGATTGAGATGGTATGTGTACAAAATGTCAGGATGCCAGTTAGGCTGTATACCGGGCAGGCTACCAGTCAGTTTCAGCTGGCATAATCATACTTAATTGATGTTGAATCGTACTGGTTGTCTGATGAAGCTGGGAAATTGGCAGCTACACATTGAAGGAAGTAACTTCGTTTGACGCAGAGCCACTGATGACTGTATGATTGAGTCATAACCACTGGTGTCAGTAACCGGTGATGGATTGAGTGCCAGAGTACTTGCCCAGGGAGGCGGTAGATGTTAACCCGACTGACTGTACCGCTTGGTACCCTCCTACTTCGTTGCCATGTCTTAGACTGTCTGCCGATTTATCCTTTCCACTCAACATACGTCTGAATAAAGAGGGCTCTGTGGGGCTATGGCACTTGATTAGGTGTCAGACAATCCTCAGACAAATAGTCACGTAGCGGACGTTAACTGCGCTCCAGGCTAAGTGAAGAAGCCACCAAACCAACCACGCACTGATGATGTCTCCTTGCATGGTGACGAAAAGTGTGCAAGCCAATTGCCAAGCTTGATGTACAGATTAACTACCGCCTGACCAACAATTAGTTAAACGACCTAAGCCACAAGTTGCTAGCCTTCGTCAATGTTCGAACAATCCGTCCGATCATGTCAGTTGTACTGTAGGCTTCATCCGGCTAATAACCAAATCATGATGTTCATATGTTTCCTAGTGTCCTCTTGAATGAGGCAGTTAGGGAAGGTCAGCCATTCTCCGTGCTATTGGTTCGTGGTGTTTTGTGGAACCACCATGTGGATGTCAGCTATGTTAAGTAATCAGGCTTCTCTAGCATTCGTGTTTTGATTTTTGCTAGACAGCGGCGGCTGGGTGACTCCATCCAAAGTACCTCTGGGCTCAAAACTTTTCTACATTTTGACCAAAATGACGAACCTCCCTTGTTTGAATCAGCTTGCTAGGACCCACTTGAATCAGCAACACTCCGTAGTGTAAACCCCCCAGCTTTAAAGGTCGACGTAAACAAACTACACTGATAACAAAATAATCACCACTATAATAACCCTTGGGTTCTGGGTTTTAAGACAAATGAGTTCGGATGCTTGAGGATCATTTAGGATCAACCCTCGATTACGCAGGAATACGGAAAAAACTTGTCGAGGTACTATGGCTATAAACAACACCACCCATCTAGTGTTAAACAGAATGTGCATCGCCTGAGAAACTTCTCTTTCAACACCATCATCATCATCATCATCTCTTCTCTCTTAGCATATCACTGTATCACTTACTTGCATTTGTAAACACACGCTGTGCGCTCGGATGCAACTTAATTGTTGTTCATTTCGCTTGGGTTACAGTAGTTGGTGTACAACTCCATTAGACACATCAGGTCACGGAACAGAAAAGCCGAAAGCAGTTCTGGATGCTTCAAAACAAGCGATTCCCTAGTTTAGGATCACAACCCATAGGGGGATGAAATCAGCAGTTCAGAGGATCCGTGGTGCGTTTTATTGAAATCCGTTCCCTCAGTCCTGATGAACATCCAAATCCAAACTCACTGCTCTTCAGTATTTACTCCACGGTTCACTCACATTTTCGTGTTAGGCAGACAATTGTCAAAACAAGGTTGTTCAGTTGGAAGCCACAGGTTGGTGTGAGCCGAATTTGGCTGCATCTATAAAAGGTGGTATTGTTGTATAACCACGGTACAAGTTAATTGATTAAACAATGTTTCGTATGAAACAAAGTTTAGACATTTTGTTAATCAACAGTCAGTCAGGAAACAGTGTGTTCAGCCAAATGAACTGAAAGTGATTTCCGAGTTTCATCGAATCTACTCAGCAATATAATTTGGAACAACTCGTGCCAATAAGCTCGAATCCTTCCAAAACCTAAACTGCGTGCGTCCAATTATTTTGATTTGAAAGTTTTTCTTTTTCAGGTACAATCTCCTTCATCAAAGTTAGAAAAGTTAAATGGCCACAGCAACCCTCCTTCCAGCGTGCACAGAGTAGAAAGTGTGCGAGAATTCCGTTTTATTGAAGCGAAGAGTTATCTGGAATCCACAAAACACTATGCACACATGTTTGTATAACCTTTAGCTTTAGGTCTGTCCAGAATCAGGTAGAATTATTCGGCGTAGCTGTTGCATCTCGTGGCAAACATGCACAAGGGAAATTCTAGCAATCGATGCCTGGCGAAGGTCACACTGAGCGTTCAGGTCGTGCAGGTTCATATTATAGTGAGTTCAGCATTGAATGCAGATGGTGCGATCATACATTTTGAAAGAATTACGCCCAACCGGAACAGGTATGTGCCTGATATGCTCAGTTTAATGTTTTATACTGCACGTTATCTGTGTGTGACAAGCCAAACTAGCGGCAGCATCAAATGGCGCTGCACTAATCAGGCCATGTCTGGATGCCTGGATGCCACGCCGAACAACAACAACCTAGGCAGTAAATTATTTGAGTGTAATAAATGGTGCGGACGATGTCGCACCACTTACTCTGAGTTGCTGAAAATTAGCGGATTGTTTGAACAACATATTCCCATGTGAATGTTATCCATCAGTTGGATCAAAACGGATAGCAGTGATGAATTGAGAGGACAGTGTGGGAGTGACTAAACGTACAACGGTTACAATATTTGTTACTGATTCATCAGTATTTGGGACCCAGTTTCCAGAAAACGTGCTCCTCACTGTGGGATATGCTCAGCACGTAAATTGATTCACCTCTGTTAAAACTTCGGGATCAAATCAGTCGTCGGATAAAGGCTGAATGGAGCCCACTTGTTACTTAATAAATCCACATTTGAAGGTTGGCTAACACCAAAATTCCAGTTAACAACAGGATTTGTCCAACGGGTGACATATGAGGTACGGATGGGCTCAATATGAAGAGATACATTTTGACTGCCGAAATATTCAGCAGTGCCGGCAGGAAAGTACGGGCTAATGATTCACTGTAACAAAGATGATGTGCCGCGTTCGTATTTTGGACAGACTTTCTTCCGAAAAATAACACGACTGACTATATATATATATATATTTGTTTAATAAATATACTACCCAAGCTCGTACACGGCGAATGAAGACGGTAGAAGGCTGGGTGAAATACGCTGTCCCAAATGGTCCTTTGTTGACACAGAAATGATGCCCTGAAAATTTTCTAATAAATACCTGCAAGAGCTACAGCTAATGCGCAAACAGCTTAGTAAATGTGATTTTTCGTGGCCTATAGAGCGTATACCTCGAAAACGGGGAAAAATCTCCAACGGCCAAAATCACGACTGCTGTTCCAACGGGAGGTATCAGCTACTGGAGCATAACGAGTAGTATATGGTCATTCCATCGAAAGATTTCACACTAGCAGCGAACTGTCTTATTGCCGATCAGCCGCAAAGCGGACCGTTCCCACATATACTCTCCTGTTGCACAAGTCAAACTGATTTTGCAACAATTCCACAGTGTAAGAACAATTTAATTTCCATGATGATCATTGTAGCATTTGTTTTCTCATGATTTCCAGATGCGCGTTCAGTCGTTTGAAACAAACCGTGGTGAACTGCAAAACCTGCGGAAGCCAGAGCAAAGGTGTGCGTCTTAAATCAGTTCATTGAGTAGATTCAGCTTCAAAAGGTCCACTGGATCCGCGAGGACATTCGTGAGCCACTAGAAGGCAAAAATCCCAGTGTGCAGGTACACTGGAGACGCGGATGTTATTCGATAGCTGAGATGTCATTGCGTGCGCTTGACTCATTATCGCTAGACGGACTGATGCCAGGTGGAAGAAACTCGTCAACTATCTCAACACCGTGACGTCTCACACTAAGCTTCCGGCGGATCCAGGAAGTCACGTGAGTAAATATTCTTCGTTAACGCTGGACACCAGGCTTTTAAAGACTCTATCAATAGGCACTAAATTTTGTTGTCCTAGTCTCAAGAATAGTCAGCTCGAGCTTGGAGTCAAGTTTGAGAGTTTAGAGGATTGGCAATCCGAGGTAGTAATTCCTATGAGCCAAGTGTGTGGCAACTGAATTTGGCGTTGGTCAATTCATGTTATCAATACCTCAGCTACAGCTGCAGACTTAAACGACTTTTGTTATAGAAAACCTGCCACGCTTCGAACCGTTTACGGCAGAATGACCAGGCTTCATCGTATAAACCAAATAAAGGCACAGGACCTGTTTTGGTGGATAAAACTGACTATGTCGATAAGGTGAATATCATCGTCTCAGGTAAATCCAAATTTAAGAAAACAGAATCCGAAAGGCAAGACGAAGTTAATTGAAAAGCACTGTCCATCAGCGTCTTTATCGACAGGATGACATCATTGTTCAACATTGATGCATCGCTGCCGTGTAAAAGCACTGTCCACAGCGCTCCGATACCTTAAACAACCCACAGGCATTGATGCCGATACTTTTGAGGGTATCCACCCTGCCGGTACATAAATTCCTCGGCCATATGATCCCCCGAAAGTGCCTGCCTCCGAAATGTTGTGATGTATGGGGCTGATGACCCATAGCAGAAAACAGGTATTTTTTGGTATAATTAGTCTTCCAAATCAGTGAATTTATTTGTGAGTAATGTTTTCCTTTTGACACAAATGCTTCGTCAAGCCAAGTAAATAGGTCACCAGGCTGGTCGTGTTTCAAAGCAGACGTAGAACTAATCGGTGAGGTGTTTTTCAAAGGTATGTAAACCAAAGCAACTTCCTGGTTCGTGTGATTGGGTTAGGGGTAAACTATCATAAAGTTAAATTGAGTTTGGGGTCTTGCTCTTCCTTCTCAGAGAAACTTAGTCGAATATTACTCTTGAGTGCCGTTGACAAATTTTGTTGGTCCGTGTGGATTATCACGCACTAGGACAGATGATTTGGATTCTGAGGTTTTTTTTACATTGATTTCATAGCATAGGAATGATAACCACACGACGTTAAATTGACCGACCTATAACTGGTCTTCATATGCTTGCTAGTTGCATGCACTCGATTCTGATCACGCTCGGAAACTTGGTGATTTACATCTAGTCGGCCACCAATCGATCGACTGGGAATCTCAGTCCTCCTCTCAAAGCTTGGTTCTCGAGTCCAAAATTTCCAAGCTTTCCAAATCCATTTTGTGTCCAGTGTCAAGTGCTTACCCCGCCATTACCGAGGCCTTAACTGTCGCCTGATAATTCTCAGGGATTCTTAGTAGTCTGTCTGTGCACGACTTGTGCTCGCCAATTCTGGTGTCTAAATTCCTGGCGGTTTGACCTATGTAAAACATGACGTATCGTTACATTTTATTTCGTCAGGAAGAGCGTATTCGGAGCTGTGACCTGATCGATGTTCTATGCGTTTGTACGCTTTGGTGAAATATGCTTTCTCTCTTTTTCGAACTTGCACAAGCCAGGCGAGAAATTATCGAAACAGGCAGTTCGCTTATGCATTTGCTATGATAAATCAAGGAGCTACTCAAAGCAGTGGTCTAGGTTGATCCGGTAACATGTTTACTTTCCGGTCCTTCAAGTTCTTCTGGTTTTCATCTAGCCGCCTCTCAATATTCCGACATTTGTATTTCACAAGCCATTTCCGAGAACACATTCGATGTCTAGTTATTCTGCGTTCCTTCTTTGAAACAACAGTGTCATTCACTTTTCCCAAAATGACGACTAAGATTTCGCAGAATGCATGTGACGCAGAATAAAAAAAGAATGTATCAATCGGTCAGTTTCACAGAAACGGTTGTTTGTGGATGGATTGTCAGACGATGGATTGCTTAACATTTATGGGTGAATAGATTTCCCGAAATAGAGGCAAAGTTGAAGTTTTGTTTTGCTTTACTCCAACGTGGCATCCGAACATAGTGAAAATCAAAATTGAGCGAAATTCCCCTGTTGTGTTATCAGCAGAGTAATGCATTCAACACTTTGTCTAGTGGGAAGACTTTCAAACATGCATGAACCACCGTAGCCCTCCATCTCCCATAACGACCTCAAATCGGGAACTAACTAAGGCGCTGAAGTAGTCGACTTATCTGTTAGGAAAGTCTAACAATAGGTTTGTTTTACCAAACTTGGGTGAGGCAAGCAAGCAAATGTTTGCATATTTTACCAGACTGATTTTCTTAACAGTGCATCCTACTTTGCTAGGAATTTAATCGGAATATCAGGACGAAATGAAACCTCTCTCTGATATGTAGAATGCACACCTAAAGGGGTCTTTCTGATGGTGCGAACTTCCATGGTAATTTGTGAGTGAGCTGCCTTCCACCGGCCTGCGCACGTGGATCACTTGAGGACCAGCTGACTGATTAGCATAGTTTGACATCCTCCGACAGATGAGGTTGTTGTTTGGCAGATACTTTGTTAATGGAATAACAGACTTACATTGGAAATGTGCATATCGCTGAACAGATTGTTGTGCATGACGCGAAGGAATCAGTTAGGTCGGGTTAAGTATCCACAACTTAACACTTGTGCTCCTTAGGAACTGTCCTCCATGGAGTTGCTGCTTTCGGTATCCTTTTCGGATATTACAACCCAAAAGGAGCAGAACTGCATGTATTTTGGGACTGAGCACTTTTGCAATGAAAGGAGATACACTTACTGTTTGCATAATACTTATTATAAGCTTGACAAAAACTCTTCGACATCTCACTACTGGTTTTGCCTATATCCGGTTT
>SJOL01010112.1:1347434-1401895 GCA_004794785.1 Opisthorchis felineus
TTCACAAATTTCCCTAAGGTCAATTCACCCCTATTGAGTCACTAACCAACTTCGTCCATTTTAACTACCCCCACTTTGGATAGCCAACCCAGCGTAATTTCCCAATTCCGTTCACGTATATGCAATGAAACTAACCGAGAGATGTACATCAAACTGTATATGAGATATTGGACTTCCGCAAGTAAAACTCTATTGCTGATATATCGAGACGGACTCAAGAGCCATTTGATGAAGAGAACGAATGGAAACAGGTAAAGGAGTTTCAGCGAAGTCTGAAAAATAGTTGTTAGATTTATTTCCTGGCAACATTCTGTCATTAGCATAAAGGACCATGGGACAAGGGACTGAGTTCCAAGATTAATCGTGTTTTAAGGCAAACCGAGAAGCAGTAAGGAAAATCTACTCGGACAGCGTAATGTCCATAGACCCAGACACCATATTGCCTATTAATATGACCACCGAAGTTTCAAAATGACTTTGGCCGTCTAGTGTCTCGCAAAATTAATCGGTCCTTTGTTACTTGTGTATTTATTTAAAATCAATTTATTCGTCCGTATTTGAAGACCATTTATTGCCGTACCTCCCTTATTTCAACTTTCCTTAGGGGTAGATTAATCCCAGCGTAGTGCCAGTTCGGGAGCTGTTTCTATAAACAGATTATCATACCAGGACTTTGTTAGGTGCCGGACAAGAGGCTTTGTTTGTTAGTATGGTTAAGTGTCAGGACACTCCCAGACACGAAAAGTACAGGTGGAGAGAACGACGAGTCCCTTAGGTCCCCATCGGTCGCCAGACGTTCTGGATAGCAGGTGTGTGGGCGGAGCTTACCAGACACGGCTTAGCAGCGTGCAAACAGCGTAGCGGATGCAAAATTGGTCACGACAGGAACGTCTCCGTTGGTTAGACAAGAACGAACAAAGCGAGTGACCACGTTTGGCCATTCAGACATCCTACGCATTTACGCACTAGCTCTGTACCTTTGATCTGACAATACATCCATATCCTGGTTTATGTCTTCTCAGTATCGCTTAGTCTGGCAGTCCCAATTCAGGCGTAACCAATAGGCGGGTAAGGGTAAGCAAGTGATGTGAATCGTGGACTAGGTGGAGGTTGTTGAAGTAACTCGAACCTGACTTGCGAACTGTATCTAGCGTGTCACAACACATCAGGTTAACGTCGCTTGTGACTTATTGTTGGTGCTCAAACTATCAGGATGACAGCCGCAGTGAGCGTCCTCTTCATATCCCAACTGCCTTCGATAATGACTATTTTACTGACAGTAGCAAGTCGATAAATCTCAGCCCGGTCTATCTGAAACTGCTCCCCACATGTTCACGAAGTATATGCTTGAACACCTGTGTCACTTCGATCAGAGTTCTCTGTGTTGTGGCCGTACTCCCCGCCTCAAAACTTCTACACTTTCTAAGTGTAGTCTACGGTCAAAACCCTGTAGCTGTTCGCCATCATCGAATCATTGAACGGCATCTGATTTTCATCTGCACTTCATGGCAGCTTATCTATCCTGTCTCTGTGCCTATCAGTGGGTTTGTTGTTTGCCATAGGCAAACCCAACTTGCATTGGTTTTAGGCAATGTGACTCTATTGCTTCCCACGTGCAGGCTAACGATCAGTCGCATCAGCATTTGTCGTAATTTAACCCCATTTCTCGAGCATTACCGTAACATTGCCCTTTTGTATGGGTCAATTTTTGGACCAATGCACTTTCTCACTTGTTTTTCATACGAAGACGGAGACCTCTCTAAATTGCTGCTTAAGCAAACTCTGGTTATCCATCTTCTCACACTGTGTTTGCGACCTCAGTTTGTGCGGTTGTTGAGTTGGGCAGTGATGTCCAAAACGCTCTAGCTCAACTTCGCATCGATGCAAAGGCACGGCCTTAGAATGGTCTGATGAGCAGTTGAACGATTCACCCAGGCCTATTGATCCCGGAAAATACGAGCTTTTAATTACCAAACTATCATGTCATGCAGTCCCGAAAGCATGGATTTTATGATATGGATTGCATTTCTACGCTAAACGAGACGCCGGGAAGCTATTTGCTGGACTATTCGTAGAAATTTGTTTTAGTTTGGTTTTGTTTTGTCCGATTGCAACAAAGCAAAATGATTGATTTGACTGTATCTGATTTGACTTCCCTCTGCTATAGAGGTGACACACTACTAAGTACAAACTAATGTTGCTAAAAACTCCACAACCACCCACAACCGATTTTCCCTTCATGGGCTCATCAGATAGGTGCGGTTTCCGAGTTTCCGTCAACCTCATGCTCTATTTGAAGCCAACTTGCACGGAATTCGACAAATGCACTCATTTATATACCAAAGCTCAACCCGGTCGTTGGGTGTGGAAGAGTTTTCAGTAACCCTGTGAGTATATTGCGATATATTGCGATACCCAAATATCGTAACAAGTGAAACATGAGGCAGCCTGAAGCGGCACGTTCAGCTGAAGAAGAACATCGTGCACGGGGGATTCAGCTGGGATTCGGGTGGTTCTTCCGTGAAAGCAAAATTGTCATGCAAATGAATGTTTTTTTTGTCGAATTTAAACCCAGCTAGTGGTGTGGTCGAGAAAAGTGTTTGGTTTGATAGTGTTGGCCTGTCAGTGACAACCATTTGGCTACTTCCAGAGCGTCCGTCTCAATGCATCGAGTTTTCATCAAAACTCACGTGAACTTCGTCCGTCTCCAGCGTTCCTACCATCTACTCAGCCACACTTACTAACAGGGGTGCTCAATAATTGCCGCTGGAGTTAGAAAATTTATTTCCTGGTTTTGAACGATGCTTCATTAAAATTACAGGACAAAATATCAGTGACAAACGTGAGATCAAGTCGGGAATTTTGGTAGCGCTATTGATCAGCAATATTGTATTGAAGCTATGGAACAGCTCCGCGGAATGATATCGTTATTGGGACGCGGACATACAGGCTTCATGATAGTTTACCAGTTTGTGCATTGCAGGCAGCCCGGAATACGGTTTCCAATTGGGCACCGTGTGGCAAACTTCTGGCCAAGGCTGCAAGGAATTATGGGATTCACTGGTTTGTTAATGATTAAGTCGCGTGAATCCAAATCACTTCTGCCGGTCAGTAGTGTTTGAGGCTTAGTCGTTGGTGGTTGCAGGATTTGTAGAATTTGCGTTCACATCACTTGTTTGAACAGTCCTCCTCCTATACTGGCGCAGTTTTTCTGGTGAGAGATGGATGAGCGTTCATAGGAGAGTAACGAGAACGTGAATTCTACACGTCCCGCAAGGACCTACAGCTAATCACATATTGTCCATTAGTTTTCAAGCGTCCATGGCGCCACCTGACAGCCGGGTCAGTCAATCGGCACAGCCAAGTCAGTCACTAGGTCGCCATTAAAGACGTCGGGCAATCCATTCACATCGCTCAGGCGTGACTAATTGCCCGTTCGGATGGAATAATTCAGGTGCCTCCAGTGTGAGCTGGCGGCATAATCACTTCGCATGTCTGAAGTTCACAATCCTGAATTGCCAAGTGTATGCTTGGCTGATGAGCTCTAACGAGGGCGAAACTCGAGTTCAGTGCTTCCTCCTGTTGGCGAGGGCTCATCAGACAAACGGCGCGAGGGTAGGAGGTGGATTGTCTGTACTAGAGTAATGTGAGCGGGAGTGTTTCAAAAATTAGATACCTGCGTGTGTACGGTGAAGAACCAGGGGGCTTACAAAAGCTGGAAGCGGTGCTAGAAGCCAGCACCTAGTGAACATGTAAACCTAGAAGATGTAGAAACCCATCTGAAAAATGTACTCACAAAGACATTTCCTCTGTCCTATAATTAGTACTGTATCAGCTAGCCCATCGTAGGTGAATTGTCTTCGAGTGCTATTATTGTGTTGTGCGATCTATTCCGTCTTGCCAATCGCGCATTCACTGCTTTTGGGCTTGGCTCTTTGATATTGACAAAAAACGCATTGGTTTTTCTGTATTTTCGTCAAGCTCAAAGCGGCGTCACTTGGTTATTCTTGCACATTCACCACTAATGATTTTCTTAGGATAGGCACAAATGCCACGACGGCTATTAATTTGTGTGGGCGCGCCTCATTTCACGCAAATAGAGGAAAGATGCGACCACTTGTAGTGGTAAGTTTCCGCATATGACTTCCGAGAATTATAAGGTTATCCATATCACACTAATACGGTGAGTACCTTTCGGGGAAACTATATCAGAATGACGTACCCAATTTGGTTTTCCGTCCCTACCAGTGAGTTATTCTAACCTTAATACTACAGTATAACACTTTGGCGTCTTATTTCACTGTGTTTATTTACAGTTTCATGTTCTAATTTGGTTTCAAGCCGCATCACTGAAAACGTCCACAAGGAGCAGTGCGAAACTACTTTGCTCGTTACTCCATCGGGACCCACAGCGGATATTCAGTGGTCGCATCATAAAATCAACGAATATTTCAATAGCATCCTTTTGAACCACAAACTTCTCGTTTATGTTGGTCTGTTCATTTGGCCCAGATTTGTTGGACTAGTTTGGCTGGTTGTAAGATCACTGACTTGCAGGCTTTTCCCGTGGCACAAATCCAAGCCTGTGAAATGACAAATTTGCACTACTCCGCTAATTTGGAAATCAGTATGTAGGCTCTATCAAATTAAAACCGGGTCCTCAGCTTTCTCCCATCGATGAAACTATTAATTGTATTGTAGCCTGGTGGGACAGTCAAAATGGTTGTGATTAGATAGACAGCAGCAATTCTATCGCTCACATTCACGTTCTACCAGATAAGCTCTAAATGGTCGTCGACCTTTCGATACTCACTAGATTTTCACTCATGCACAACCCGACGTCCTTTCCTTGGCAGATTCAAAGGGACGATGGCGAAACCGCTATCCAGCTGTATATTTTGCACAAAGACCGCTTCACAAGGCTACTTTCGGTAGAGGGCTGCCGAAATATTTGCTTTACAGCCTCATGGGTAGTATGTTGTCTCGGGATAACTTACAGCAATAACTCGAATGCCACACAGATTTGAGGTGCAAATGAGTGTAGTTCGCCATTTGTATAACTTTAGTGTTCAGCTAGAGCACAATGTTGATGGAAACTCGGAGACTGCGCCTACCTGATGTGCCCGAAGAATGCCGAAACTGGCAGTCGAATTGTTTTGAACAACCTCATATTTGCTGTGTCATGTCGAGTGAGGAGTGTCACTGAATTCATTCAAAACAATCAGAAAAATTGAAGAAATGGACTTCGAAATATTCAATCGATTTACTCGGATACACAATGCAGGCTCACGTGTTTGAATATAGGGGATCGGAACATGCATGAACGAATTTGGTTTTTGCGAGAGACTTACCTGGAACCCAACCGAATCTCTCGTTTATGATTTAGCTGGGTTGCAGGTGAGTCTGTCGCAAAACCAAATTTGCTTGCAAATCAGTGTAGTTTGCTAATTTCGTGCAATTTGCGTTCAAGTAGATCATAAGGCTGACGGAACTCCGGGGACTGCATCTACCTGATGAACCCCAAGAAGGGCGAAACCGGTCGTGGGCTGTCGAAGAATTTTCAGCAACCTTATGAGTAGTGTATAACGTCTATACATGTATAAACGATTTTCAAGCAACTAACCTTGTTTCTAATGTTCATCATGCACCCCTCATTTATGAATCAACGGAGTGGAATAAAAACTGCGTTGCTGTGACTGAGCGATCCAAATTTTGCCAAGGTCGCATTTGAAGGTGCAATGGGGTTAGTGTTTCCTGGGTGGTCAATGGATGATTTTGTTGCCACAGTTAATTCGCGTTCCAATGGATGGTATTGCCAAAATCGATGCTGGATAGTTCTTTCTAGATGGAGATTCCTTCCACAGAGTGAACGTCTAATAGACGATGTAAAAACGCTTGATCATCAAGATGACATTATTCTTGCGGGTTGTTTTTAGATTAAGGATTTTTACATAGAGCGAGTGTTATACAGGTGAACACCGTTATTTATAGTCAACGATATAGAATACGTTATTGAACTGAGAGATATAAGTATGAGTGATCAGTCGTGAGCCACCAGATAACCAGTGGGGGATTTTTAGAGTGCAATTCGCACGAAGTTATTGGACATCTTAGTCATCCATATAATGACAAACGTATTTCAGGCATGATTCGATATAGGTCAGTGTCTCAATTTTGGATGCTCCTAGCAGTACAGACATGATTAAAAGTGGAAACTGGTTGTCGGGGTTACCGATGTGTAACTGAGAGTCCCGCTTAGCTTTGACGATCCCGAATATAAAAAGGAAGATTTGGGTTCGAAAGGCTACGGTAGTGTTTGTTGGTCTGTTCGCCGAGTTTGGCAGGTGGTTTGCAAACGCTTAATCACCATCGGTGTGATATTGTCACTGCGGATTTGATTTGATTGTGTCTGCGGTACCATCTACACAGAAGCGGGCAAAATAGTACAACAGACCTGACCATTCCTGGCGTCAATATGTGCGCCTGTCTGTCACTGACAGGCACAGTTCACTGTCAAGGTCCGCACACCACACAACGGCGAGAGGAATTTTGGCTCGTTAGTGTGGGTTGCAGTACGACCACACGGATATCACGACAGAACAAGTCAAGGCAACCCAACTGACAGGGCACGAACATGCGTGGGTGAGTAGGTCAGCGGCAGACACTCGCACACACACATCTATTACCAGTGTCGGAAGGGATGGCTTTTGTGGCAATGGGAATGGGGGGGGGGCACGAATGAGCAAAACAAGTGGAGATCAGAAGTAAGTGGACGGAGTAAGCAAATCAATGGAGTAATTATCATGATGCCAAATTAGATTCAATACTGATAAGTTTATCTGGCGGTGTATTGTAGAGGCATTCTGCTGAGGAACGGTTCGCGGATAAAGTGGATCTAGTTGCACGGGATCTGGAACAAAACACACATTCTTCACTTTTCACTGGAACGCCCCATAAAGTAGGGACTAAATACAGCAAACATGATGCGGCGCCCAAGGAAGCAATCTAGACAGATGTCAATTTGGAAACGTTCTATTCAATTACGGTAGAGACGCAACGTGTATCTTCCGCATTAGGACGGATGTGGGATGTATCAGATTTAGGCGTTCTCATTCGGATTTACAGGTAACTGGTGCTGTCAGAATAATAGGGGACAAAATCACATTGTGTATGCCGGTTAACAGATAGACACCGAAAAAATTACCTGGTCTCTTATCTTTGTGGCCGAAGATATGCATAAAATACCGGATAAAATTGCGAGCGTAATAGACTAAACTTTGCGTTTCAGGCCCCGAACCAATTCTCACCTCACCATTTTATCCCCTACTGTGCCAACGAAACTGACGTTTATCGGGTTTCACTGTGGTCGCTGCAGTAGATGGATCACAGTCTTTCATGTGTTCAGCATTAACTTGAGTCTGACGCAACAGATCACGTTTTCTACATTCGGCCTACCTATCATTACCAGGATAACTAGGGGACCAACTTTTTTCGTTAAGGTTCCATAATTTTTAATTTGATCATTGATGTTGGTGCTGTCAGGACATTAGGAAATCCTCATATTTACCAACCTTCATGTTTTCACTGTCATTCGGTTGCTCATAATGTTTATTTGAGTAGTCTGAGTAGACAGAACGCTCACGTATTCGGTTATTCTACGCTCACTCACTGAGGTCGATGGGATCGATTGCTCAAATACGGTTAGCTTTTTGAAAGCTGATCACACCGTTCTTTACACAGATTTGCTGTTCGATGGGACATACGAAGCGAATAAGAAGACGACCAATCCCTGAGAATGAATAGAGGAATGTGGTCTATTTTCTCTTATTTCATGAAAATACGAGTCTTGTGTCTGCGAATTTAGTAGCGAATGCTGCTGTGGGTAGAACATAGACTTTAGAAAGATGCGTTGAATTCCACCGAGTGGTTCAAAATAGCCGGATGAATCAGACTTCCGTACGAATGATGCCTTCTGAATGGAGATGGTTTTCGCATTCAGTTCTATGTTTTCAACATTTGGCAGTGGCACAAAATCGCTGTGGTTATTATTGATGTTTGACGTTTTCACTTTAAGTAGTAAATATCCAAAAATACGTGCGTTCGTTGACCCGAAAGTTTCAAAATTTGTACGTAATTAATTGAATTGAAAGTGGTCATAACGTCATTTGCAAGTTAAATTTAGGTCCACTGGAGACATAAGCTAATCCCAGCAGAATCACGCGTTTATGCTACGAGTCACGTCAAGACTTAAATATGTCGAACATCGTACCAAACCAACATGAGAAATCTTAATACAGCACATTCATTTGAAGAGTGTAGAAAGTGGGAAACTCAGCTGAGCCTACGACTAACACCAATTTAATTTGCAAATGAGCATATTTCATCATGTCCAGCATGTTCAAGTAAAATATGGTGTGGTTAGAAACTAGTGGACTACACCCACAAGATGAATCCGTAGAGTGGCAAAAATTTATTTGAAGACATCATATATTGGAAGTGAGAGCAGCCGAATGACATGCCTGGAAATGTGAAAATCGATCATGGGTTATTTGGAATGTTCTCTTGTCCATGGCGGACACGGGGTGCAGTGAACTCGCATGGTCGCATATAATCCCACTATCCATCACCACCCGCCCCTATTCTAATGATAGGGCATCCTTGATGGAAGAAACCTCAGACCTCATGTTAAAATGATTTATGAGATATTTTTCCACGGTTGTATTTTCTACTTATTATAAAAAATTTGAAGCATAAATAAAGTCTTGATTCTTGTAGAGTCGAACTCAGCTGTGAAGCGGAAAGTATCCGTATTTGCACTTGAGTCGACAAAAAGTAATAATTCTAGTAGCTGTTTATGCATCTCCTAATTATAATGAGGGGTAAATTTTTCCAATGCATCTGGTAAGCGTTCCTTTCTACAGACGACCGGACCGGAAGTCTTTGTAAAATAAATTTCATTTGTTCTCTTTCCGTAGACGTCGCAGACCCTTATCTACTTTGGAGGTAATGCATTGCGCTTCATATATAGCGTTTGTTTGTTTTACGCAGCCAAGTAGCAGTGAAGCACTCCTCTCTCCTGTTGTCAAGGCAGTGAGTGTTTGTGGTTACGGTTAAATTTCGGCCTGTCACTCGTGAATCGATAAACAACACGCAATAAGTGATGCTATGGACGCTGCTCGTTCTTCTTGAGATGGCCTGCCCGTATTGGAATGCTTGTAACACTGGTTAGGTCGGAATCTTTCCGTCAACGTCTTCGTTCTATTCACACGCCTTTGAAAACTTTTCGCTTTGGCTTTGAATAGCACACAGTTAACCAGCTCTAAAAGGCATCCTTCTTTAGATGCCAGCTGATCGGATGATCCCACTGTTACTATTCATTGATCTGCATGCCTCATTATCTGCTGACAAGCACTGGTTGCTCTTCTCACACGAGAGCCACTGTGCTTGTCATATGCAGCAACGATCTACCAGGAACTACTTCCGGCTGCGACTTTTTTATCAAGGAGATTTCTTAAAGTTTCGTGCATGGTCTATCATATTTAACTGAATCGACTTCCTAGTGATATGAAACCACCTGATTTGTGAGAGTTGGCCCTTGTGATATCTTACTTCCACAGTTTGATAGTGAGTCGGGCCAACCGCAATTTTTGACAGTTGTATGGGCGAAACAAATCAGCAAATTTGCATTGTACCTCAGTGTACCTGAGTTTACATTTAGTTTTTAACGGCGAATATATATTGGAGCGTGTCAAACTCATATCTTTACGGTCATTTCTTTATGGTGTCATTTGGAAAAGGTTGGACGGTGGCAGGCTTTACGGGCCGACATAATGTCCCACAATAGGGAACACGTCACGCGATTTAAAGCTGAGGATAAAAGTGACTTAGTGCCACAAACTTGTCTGTTGTTTGTGGCCTCATAGCTTTTTTCCGAATTTCTAAATTCTTACAGCGGATATGTAGTAGCATAAACGTAGCGGAAGGCGTGCAGCGACTATGGGAGGTTACTCGTCAGTATCTGTGACTGCAGTACATCATAATAACCGTTGGCATCTTGGTTCTGTGCAGAATGGAGTGGTGGGCGTCTAATGAAGTGAGAACATAAGATGGAAGCGGCCAGCAAGGTTTAATATATGGATTATGAAAAGGACATCTCTCGTGAGGTTCCTGGGAGCTGTCTGACCGCCCACTGCCTGTTTCGTCCATCTTCATTCTCATCAGTCAGGCGCAGTCCCCGACTTTCTGTCAATCATATGTTCGACTTGAATCCAACTTTCACGAAATTCGACAAATGCGCTCATTCGCCTACCAATTTGGTTGTAACGCATTGTTATTCAGCCACTCAGAGTACGTGACACGACATTCTTTGCATTGTTTGTTGCACTCAAATAACTCACTGGCCAGGTTGTTCGGCGTCACATCCAGGCATTTAGACGTGGCGTGGGTAGCGCTGTGCCATTTGATGCTGACGCACGTTCGCCTTCTGTCACACACGGATAACGCAGAGCAGTAAACTGAGCTCTTAGCTGCTCTGGTTGAGTGAACGTTTTTCAGAATCTGTGATCGCACCATCCACGCCGGTTGTGGCCCAGAAACAACATTGCAGTGCTGAACTCACCTCAATATGAGCCTGAAATCTCAATGTGACGCTTTCCAGCCGCCGACTGATAGGCTATCCCTTGTGGATGTTTGCCATGAGATGTAACAGCTGCGCTCAATATTCTGCCTGATTCTGGAGAAACTCGTAGTTAAACGTTGGATAAACATTTGAGGTGGGTGTTTTGTAGGTTCCAGATAAAACTTCGATTCAATAAAAAAGGATCCTACGTTAATGAGGAGAGATGTGTGAATAATGATTGTGTGGATCATCATGGCCCAGATTCAACAAATCACGTCTCTCAATAATATGCTACAAAAAACACACCATGGTCACCTATTGCCGCGAAAAGTAAGTGGAACTTTTTTACAAATATTTCCGGTCCGGTTTTCTTGATGAGAACACACTCATCACATGCACAAGAAGAAATTACTCGTCATGGCAGAATTGAAATGCGTTACACATAACTAGAAATACATTACGCAATGTACTACTCATAGGGTTGCTGAAAATTCTTCGACAGCCCACGACCGGTTTCGCCCTTTTTGGGGCTCATCAGGCAGGCGCAGTCCCCGAGTTTTCGTCAACCTCATGTTCTACTTGAACCCAAATTGGACTGTTTTCAAGAAATACACTCATTTGCAAATCATTTTTTTTGCGCCTTCCTGATAAGCCCCAATAATGGCGAAACCGGTCGTGGGCTGTCGAAGAATTTTCAGCAACCTTATGAGTAGTAGATTGCGTAAAATTACAGGCATCCCGATATCTCGAATATCGTAGCAACTGGAACATGAGGCGGCCTGGTGCAGCACATTCAGTTGCATGGAAACATCGCAAACGAGAGATTCAGCTGGGTTCCAATTGAGTCTCTCGCAAAACCAAATTGATTTGCAGATGGGCGTATTGCTAGAAATACTTTAGATATTTTTTGGATTCAAGAGCATACACTTAGATTCATCCTGACTCATAGCTAAATGCCATTGTTCGGAGTTATACCAACTTTTGAGATGGCCGGGTTTTGTTGGTCCTATTTTTAAAGATGCCGTTCTTGAAGAACTTTTGTTGCAGTAGAATGGGAAGTGGCTAACATGAGTTGTTGTTGTGTCTATGAAAGAAATGGATGAAGGACTATCTCTGGTAGTTACTCAACCAGTCAGTCGGTAAATTGCGAGCTGCAGATGAAGTCAGGATAAAAAAGGAGCCTAGCTGAGAGCTCTCGCAGGACAGAACCTAGACCTTAATCAACACACTCATAGACCGAACCCGTTCCCCATATGGGTGAATGTAACGGACGCTCTATCTACCTAATCCTCAGCAACGTGCGCTCGCTCAGCAATGCAATCAGCCTATTCTCAGAGTTAGAAGGGTCACTGTCTTTCAATCACGCAGGTCACGTCATGTGATATGCTGTTCACTGGCTCCTCAACTGAATGCTTTGCAGACGAAGGACATACACTACCTGGGGATTCTTTTCTTTTTCAGGGAAGATTACACGTAACTTATTGGTACTCACAGCGGTTAGAACCCCCGAGCAACACTTCCAAATGAAATGGAAATACTATATTTTGTTGGATACTTCGTCCAGTAAGTGACGCCAATCTACGCAAAAAAGTCAAGAAGCACTTCACAGCTTCCTCAACTTTATTGAAAATCATCATCAGCGCGCATCTCACGAAACTCCTGGAAGTTCCGAACCCAGGACTTCCCGGTCTATTAACCGGTCGGCCACGAAGAGGCAGTCAACACATGGGATTACGTCATGTGGAACCCGTGATTGAAGAATGAGTGGTGCTATATGCTGTCTAAGTTCGGGTTAATCACAATGCTGAGCAGCCGCGCGTGGTCGAGCGGTTTTGTGTTCAAACTGCTAACCAGGATGTCGTGGTGTGAAGGCTCCCCGGAGTGAGATGTGCATTGCTGATGATTCCCAATAAGAATGAGACAGCCATGCAGTGCTTCTCGAATTTTCATAAAAGAATGGCTTCACCCACAGGATGAATCTACAAAAAAACACTTCCAAATCGTCTCAAAATAATAGTAAATTATTTTGATTCATATTGAAACATCTGTTTAATCCTCACTATGAATCGATAGCAATGCATACCTCATCAACTTCTGATCAGATTAGAATGAGGAAAATCTCGGTTAGTATGATTCCATTATACCGAAAAAAACCTTTATCTAAACTTCAGAATATCTAAAAACTACATAAAGCAAGACGAAATATATCCCATAAATATGGGTGTACTTGCCGCTTAGAATCCTTATGGTTGTGTTCAATTTTGTTGTAAAGCATGACTCATCTGAATCTCTGGCAAATCTCTCATTTATAGCATCTTCACAAAGCTGGGTAACCGATCGGTCTGTGACAAAGGATTTGCAGCAAAATGATCAGTGGTATTCCCTTAAGAAAATCTGCGATATCTCGGGTACCATAACAACGGGACCATTATTCGGCCTCTGTGCAGCAATTTCAGTTGATGGATATCATAAACGGGAGATTCAGCTGGCATTCTGTTGAATCCCCCGTTAAAACCAAATCACTTATCAAACGGGTGTATTGGGCGAATTGTGAACAATTTAGGCTTAAGCGGAACATAATGCCACAAAGTTACCGTGACAAAAAAGGCGTTAACGTGTCAAGTGTCAGTGTTTTGACGTATGGATAGTTCACGTAATCCTGGGTGACAACGCCCATGAAACCTGAAATACAAGTCTCGCTTTTGAGCGGTGGCTCAACAAGGCCTACTCAGCTCACCTGATCCTGTTACGTCAGAAGCATTCATTATCTCGAAGCTCTATCTCAGCAATTAAAGGGTCTTTTCTCACTCAGGAGGTTCCCATGGTGATTCATTTCAGGTCGGAAATTCCTTCCCATGGTGGCCGTATTGCCTTCTGGATGTTTGCCACTTGGTGAACTTCAGTCTGTTCGTGATTCGGTTCTCCCTTATAATCGTACACTCCTCTCCAAATGGAAATTATGCGGAGGTTGCCACATGGATGTGGCCGGATCCCGAGGAGCCGAAACACACAAGCGCTCTCTTTGAACAATTGGACCGATGTCCCTTCGGTTAACGGTTTCAAGTTAGCAGTGCTGGACCACGTTTGCGTCGAACAGTCTGCGCAGCTGTGTACTGGTGTTGATCAATTTAGCTAATAACCAAGCTACTCGTGAGTAGCCAGAAAGACGTTTGCGATTGGACATCAGTCCAGGCTGAAAAGCAAATGAATATCAAACCGGCATGAAGTTAACGCCGAAATCTCTTCATGATTATATTCAGAAATCAAGACTAGATATACTTAATAACAAGCTGAAAAGGAGCTATCGTGACCTTGTGATTTCTCGGTGATTATGCGATTATTTCTGCTAGCCTAACATTAGTCTGATGTGGTTGAGCCGATTTGTTTTAGGTGAGTTAAAGTATCCGCAATTTGAATCTTAGACAATGTGGCATGCGTTTACTCATAATATGACAACGTAAGAACCCAGCCAGCGTAGCCCGATGAGCGGCCGCAAACCTGAGCGTTCAGCAGGCTATTTAGCACAAAAAGCTTCATCGCGTAAATTTGTGTAGAAGAGTTTTCTTACACATTAAGGCGCTTCTGAAATTTAGACGAGTGGTAGCGGTCTAATGGGCTCAAACAGGCGGAAGGAAGTGCGCTAGAATCTAATGGCCCAGTAGGGTTTCTTATATATAAGCTACTTTGTCATATAAACATTCTTGTCACTCGCACCCGGTACAACAAATCCAGCGGCCTGACGAATCCCAGCAATGACGAATCGGATAAACGAATGTCCAGTGTATACAAACCTCATGACCAGTATTGGAACACACCTGCGTCGCCCGATTGTCCTTCGAACTAAAACACGAGGCAGACTTTTTGCCGCATATTCGGTTGAAAAGTGTCATAGACGAAGGATTCAGGTGAATTCCAGCTGAGGCCACACTCAAAACCAACATAATTTGTCGACGTTCGTCTATCAAGATTCATTCTTGATTGAAGAGACGCAAATTGTAAGCTCAGCCACGTTAACCATATTTGGTCATTTGGGCGAAAGTAGTTGCAGTTATGTGTCATGTAAGTGATGGAACGCAGTGAAAACTGATGTAATAGTACCCTGATTACGACAAATTCATGGAAAATAAATAGAACATGGGCAATTTTAGGAAAACGCCATCGGAACATTCTACAAAATAAGGTGTAAAACATTTTTGATCCCCCCTCTAGCATTAGGATCATCTTAATCCGGGAGAAACTTTCATTCGAGACGCCTGCTGGTACAGCATACCTCATGAAACGGAAAGACCCCGGAATATCAAAATACACTTCCCGTTAATATAATTCCAAGAAGGAAGTCTAACGTATACAGATACGGCGAACGTGAGGGTTCATTCAAATAGGGAACAAGCACAGCTGGAGTAACTTCAACTAAAACATGCTTTGCATTTTTCGGCAAAGCAGAGGCCAGTTTTCCCATTCCAATATAGGACAAATCTGACCACAATCCTTGAGTTGAGCTGCCTGTTAGTTTCACCTGTTGCATCTAGACCATTCGGAGATGATTTTCCATGGTCGTTTATTTGTAATTAGAATACCATCCCAAACGACAATAAATTGCCCTCCATGGAACAGAGGCAGAGAAGGTGGCAGTTCTGCAAACTTTGATTAGTGTCTCCGGAGACCAGAAACCAGATAAGCTCAAATTCTGGCGGCTAGCATTCCTAGGACAACTTGACATTTAGTTCTACAGTCTTCCAAGGATAAATTTCTCTAAATGTATTTTTGGTGAAGGCACTTTTTCCAGACGAGATTAACCTACTAAGCCGTCTGTGTCATCATTTATCTTCCATGCGTTGTAGCGAAAAATGGTAACTCCGCAGCACAAACTTTGTATCGGAAGTTGACTGGAAAATACACAATTTTGCAGATTTGAGGTCAATGAACACATGCAGTTTTGGATACTTACTACTAAGCGCTAAAATGTCAAGTAATGAAGGTTTATTCTATACTGGTTTCTGCCGATGGGATGACTATCAAAACTCACGGTGATTTTGTGCCAGTGTCAAATTTTGAAGACACAACACTGAAAGCGGAAACAACCTCCAATCAAAGGGCATCGTTCCAGTGAATATTTGTCTCATCCGGTTATATTGAGCCATTCGGTGGAATTTAATGCTGCTTTCTGACGCGTATATCCTACTGATACAAGAACTCGCTGGTAAATTCGCAGAGATATGACTGGTTTTTTCGTGAAAATCCCGCCAGTGAGAGAAATAGTTCACACGCATTCATTCACGGCGATTAGTCGTCTTCTTATTCGTTTACCTTGTTCTATTCGACAGCAGATCTGTGTAGAGTATGGTGCGCTCAGATGCCGGAAGCCCTATCCATGGTAGAGCCTCTGTTCCTATTGGCCTCTGCGAGTGAACGTAGAAGAACCGGATTTATGTGTATCCTGCCTACTCAGATTAATCAAATAAACAATGCGAGTGGTCGAACAACAGTGAAAATATGAAGATTGGTAAATATGAGCACTTCCCGATGTTCTGCCAATAGCAACAGCAACACCAATGATCAAGATCAAATTTGTAAAACAGTGACGAAAAAAGTTGGTCTCATGAGTACAGATCGGACAGTTTGGAAGATGTTGCGTCAGGATCAAGTTGATGCTGAACACACATAGAAGACTTTGATCCATCGATTGCGGCGACTACACGGAGTCTGAGAAGGAGATAAAATGCTGAGGTGAGAATCAGTTCAAGGCCAGTGACTCAAAGACTCGTGTATTTCGCTCACGACTGAATATTTTTCGAGCTATGCCGACTAAAACTGGAAAGAGGGTGCTCATTGCGGCTATAATCCGAATTGCTGCAGCACCAACCCACTCACACAGACAAACAAAATATCACAACCAGTGCGCACACGGACTGTTAGGCAGATATGTTTTGACTCGGGTGATACAGCTCGCAAGCAAGATCCGAGTTCTTTCAAGTACCTCTACGTAGTCCACGATTTACGACACATACTTGCCCATACTAACAAAAAAACCTCTTATCCGACACCTAACGCAAGCTTAGTATGACAATCTGCTTATTGAAACAGTACTAAAGTGTCCTGAACTAGCACTAAAACGAGTTAAAGACGAGTTAAAACGAGTTACAAAAGGGAAGCTTCTACGATTAACAGTCTTCTATTACGGACGAATACATTGATATTAAACAACTACACAAGGAAACGGGCCGTGGGACGGCCAAAATCACTCTGAAAATTACGTGGTCATATTAAGAGGCAACACTGTGACTGGGTGTGTGGACGGTACGCGGTCAGGTTGGGTTCTGTGAGCCGGTTGGAAAGTGAGAGCAGATATGACACACGCAGTATCTGAGATCATCCACATTAACAAAGCAGACGAAACTATTACACTTAGCCCACAATGAGAAAGAGATTTGTCTTGCTGCGCCTCAGTCCGTCTTGAAACGCGATTAACTATGGCACCTGGTAACTTGACTCAACCTTTTGTGTTATAGCGGAATGTTGCCTGGAAGTGAATCTGCCTTCCACACTTCTCTGAATTTGCGTTATTTGTTACCATTCGTCCTATTCATCAGATGACTCTTGAATATAAATCAGCGACCAGATCATTCTTAACGTAAATATTCGAGATTTTGAAGAACAGTGTGACTTACATAAGGCTAAGATATCTTAGACACTTTGATACGCATCAGTCGGCTAGTTACTTTGGCCTTCAGTCTGTGCACTTTCGTAACCTAACCAATTAAAGCACATTCAGTGGGTATCTGGGCATTAGCCTATGGTATCCACTTTGAGTTTGGTGACTGGATTTTCACCGCGACGTTCTAGGGATCCACCAAAAATAGGAAACGTTTTGGCAAACAGTCCTTCTCATCACGCTGAATTTGTCTGATGAGTCCACATCAAGAAGTGAAGTCAGGTGACTTGAACATCGTTGCCATACAGTTAACCGTGATGGCATATACTTGGCCGTGCAGGGATTTGAACTCCAGACATCTGATATATCATGTAAGCCGGGCACAGTGCACGTACCCTAATATCACACCTGAACGGGCGAACATATTCACGCTAGAGCGATGTAAATGGATCGCCTTTATAACCTATTCTTTAATAAAATCCACCTAGATAAATTACAAAGTTCGATAGAATCTTCAAGGCCGACTAAGGAAGTAACTCATGAACGCATATATGTGGGTTCGTCTATTGGTAGCAAATGTGTCGAACTGCTGCTTACTAGAAAATATCCAAGGAGTCATACGTTAGTGCACGAACGTTCTTTGTTTTCGTTTTTACAAGAAGAAATTGGAAATATAGAGCAGAAAGGCGACTCAGCGTAGTGATTAAGCGTGGTGGGATTGAGCTGAATCCCTGCTGAATCTCTTATCAATCATATGCTACAACTGAATGTGGTAGACAAAATTCGAATCATGTTTCAGTTGGTACGGTATTCCACATATCGACATACTGCCTAGACGAAGCATAATATTCCTAAAGTTTCTGAAATCAATTCGAAAGTCCACGACACGCTTTTGGTACTCGCAGGTCTCACCGGGCATGTATAGTCTCGGAGTTTCCACCGGATTTATGTTTTTCCGTATACACCGAATTTTACGCAGGTGTCCAGAAGTAATGTATTCTTTCAGGAAACAACATTCACAGAGAACTTACGAACTGGTTTCAATTAACGGTATGGTTACGAAGTGTTCTCCACACAAGTATCAACCTGGATCCTGTGGTGTTATCCACCTGATAAAAAATATTTCTCGGAATGTGATTTAATATTCTTTGTTAAAATACGCATAGATAAATTACTGAGTTGAATAGTATCTACACCCCTAAATAAGCAGATAACTAATGAGCGCATATATGTGGCTTTCCTAATTGGCAGCAAAACCAGCGGCTGCTTCTCACTAGAAAAAAAGTCCGACGGGTAATAAAAATTCTCTGTTGTTCTTGTGGTTTATGAGGATATATTGAAAGCAGAAAAAAGAAACACGACTCAGTGTGGTAATAGCGGGGATTATGCTGAACCCCTACGGAAATTCTCGCCAGTGACATTCTTCAACTGAGTGTGCTTCATATTGCTCAACTGATGTTTCAGTCGGTACAATATTCGACATACCAACGTACTGTCTAGTCGGAGCATCCTACCTCTAATGCTGCTGAAAACTCCTCGAGAGACCGCGATCCGTCTCGCTCTTTTCAGACTCATCAGACAGACATAGTTTCCGAGTCTCTGTCAGAATTATTTTTGCCCGAACATCAAACAATACTTATTCGGCTAAAAATAGTAAATTCTTTCATGAAATCGGCACTCGCGTAGAACATCCCTACTGGTTTCAGTCAAGGGTATGGTATTTTTAAGGGGATAGAGCCTCCACTCACCATACGAGCAAATTGTATTACAGGCACTTCAAATGTAGATGATGAAAATTTATACACCATAGCGGGTGCAGTACTGCTGTGAACCCCCTTGATAACAACTCACATATAAAAAACAGCATTATACATAATATGTATCCCTCACATACAGTTGTAAGTTAGTAAATAAGCAGTAAACAAGTAAGTAAGCAGTAAGTAAGTGAATAAGCAACCACAATACATACACTAAATGACTCCGTCCATTTTGTCCAAACTTTTGCGAAATCGCAGTGGAAATTCATCACTTTGCTGTGGGTGTTCTTCGCTGTGAAGGACAACTCTAGCATCGAGCTGTCCCAGGCCCCGTTAAGTCTACCCAAACATGTGAAAGCTTGACAGTCGTTGATAATGTTGTGCACGGTGTGACATGACCAAACAATAGTGTTTACCAAAACTCCCTGAAATAGTGTAGTTTAGTTTTCACTATCACAGCTACCTCCAGAAGCGGAAGTAATAGTTGTAAGTTTATTCAAATATCCGCAGAACAGATCAAGCTGGAAAACACACATAGTTTGGCATGTGAAGCGTACTTCCCTAGAAAACTCCATCCCAAAGGAAACCAGTTCGTATGAGCGAGCGTCTTTTGTCGGTCCTGTAAAGGACAGCTGTACAACCATGTGAATTTCAATGAAGCTACTTTTAAAAAGGGGTTACTTCTGGTCGACATTTTCAAGTATCCGGCCTAGGAGAGGTCACATTCAATAACCGGTCTCGTCTAAGAGAGACCCAAAGATTCAAAGGACTCTTAGGGAAACACGAAAGCCGGTCTGACCTAAAAGTTTGTAATTACCCAAGGAAAATTTGTCACAGTTTCGAAAATCATGCTATGGAGAAGAATGAGATTTTTGCCTTCGTAGAAATACATAAAAACCAGTGCACACATTTCGCATCCTGCTCTTTGTTGAGATGGTATTTTGCGCCTAGGGGAGACTGAGAATGATCGTTGATGAGGGATACGGATGTGTTCTTCTAAGGTTTATTATGTTCAATAATAATCTCACGGGACTGAGTTAATGCGATCTTCCTTTTGAATGGCCCCATAGAGAGACCAACGTCGGATTTCTATTTTGTGCCCAAATAGCATCAAATTTTACCCAACGATATGCCCAAAACTTCAAGCAACGCATTGTAGCCTTACCATAAAAGGCACCGCTTACAAGAACCTCCGTCCACTCAAATGGATTTGTGGATCTTAGTTTCTAAGTACTTGTGAACAACTCGGGATGGTCTGGGTCAATGTTCTACCAAGTAACTTGTGCTGTTATCAAAACGCATCCATTTATCATCGGGAGTTTCATTGAATGGACTCATAATCCAAGTAGTCTGCGCTTGCAAGTAGTAGGCCGTCACAGGTCCATTATAGTTGTTCAGTGGCCCAATACGACGAAAAATAATCATGTGCTGACAAACTTAGCTGCTGTCTGACTGGCTTTGATAAACCATATACACATGCTGGTGTGTTGTTGTACCCTCACGTGCAACGGTACTCTGATAGGGAGCACGAGACATAAGAGGTTGGCACCTTCGGGAGAACATAGAGCCTGAGAATTTTTGTAACTGCACAGCAAATGCCTACAGAAGTATTGGCAATAATAATTCCGGGATATTTTGGACGGAGCATTTTCAGTAAAATCTGTCTTGCCTTTCTAGGTTTCCGTTTAGTAACATCTGTATTTGCCTGAGACGAATATATTCATCTCATCAATATGAGCAGATTCACCATCGAGATGAATATAGCGGCTGTATCTGGCTTAGGCAGTAAAACTTAGTCATTATGCCGTAATCGTTTCAGGACGTCGACCTTCGAAAAGTCCTTTGTAAAAACTCGTTTGGCTGAGCTATTAGTGATACGAATTTATCAACGTCAACAGCAGTTGTTATACTTTTGGATAGCTAAGTACCTAAACTCTCAAATTGGACTTCAAGCTCTCGCTGACTATTCTTGCAACTAAGACAACAAAATTTGGGGCTTAGTGATAATGCCACAAAAAGATGGTGTCCAGGGTTAACAAAGAAAAAGTGGGGACATATCTTTCTGGAAACTTTGTGCAAGGTCTCACAGTATTGAGATGGCTGTCGAGTTTCTGCTGTCTGCCGTCAGACTGTTTAGCGATAGTGAGTCGAGCGACCTGCAACTCCCGAATCACAACTCTTCTGTCGAACAGTCCGTGTGAACGTCGGTCGAGGATTTTTGTTGATCTGCGTAAGTGGTGATAACACCGCAAGGCTTCGAAATATTTCAGATGCTCCTATGAGGGTTTCCCTACACGAATACAGATGATACAGCCGGTGGCGCTCACGAATGTCAATTGGGAAACGACAACGAATCGCGTAAATCAGACTAAATGGTGAAATCGATAACTGTTGGCGAAGCACACTCATTTACATCTTAACGTCCTATCCACGGCAGATTCAGGGGGATAACACTGACTAGGACAAACGTAGTTCAGGCTGATGCCTCTAATTTGGATACTCCAGACAGTACAAACGACTAAAAGTGGGGGCAGTCAGGCATATCTGGCGAAGCATTTTGGTGGCACACTGCTGAGGAATGTTCGCCCGTGAGTTGGAATTGTGCGCATGGTATCCGAAAAAAAACAGGTATGCTTCGCACACCATAAAGTAGGTGTGCGTGATTGAGCACCCAAGGAATCAATCTAAACAGATGTCAGTTTGAAGACGAACTATGAACTTACGGTAGTTTCACCTCCGCACTAGAACGGACTTGGAAGCAACAGAATCACGCGTTATCAACCCGACCTACATGTGACTGGTGCTCTCAAAAAATAGGGGAAAAATCACATGGTGTATACCGGTTGACAGATAGACGCCGAAAAAATCACTGTCTCACATCTTTATGGCCGGGGCTATCCGATTAAAATCCCGGATACAGTTGTGAGCGAAATACATTAATTTTTGCGTCACCGGGCCAAGAACTAATCCTGATCTCATCGTTTTCATGCTTCTTTTCAACGAAATTCACGTGTTTTGCTCGGTGCTATAAACGAATCATACTGTTCCAGGTGTGTTCAGCACCAACTTGATGCTGACGCAACAGGACAAATTTTGTTTAGTAGGCCTACCTATACGATTTGTAATCAAGGGATAAACATTGTTTTTCGTCAGAGTTCTACGAATTCGATTGTTATCATTGATACTGCTGTTAGGAGGTCACTAGGAAATCCCCACATTTACCAATTATCGTATTTTCACCGTTATTTGACTGCATACAATGTTTATTTGAGTAGTCTGAGTAGGCAGGATGCTCACGTATTCAGTTCACTTGATGAGGACAATGGTATCAAATGCTCAAACACGGATGACGTTCGCGAAATCCAATCATACCGTTCTCTACACAGATTTGCCCTTGAACAGTACAAAGTGAGCGAATGAGAAGACGGCCAATTACCGTGAATGCTTCGAAACGTATGATTTTTTGCTTCTCTCATTGGCGAGGTTTTCACGAAAAACCCAGTCGAGGTCTTGCATGAATGGATATACACATTAGAAAGCAGCATTAAATTCCACCGAATGACTCAACATAGCCGGATGAGACAAACGTCCGGAGGAAAGATGCCCTTTGATTGGAGATGGCTCCTGCTTTCAGTGTTGTGTCTTCAAAATTTGACACTGGCACGAAATCACCGTGAGTTTTGATAGTCATCCTACCGGCGGAAACCAGTAAAGAATAAACTTTCATTAATTGACATTTTAACGTTTAGTGGTAAGTATCCAAAACTTCATGTGTTCATTGACCTTAAATCTGCAAAACTGTGTAGACAATTAATTGAATTCGATGTGGTCATACAGTCATTTGCAAGTTAATTTGGGTCCACTGGAGACAACCTAATTTCAGCAGAATTTCGCAAAATGCCTATAGAATCTTTGGTTGGGTTGATCGAATTATCCCTCTGCCCCAAAAGTATTTATAACTTACATTATTATGTTTCTTGTACCTTAGAGTGAGAATCCGTGGGGTAGCACATCGAATAGTTATCGATATAATGCGAAACCGTACTAGAACAGGTTGTCTTGCATTCGTAATGCAAATTAAAACGACTCGTATTGGCTTTACATGTAAAAAGAATACCCAGGATAGTATGCGATGCCTACATTTCCGCATTTCTGTCTGTGCCGCAATTGAAAGGGTATTTATTTTGACCGCTTACCTGCGTTTTATGTTAAATTCCATAAAACCCAACACAAAACCCCGTCGTGTTATTTACCCTTACTTTAGCATCGGAACTGGATACACTATTTAGACAGTACGCGCCACTGGGTAAGCTGTTACATGGTGTGAAGATAGTTGGTATCATCCAACTCCACATTTGGTAAACATGGGAGGTTTGATTTCTGTGTGCCTTTGTTTGAATACATGGTTAATGGTAGAGGATTTTCGTCTTTGATCTCGTCAGGCTTCTCAGTGAGTTTGTGATTTTGAATGAATCGGTCATGAGTCACATGACCGGCTTGTCTACTTTCATCTAAGGAGGCAAAATATGGATGGTATTTTATCACTCATATGCATAGCTAGTGCCGTAAGGTCTGTTACATTATATGTATATATATCTGTATATATACATACTATGCGATCTGTCGGATTGCGCGGTTGTTTGCCAATGTGTCCAAAAGAACATGCGGATAAAGCGGAGGCTTTAGCCGAAATAATTGAATCTAGAACACTAGCATGATCCTCCATCCAAACAAGACTGAACACCAGTCAGTCTAGTGTTATTCTAATGTTACTCTGTTGCGAAAATCAGGTAGCTTGAATGTGCTTAAATCTATCTACGAAGTGTCTATTAGACTGATGAGTTAACCGTTCACTTCTGAATTTTCATGAAATGATCACGTATTCGAGCAGCAAATGACTGTTCCAGTTGTGCTGAAAAGCAATCCGGTGCGCTGATGTTGCCCTTCTTTTCATTCGTTATGTCTGACGTAAGTAATTTGTAAGCCTTGTTAAATATATCAGGGAAATAATTGTTTACGTCGACGGGAAATGGTTGTCCTCCACCAGTCCTGTACGACGCCGATATCGAGTTTTTTGCACCTCATATTAGCAGAATCTCATCTGAATAGTTCCTCCGCTCTATCGCTTGAAACTGAATGCAGCTTCCTCACCAGACAGAGCTCTTGACTCCTGGTCGGTTTCGTGGCTCCGGACTAACTCTTAACAGGTGCCCAGAGTTTTTACTACCGTTGCTTAGCTTCCTGATGCCAGCCAGACAGTAATACACACTTGTACAGATTATTTCATCGGCATATTAATGGAAGCTGACGATAAATCTCTAACAATTTTGGCGAAAGCAGACTATCGACTCTCATCGTAGTCTTAAGTTGTTGCAGGACTGTATGAGCCCTCACATAGTAGGTTGCCATTCATGAAAATTCTTGAGAAAATGTAACACATCAGTTTATTCATTTTTGTTCAAACCGGAGAGTGCTCCTATTACGTTATTGCGTCCAGCAATCCAGTGGCAATTTTCACAATTTCGAGTCCAATAATGCATGGAAGCTGAAGAGATCTCACAGCCTGTGCTAGGGATATAGGTTTTGGGGTTTTCACCCAAATAACTAAACTTATTCATACTTTACATCTCAGCAGTTTCTCATGGAGCCGAGTCGGAAGGAGGAAGAAAGGAACGTGGTGAACTTGTCGCACTCAGCGCGTACAAACGAGCATCAAATTCAACAGCATCATCACATTCCCCTGAAAACTACGGAATTTCGTGTGAACAGGCTGTCACCTCGGAGCACGCATCAAAACCAACCGAACGAGGTGACCGGAATGATGTTTATCAATGTCCTGTATGTGAAAAAGCATTTCAGTTCAAAGGGAAATTAATGTGGCATCAGCAATCTCACACTACTGATCACGATTTCCAATGTAGCCTGTGTTCAAACGTTTACAAATACCGATCTGGTCTTCGTAAGCACATGAATGCAAAACATTCTACTAAATTTACACGACCCTACAGAGCGTCAAGCAAACAAGTGCTGGAATCACAGGAGGCGGGAAACCCATGTTCTGAGTGTAATAAATACTTTAAATCCTGGAAACGTCTGCAGCACCATCGGAAAATCGTTCACAAGGGGACAGGGCGTGCAGTTTGTGAGGAATGTGGTAAAACCTTCTCCCAAAGAAACTGTCTATATCAACACGCCAGAAGTGTACATAAAAAATTGGGTCGTTTCACTTGCGCGAAATGCGGAAAATCGCTCAGCTGTTTATTTTCCCTGGAAAGACATTGCAAGTCTGTTCACAAATCTGAACCGAAAGATCAGTCTCTCCCGTGAGCCAACGGTAACGTCCTTGTTCAAAACCTATCCACGGCAAAATTTTTTTTTAAATTATTATTTTTTTGTTTTTTTTCTTCATTACGATGCGGACGGATGTCATGCCCGAGAGATTCACTCACTTTGAACATTCGTACCGCCTCAACATTTGCTAAATGCTTCTAGCATGAAAACGTGCCTCATGTGTTAACTCCTGACAGTTCGCAGGAGAAAGCTTTTGTGTAGCTTATTTTGCGATAAATTGCAGACAAATTCAGACCAGTGGTTTAAAACTCACATTTAATCGATCCTTGAATAAAATTGCCTTGGCTATGGCATTTTTCATATTTCTGTGGAAGGTATTCTCTGCTGCACTGGAAGTTAGGAAAGCTTTTCATGTTATTTTTTGAGTGCACCCGTATTCGAACAAAATAATTTGGCCATTGTTCAGAAGAAACCATTCAAAGCGTCATTTCTAACGCCAGCGGACTCTCAAATCTGGGTTACAAGCGCGTCCAACCAAATGCAGCAAATTACAATCTCATCCAATGACAGTACAGAGATAATTATTGATGGAGTGGGGAGATTTGTTAATATTTCGGTGGATATTTTGTCTTGTAAGTGAAGTCTCAACGGAAGCCGAGAAGCATTTCGCAGCTGGTTCGTTCTTATTGGGATTCATCAACAGTGCGCATCTCACGAAACTCCGGACAGACTCAGACTTCCAATCACCCGACCAGTGGAGATCACCATAAGGTATCCTGCTTTGGATGCCAGTTAATTAGATGATTTCATTGGTACTGTTCATTATTGGCTAGCAAAACCTTTACTGTCTTCTCACACGAGAGCCACTGTGCTCTTCTTATGCAGCAACGATCTACTATTTACTAGTTCCACCTGCGGCGTTCTTATCAAGTGGACCTATAAAGTTCTGCCAGTGGTCTCTCATAGTCAGCTGATGTGACGCACCTTGGATATGAAGCCAAGTGACACTGCTTCAAAAACGACAGGAAGTTAAGCCTATCGCGAGTTTCGAGCGAAACGAATCAGCTAGGGTGCATTGTTCTTCAGCTGATAGAGTTTTCACTCATCTTCTAGGGATGTGTGAATATGGAAGCACTTCAAAGTCATGCCCTTACTGTGTTATTTGCAGGATGTAAAGAATAAGGCTGACTGGCCTTCAGTAGAGAATATTTTACACAAATTAAAGCTTACCATAAGAAGGATTTGGTGTTGCAAACAAACTTTGGATTCCAAATGCCTAGCTGAAGTTCCCCATAGGATGGATTGTGGTATCTCCTTTTGATCAAGTTCTCCCTTATAATTGGACCCATTATCATACAATTTTCGTTGAATTAAAAATATGCGTGGGATGTTACGTGTGCGTGGTCGGATCCTGAATAGTTCAAACACACGAGCGCACCCCTTTTTATTAAGAAATATTAGGTGGGTTTGGGGAGGTCTTGTAATAGCTTGGTAGCTTCCAACATGCAAACTGAAGTCAAGACAGTTGTAAACTCCATTTTTAACGATCATCAACCACCTTGATAAAGTTCCGAACAAGAATGGGAAACTAGGAAGTTAGTCTCACGTTACTTGGTCCGGTGGTTTTGGGACATTTGGAATTCTATCCTTGGCAGTGCAGTAAACCTGTTTCATCCAGGACTTTAGCACACTAACAGCACGCTTCGATAAGACAAAAGCTAGTTGACCTATCAATTGGACAACCTCGGTCCTAAATTGAATTCAGGGCGTTTGGAAGTAGATGGGGATGAGGAATGAAAAATGTAGGTGCACTATTCCCAGCGTGGGAAACCCAAAAGGCATGCGGATAGCATTAATCGATTCGGTTGATCAGGTATTCTGTGGAAAGCACGCAGTGCGCTGAGGCAAGCATCCTCGTTCGTATGACACTGACAGAAAATCCAAGGAGCTAATTCGTACAGACGGGAACGTGTTCACTAACATTTCTCTCCTCGCAGGTGTAATGTGGCCGATGGTTGCCGGAGCGATGGCGGGGACGGACTTGCTTGATAGATAAAAGTGATCGATTATTCGCGTCCGGAAAGTTGCAAATTGTTACCCTCTAATGAAGAGCGACCCTTTCCTGAAAAGCCACCTAATCAAACATTTAAGACCCCACACCATTCCTTAGTAAGTTCGGTGAGAATATACATCTAAAATAAACTAAAACTTCATTGCTTCACTTTATGTGAGATTTAATTTTTTTGGATGCTTTATGCATCTGGATTTATATTTCAGTGATTATACTTCAAGGTTTTGAACAATAAAATTGTGACAAATTACACCACTCAGTCTAATAGCCGGTGATCCTACGTTGGCATTTTCCTCATCCTTTTCACTTTGCCCGGAGACTTCAAAGGAACTGAATGGTCACTTAGCATTTCATGTATCAACAAACCAGGAACCTAGGTTATCAATGGCTACATATCCTTGAGCCGAGGGCATATAAAAATTCGCCCTAAATTTAGTCTGCAAGTACGTGTTCATCTCAACAATCCACTTACCCGGCTGAATAATGGCTTTCAGTTGCAGCCGCCTTGAGTTACATTATTAATAACATTTTCAGCTCTGCGTAGGCTCGATAGTGGGTACGCTAACATTCAAGTTCAGTTGGCACAATCACACGTAACTGATGTTTGATGAAGCTGGAAAATTGAGAGCCACCAAATGAAGGAAAAAAGTTGCTTTGACACAGGGCCGATATTCTCTGTGTGACTGAACCATAACTGTCGGTGTGAGTAACCACTAATGGACCGAGTGCCAAGGTACATATCCATGGAGGCGGCAGTTGTCAACCTGACTGATTTACCAGTTAGTGCTCCCACACGGCTTTTGAAGAGTTGCCTTTCCCACTCAACACACGGCTGAGCAAAGAGGGTTCCTTATGGTTATGAGACTTAGTTAGGTGCCATGAAAACCTGAAACAGCCAGTCACTTAGCGGACAATAAGTACGACCTAGACACCATATAAGCATAAGCAAGTATCATTGGAGAAATCACCCAGCTAACCAAGCATTGACGATGTCCCCTTGCATGGTGACGAAACGTTCGCAAGCCAATTGTCAAGCTGGATGTACAGATCAACTGCCACCTGATCAACAGCCAATCAACTTACCCGAGATACCAATATTTAGACAAGTTGCTAGCCTTTGTCAGTGTTCGGACGATCCGACAATCATGTCAGTTGCACTGTAGCCTTCATCCGCCTAATCCCTGAATCATGATATTCGCATTTTTTCTAGTGGCCTCTTAAATGACGCAGTTTACGTAATTCACCCATATCTCAATGCATTTGGTTCGCGATGTCTTATGGAACCGCCGATTGGATTTCAGTTATGCTAAATGGTCAGGTAACTCTAGCATTCATCGTGCGGTATCGAACAGTGCGTTTGACGCCGGACAGTGGCGATTGGGTGACTACATCCGAACTACCTCTGAAATTACACATGTTCACAAATCTCGCAAAGTGTGAGATTCCTGTTGTTTAAATCAGGTGTTTTCAGCCTGCTAAAGGACTCACTTGGAATCACTGTCAGCCACCAGTGTAAACCTCCTAAATTTTAAGGTCGACGTAAGCAAATGAGTCTGAAAACAAAATGATCTCTGTTATGGTAACCCTGGGGTTCTAGTTTTTAAGACAATACCCCAATATCTGCCAATTCTTTGTTACTGAGTGATGCCATGAAGACTTGTTGAGATCGTATGGCCATAAACCTTATACAGCTCCTAGCGTTACACGGAAAGTGCATCGCCTGTTTCAATTCTCTTTCATTATCAACATCACCATCATCACCGTCGCCATTAACATTAACAGCATCATCTTTACCATCAACATCATCACCAGCAACATATCATTTTCATTATTTATTCTATCAGGGCATGTAACAGTGGCTTTTTACATGGTTTTGTAACGATACGCCGTGTAATTGAATGGAAATAATTGCTGTTGGTTTTCCCTAGGTGTATAGTTTCGGGGTTAACCTGGAATTAGGATGCAACATAGGTCGGCACAACTTGTACTAATAGGCACGAATCCTTCCAAAACCTAGATTGCGTGTTTTGAGAAGTCTTCATTCCAAAATGGTAAATTCTTTCGGGCACAATCCCCTCACCCAATTTAGAAAATGTAGACTGTCGCATTTGCCTCCGGTCACGTGCGCACAAAGGGCAAATATGGTAGAATCCCCCTTTAGTGAACACAAGAGTTTTCTGGAATCGAAAAACCTCCCACCACAGGTTTGTGTGGGTCGCACAACTGAGTGAGTTTAACGTAGATGTTGCGATCATAAATTTTGGAAGAATTGCACTCATCCATGTGCTCAGTTTGATGCTGCATATACTGGGCAGTTCTTGTTTATCCGTCAGCGTCACAAGCCAAACATGTGGCAGAATCAAATGGCGCAGTACTAAACAGGTCACGTCTGGATGCCCGGGTGCGACGCCTAACAAGTGCAACCTAGGCAATCAATTACTTTGGTGTAACAAACAATGCGGAAAATGTTGTGCAACGTACCCTGAGTGGGTCAGTAACAAACTCTCACGTAAATACTGGCCATCAGTTGGATCGAACCCCATAACAATGGTTATTGTGAGGGTAGTGGAATAGATGTTACACAATTGGCAGCAATTCCTCGGCGTTTGGGATCCAGTTTCCAGATAACGAAAACGAGGAAAAATCGTCAGCGCCAAAAATCAAGCCTACTGTGTCTACGGGAAGAACGCAGCACTGGAAAGTAGGATCACATACTCATGTAATCATTTCATCAAATGATTTCCCACTGGCAATGCACTATTTCATTGCCTCTCAGCAGTGAGGTGAACTGTTTTGATCACATTTTACCAAGTTTCCAGGTATATTCTCCTGTTGCACAAATCGGACCGATTTTGCGAGAATTCCACAGTATACGTGCAATTCAATTTCCGCCGTTATCTGTGCGGCTTTCGTTTTTTTCATTAAGTGCAGTTATGTAGTTAATCTTTTGAAATAATCTGGAGACCCAAGCTTGATAAAGAAATTTCAAAGGTATCTGATGTAAATTGTAGAATTTCTGGAAGCCTGGACAAAGCTACACATCTTCAATCAGTTCGCTGAGTAGAATCAGCTTCAAAAGCTCTACTGGATCTGCGAGGACATTCGTGAACCACTATGGCACAAAAGCAAACAGGCCCAAAATACAGGCACGTTGAAAGCGCTGACGATACCGGTCTCTTGGACCTCAATTAGTATACTCAAGAAAATTATCGCTAACTTGCCTGATGCCAGAGAGGAGGAACTTAGCAACACCTCAGTACCGTGACACCTTCCACGAAGTTTTCGATCAATCCAGAAAGATGAGCAAAATTTCCCCGTTAACGTTGGGCACCAGGCTTTGGAAACCTTATCACTAGGTCTCAGATTTTTTCGTCCTAGTCGTAAGACTAGACAGCTCGAGCTTGAAGTCCGATTTAATAATTTATATGACCAGCTACCCAGGCCTAATTCTTTGCATGTGATATGCTTCAACGGAATACGCTGCAAAAACGCTGTCTCAGGCTTTAGTTGGGACGATATTCAAGATAGCAAATTAAAGTGGTCTCTCCCCCGGAATGTGTACGATTAAAAGCACCCTACTGGTTCCCGCCAAATTGGGCCTCAATTCGACACAGTACGAGGGGCACTTTTCCCAACAAAGAGTATTTTGGGTGTCCTACGGGAGCCATTTAACCCTTACAGCAAAAGTTCATGTTGGGTTCCATCGCACTGTGGAACCACGTAGGCATGTGTTTACCTGTGGTACACAAAAGTTTGTTTCTAAAGCGGTAGAGGTTTCAAAAGCTGACTTTTAGCTACACAATCCATAAAATCCACAGTAATTCATCGAAGTTGTGCCTCCACCAATGGGAGGTCGCTGCCATTCAGAGGACACGATTAAACAAATAGAGCAGGCTATATTTTGGTACCTCCTCTGCAAAGAGAGTCTCACTGAAGAGAACGCAAACCTAACATCAAAAACACAACTGAGATTTTCAGCTTATCCACACAGCCTATACCGTCCATCACCACCCCTAAATTTGTACATAAAACGTAACGCATAAAAGTGCCCTTGAAAAATAATAACGCAAGTGTCAAAACGTTGGTAATCTTATTGGATGATTCGACTAAACGACGCCGCTCCCCTGGAGAACAGTAACCGTCAATTTCCGGAATGCATGTTTTGGTCCCCCGCCCCCGAAGAAGGGCCGCCCTCTCGAGACTTTTACCAATTTGTTGACAAATAGTATCCCGCGCATCAAATACATGGGTTCATGCTGGATTCTCAGGAGGGACATAAATACATACATCAAATGTGATACATATTACTGATATCGTAGTTCTAGTTTGGGTGATGCTGACTCCATTCCAATGATAATAAAATGAGGGTGTAAAACTCCTGTACTGTCAGACACTTGAGCACACGTGAGAAACCATCTAGAGTGTCGCATGACGTGGATTTATTGTCAAAGAAACGTACCAGTGTGAATAGAGCAGTTGTGTACAAGTTGTGTACTCCACGAAAACCGATATAGAAGGTCTGAGTTCTGCATCTGAGCGACATTTCCATTTGAGGTCTCAGCGATGAAATACTAAAGGATTTGAAGTTGCGACTTTTGTCATAGTCAGAAGTTGAAATATATCTTCACAGCTGGGTACCGAATGTGTCGTTCAATTTGTGAATAAAATTCTAATAATCTTTTGAAAATTACTGCGAAAAATGCAGTGCGTTTGCATTCAAATGTTATTTTTTGATCAGTTACGTGCAGCTTGTGGACAAAATTAGAACTTGAAAGGTGAAATTTTAGATGCTGAACTTGGCCGAATCACATTAGTTCTCACGACCGGCTGCGAGCGACTCTGAGCGTGTCCAGGAGCTCAGCATACAATGACACATGTGCTGGCTGCAGAAAAAATGCCGCAAAAGGAGGTTATAAATGAATGCTTTTCTCAATGCACTATGTTAAGAATGTACTTGTATGTATATACCTTGATGGATGAGATAATGGGATGACCGCAGGAAGGTCTTTAAGAACCTGGTATCCATATAGCCACTGGCGAAAACCTTGTCGATCTTGAATATGCAGCCGATATCGTCACCGTCCACGAGGCGAAGATGGCGCAGGTATTGTTGGATGAATTAAGCAAAGTTACTAGGACCTTGGGCATGCGCTTTGCACTCGCAGAGTTCAAGGTCATACTTCTGGACATACACCTACATTCCACTTACATTCCAAGGAAAAGCACTAGAAGTTATACAGCGTTTGAGAAATTTTGGACGTCGTATCAGTCCCAATTTTAGTGTTGCAAATGACGCCAATGAACGAATATCTGATGTTCGGCTCACGTTTGCTAAATGGAAACACCTGTGGCGTCAAAGAGACATATTCCTGGGACGTGTGTATCAGGCTACAGTACGAGTTGTCTTGGTGTGCGGCTATAAGATCTGGCCTATTTGAGCAGCGGAACTGTGACGTCTTTATGTCTTCGATAACCGCTATCTCAGAAACAGCTGGTGTAGCTCGGTTGCGGCGAATCCGTAATTAGAAAGCAAGTGATGGTTTTTTCAACAGGGACTACCACTAAAGCATACGCCAAACACCTGAAGCTCCGAGGAATTCGAAGAAGCTAGTAAGCTGAGCGTATTTGTCAATAACAAACAGTACGCGAAGCATAGCTGTCCAGTGCGTTTTTGTCTGAGGAGGCAGGGGAACCATCTCTCGGTCAGTTCTTATTATCTTAAACACAACCTTGAGATTTCTAAGTTTTTGTACCATCAGCGTCTGGTAAATCGACGGCTAACCGAAGAAGAGTTTGGCACCTGCAGGGCCCTGCTGAAGTATGGAACGCTATCTTGTGAAGTGGGACAGGTTGTCGATGAATTCGGCAAGGTCCTTACCGTTCAGGACATATACATATACCGGAGGATGTGTCAGCCACCTCTGTTGAGTAAGTGACGCAAAGTTGGGTTCTGCTGTGGCAGATGATATGAATTTGGTCCTGGCAAAACTTCGCGAGAACGGACGCGCGCTTGTGCGGCAATCAGGGGAAGATCACCATAGCCACATATAATAATTTTTTGAAGACAGTCACTGACAGTCTGATATTAATAGGCATATGCTGACGAATGACTTCCGATCCTTTCATACTCCCAGAATACTGCAGATTTCTGGGTATTCGAACCGGGACTATGCCTCTTGAAGTGAGCTGATTCCACATTGTGCTCTGGGTCCGGATGAGCTTTCTCTTCATATTGACCAAAGTTGTCCGCCTGACGACTGGGTAAACCGTAGCTAAATCTATTTCTGACAAGTGGAGACCCACATGGCCCTACAAATTCCCATCACATAATCTTGATATCTACTGTGGAAAACGTTTGAAAATGGCGTCAAGAATCGGTCGATTTGCCATTTTGCCCATTGGTACAACATGGCGACATCGATTCGAAGAGTACAAGAATCCTTACCAGTTTTTCACCAATGAAAACTTGGGCTTAAGTGGGAAATTTTGCAAAGGTAACCAAATGCCTTGGATGTGTGGACATAGTCACAGGGACCTGTTTGTTTGCTTGGTAAATTCTTGCACAATCCTTGCTGGTTTCAAGTATTTGGCTTTCGTTGTCTACCAAGTGTTTTATGACATTGGTGGCAGCGACGTGTTCTGAGTGTGAGGTTGGCACTGTTTACAGCGTCGTTTACAGCACGCAGTGGATCCAATATTTTGTGAGTCCGCAACAATAAGTTTGTATAGGTTTCCTTTACACTCACCGCAAGGTTGCAAACATTGCATGTGTGTGAGATCCAAGCACGCTTCCACGCCAAAACTTGGATAATTTCGCAAGGTACCCAGCTGCCACGAAGCTTATAAAGGCCACAATAACTGTCTGTTCACCGTCACACAAGCTTGATTGCCGAATGGCGAGGCACGTAAACCTGACGCGACAGAACGAGGGAAGAACGCTTGCGCACGTGAAATGAGACGAGGGTGCAAGACCCCAAATTTTGCTTGTTCAGCATGTCTTGCGCCTGATGTTGCTCCTACCACAACGTAACTCCTCGAATACTCGCTCGTTGGTGGTTAAATTGGATCCATCTTCCTTCCTTGGGTTAACCGGCAGACCTGATCCAGTCGGAGAAGAAGAAGCCTCTCTTATTTGGTACGACTTAAACAAGCCCGCCCAAAAGCCATCATTACAACTCGGCCTGCTGAAAAAAATATTGCATAAAGGTAAACATTATCCCCGCCGACACAAACATAAGTGATGGGTACAGACGGAGGATAAACAGGTGCCACGATGTGCAGATGAAAATCAGACGCTCTTCAAAGATGTGATGGACGTGGGAGAGGTGCGCGATATTGAGGATAGACTAGGTTTAAAAAGCGTGCAAGATTGGATACAGACGAACAACCTCACCGTAGAGAACTATGATCGAAGCGACACAGATGTTCAAGCATATACTTCGCGAGCATGTAAAGTTAAGTTTCAGATGCACCTCATTGCGACTGCCAACGTGAAAGAGAGTTTTTATCAAAAGCTGTTTGGATCTGAACAGGACACTCACTGCGGCTGTAATCCCATTTACCTCAGCATCGAAATATTCTCACAGACCAACAAATAATCACAACCGGCGCTCACACGGAATGGTAGGCAGATGTGTTGTGACTCGGGAGATACAGGTCACAAGCAAAGCCCGAGTTCCTCCAACAGCCTCCATCTAGTCCACAGTTTCCGGCACTTGATTACTCACAATAAAAAAGAAAATATCTTCTCTGACACACATCGCAAGCTCAGTACGATAATCTGCTTACGAAAACACGACTGAATTATTCTGAATTGACACTACGCTAGGAGTAATTTATCTTCAAAAGGAGTTGAATAGGGAAGGTAGGACATTAAACATTCTTTTATTGCGGACGATTAAATCGGTTTATTCAAGTACAATGTGGGGATTCTACAGCGAGGTGATCGCTTTGGCTCTTTAAAAAGAACGTTTGTGGCGCTGAATGGATAATAGAGGGATAAATCTACGGCTTTGACAGAACTCTGGTCAGCAACCAAGAGTCGTGCACACAAGAAGCAAACTGGACCCTTTGTTGTTATCCACCTAAACAAAACGATGGTAAAAATATTTCGTCGGAATGTGATTTACTATTGTCAAAACCCACTATGACAAATTATCGATTTGGATACAGTCTGCAGCCCTAACTACGAGGTAACTAATAAACACATGTATGTGGCTTCCCTAATTGGCATCAAATGCAGCGGCTGCTGCTTATCAGAGCAAATTCCGTCGGTTGGTAAATTAGTGCACCAAAACGGCTTTGATGATGTTCTTGTTGTTTATGAGAATATGTTGGATGGATAAAACAGAAACGCGACTCAGTGTGGTGATAACGGGGATTGGACTGAATCCCTACTGAAACTTTCTTTAATCATAGTAGTCAATGGAATGTGCTTCACAAAGTTCTACTCATGTTTCATTTGGCACAAGTTTGCTGAGAACCACTCAACATGGCAAGATCGGTTTCGATCTTTTTGGGCCTCACCAGGCAGCTTAAGTCACCGAGATTCCATCCGGCTTATTCTTTCCTGAACACCAAACTGAACGCGCGCGGTTGGAAATAACGATGAAAATACTCACGAAGTACGTCCCAACTGGTTTCAATTAAGGGTGTCATAATCCCTGTCGAGGTGCAGCCTCCGCTTATCGCACGGTCAAATGGCATAACAAGTAACTCAAATTTTGTTCGTAAAAACTTATACACCGTAGCCGATGCATTACTACTGTGACTTTCTCGATTGCATCTGCTATGTAAAATGCATTCCTCAAAAATACCAGCTGTTCTCAGAAATGATCAACCTTAAAAAACACCTAGTTCGGCCGACGAGACATTCTTCATTAGTACACTTCCTCCCAAAAGAAATCGGCAAAACCAAGGTAATAATTCTGAAGTTTCACGAAGGCGTACGTGATTGGAAAACCGTGAAATAAAACATGACAGAGAACATGCCGTAAAACAGTCAATTTCTCATGTGATAGTTCGAGTAGATTTTGCGGACCCATTATCGTCAGCTAATCGAACAACGCCGTCCGCACAATCCAAATTCACTAAGCTCCTTCAGATTTGATTTCGTTACCCAGGTCCACAGTTTCTTTTCGAGTGCGCTTCGCGATAATGCCACTGACGAAAATATGAACAAAGTGGGAAGTGGGAGCAGCCATGATGAACCCCACTAGTCCTGAGGGAGAATTATGGACAGCTCACTCCTTCTCCTATCGTGAACAGTGTCACAATGAGATGCACGCACAGTGTTCACAGCCCTCAAGGATATTTCTTTGAGTGGCAGGGGGCCATGCGCTAGGGGTTGATACAATCTGAGTCTTTGGAAATCGGGTCGTGAGTCACACTGCTGACATTAAGGGGATAGATGGACTACCAACTGCTGGGGATCACGCGCAAAAGTACGCCATACGTGAATTGTCGAACGTCTTGATTTCGCATTGACTTCATGGTTATTGATGCCGAATTCGATTTGAACCGATTTTGATCTTGATTACTTGTGGTTTATCTGAAATGCTAGTTGTCATGCTGCATCCACGCACATACTTTGTCTTCGCTTGCCTCGTGTGTGTCTTGCAAATTTCTCGAAACCGTGTGGGATCTGACGGATATATTCAGCATTCCCAGGATACCATCATCATCATCATCATCACCATCATCATCATCATCATCATCATCATCATCACCATCACCCTCGGCAATATAGCATCAATATTCAACACACGTGCTTCGCTGCCGTACAACCATGATTTATTTGAAAGCCCTATTGTGGGGAAGAAGGTAGGGGTGGGTGGTTAAGGGACTTGGAGCTCGCTTAACAAAATCATGTCGAGGCGTCTACACCTCCAGACATTCAGTCAGAAAAGAAACGGACAAAACGAAAACCAGTGACATCGATTAGCAGATATTTGGAAGCGCTTCCCAACAGGCACACAGTAGAAGCATGGTTCATACAAATAAACCTCTATATAATTTGTCCGTATGGTATCCACTCCGTAAAATCGAAACACAAATGGGACACCACGAACACGTACCACCTTGTTCAAGTAGCAGATAAACTCTTCTCGTTTTCGTTCCACAGGAGTTCCCATTTGATTTAGTGTACGCATAATTGTAACTGATCTCCGAGAACCGCCAGCAAGCAAAGTCCTAATTGGGTTGACATTAACAGGTATTTGCGGTTAGGTCAGTGGCCTGAATTCGCTGGGATTTGCTGATCAGACCTCAAAATTGATAGGGAAAATTACGTCGGAAAACAACTAGTGACACAGCTGATTGCATGATTTTGATTTGCGGATGTGTTGTTCAAATAAGCCCCTCCTAGAATGGTTGGCTGTAAATGGTTGGTTGTAAAATCACGGAACACACTCGTGATATCGTTGTCATCGGTCATTCCCTCCTGAAAATGTGGGACTGCAAAACTTCTCACTGTATAGAAGAGGTGAAGTCCATCAAGCTTGCTGTATTCCTTTCCAGATCACTGGTGGCTACAGTGGTGCGCATTCACAGGATCGGAAACTGTATCTCACGAACCGCAGATGCAACCAGGTCATATAATACCAAACAACGATTTCATTTTCTCGTCAACGACATGACTCACCGAGCGTCCACATTGTCCCAGAGTAATATTTGTGGGTGGTTATACTACTAACACCGTAACCTGGAGCTGTCTTTCAATTCAAGCCTGCATTGCCTGATTTTTCGTCCATCCTAAGTGTCAACTAGAGAACGATGTTTCACCTACTACCCAGGCGTTTACACTCATCGGTCTGGTGCCACTCGTTTCTGCATTCCTATCTGGTTGGCATCACCATCGAATGGCGGATCCAAACAGCACAGTGGTCTTCAATCGACATTCTCTTCGTACCATAAACAGACGCCTCCGAATGTGATGATTAGACGCTACGACCACCACCTGGGCATGTAAGGCTTTTGACCTTGGGCTCAATAAGTCAGCATCACCTTGTGGAATCTGTTTCGGAATCAAATGTTCAACACGCCGAAATGCGCTCGCTCCTTGCAAGTTTTGCGTAGATGGGGCTAAGAGTAGTCAACTGCGTCCAATTGCACTTTGCAAAACTAAGAATTTTATCGTCAAACTGTTCCGTGTTTGTGTACCAGCCTTTGTCAGTTTTACTAGAACAAACCAACACAATGTCTTGAAATTTCCAGTGAACATGTGCGATGGTTTTCTAGGTAATTATATTGAGCCAATGATTTTGTCAGAAAACTCCTTCGTGGGTGCCCGAGTACAAGGTAGTGGCGAGTCCGGAGGAGACGCTGCTCGGTTGATGAACGAGTTTCGTAATAAGGGTTGTACGATGGCTCTGTTCGCAGCAATACCTGCGTATCCATTCTTCATTCAGTGTATTAGTGTTCGAAGAACTAGTGCTTATTAAAATATTGCATGCCAAATTAATCTATTCTGTGGAAAAATGATCTTGACTACCGGAATTCTGAACAAAACGCATTGTTTATTGCGAAGGACTGTTTGTGTCTAACATTCGTTAGTCGAGCCCGTGAGAGCATTTGGTTGGGCGAATGTTGTGTAAGTGCCCGTTTTTTCTCATCAACGAAATAATTCACATTTTACCGGTTATCTTTCACTGCAGCACTTTGTAGTGCTTGCGTGAAGTCCAAGATAGTAAACTCAGTTATTTAGTAGGTTTACTCTGGTGACTGCTGGGGATTTCAAGTGAGCCCATGCAAGCTGATAACACCTGATTCAAACAAAAGGAATCTCACCATTTTGGTCAAAACGTAGAACATTTGTGAGGTCAGAGGTACTTCGGATGGGGTCATCCAACTGCCACTGATTGGAAACATTCACACTGCTCGATACCACACAGTGAGTGCTGGAGTTACCTAACCGTTTAGCACAGCTGACATCCACTTGGTGAACCAATTGCAACGAGGCATGAGTGGACTAGGTTAACTGCATCATTTAGGAGGCCACTGGAAAAAATGCGAGCATCCTGATTCAGGGATTAGGCGGATGAAGGCTACAGTGCAACTGACATGATTGGACGGATCGCCCGAACATTGACAAAGGCTAGCAACTTGTCTAAATATTGGTAGCTTGGGTGAGTTAATTGGCTGTTGATCAGGTGGCAGTTGATCTGTACATCGAGCTTGGCAATCGGCCTGCGAACGTTCCGTCACCATGCAAGGAGACATCAGCGGTGCGTGGTTGGCTGGGTAATTCCTCCAATTATGCTTGTTTATGCTGATATGGTGTCTAGGTCGTACTTATTGTCCGCTAAGTGACTGGCTGCTTCAGGATTGTCTGGCACTTAAGTAAGCGTGACGTCCCCACAGAGCCCTCTTTGCCCAGCCGGATGTTGAGTGGGAAAGATAAGTCTGCACCGAACCGTGGGAGCACTAAACAGTAAAATCGGTCGAGTTGAAAACTGCCGCCTCCCTGGTGAAGTATATCGGCAGTATATTTCTCAGTGGTTATTGACACTAGCAGTCACGGCTCAATCACACAGTCACCGCGGCTCTCCGTCAACAAAGTTTTTCGTTCATTGGGTAGATGCTAATTTTCCAGGTTTATCAAACAACCAGAACGATTCAACATCTACTGCGTATGCTTTTGCTAACTTACTTTAACTTCTGGTGTCGAGTCTACCTGCATCGTGATGTTTTTCACAAATCCTACCCATACTTTTTAGCCACACATTAACATCATTATTATCAATATTATTTACTGGGAATCAGCTGGAATTGGAAGTCATTCTTCAGCCGGGTAACGGGATCTTTCTCGCGTGCTTTTTTTCTACATTCATAAATTTGGAAAATTCTGTCGCAAATGGCAAGTTACAGATGACGTTTTAGGTGTAGCACCGTTACCTGGCTGCTCAGCTAAACACTTATTTCTAGACTAGATGTTGGCTGAAATTTTGTGCCCTAAGTTCAAGAATAAGTAACCACTAATGAGTTTGCTACCTATTCTATTGATGCATAACTCGCCGGATGACCATTAGGTTCCTTAGAACTCTCGGGGCAAAGCGAGATTGACGAAGAGGATGCCGACGGAAAAGCATGTTATGTGACGGAGTGGTGTAATGTGTCGCAATCCTATTGTTCGAAAACTTGCAATACAGTCACACTGGAATATATCTTCAGATCCAAAAGGCATTCAAAATAGTTATATATCACTGAAAGCGAAGCAACGAAAAGCACATCACTTTAGGTTTATTTCTAATGCATCTTTCTACTAGGAATTTCCTGTCTCAAATGAATCACCACGACAAACCTCCTAAGTGGGAAAAGACCGAAGCCTACTGAATAACAGCTCCCGGAGGAGACGTGACAAGATGAGGTGAACTGTGTAGGGTTTGCTGATCCACCGCTCAAACGCGAGACTTGTATCTCACGTTTTATATGCATTATCACCCAGCGTCATGCGAACTGTTCACATGCCAAAACACTGGCCCTCGATTCGCTACCACCTTCATCACCACGGAATCTTAGTGTGCAGCCGCTAGCAACCATTGGATCCAAAAATACTGCCTAGCCAGCAAAATTAGCTCCCGCATTAGCACCACACTGGTCCACAAATTACTGACCTTTCATTGATGATTTTAGCTTGATGATCCCGGTTGGCCACATGCTTTCCTCAAAATGAACACGATAATAAAAAAGAGATCCTCACTTTGGAGTGTAAATTACCGCCAAACGAGTTGGGCAACAAACGGTAGCGGTCCGGTTTGAGCTGGATTTGGAAAGTGGCAAGGGATGAAATAAAGCGAAATCGACTGGATGTCAGCTGAAACTCTGATTTATGATGATCTCGAACTGCATTTGCTGTACAAATGCTCTCTCATGTTTCATTTGGTATGATATTCAAAATATAGCAGCACATTGACTACACGCAACACGCTACTCAAAAGGGTGCTTCAACTCTCCGGCAACCCAAGACCGATTTCGTCCTTCTCTGATCTCATTAGGCAAGCGCAGCCCAGGAGTTCTGAATATTGTTCTACGTGAACCCAAATTGTACGAAATTTGCCTAGTGTACCCGTCTGCAAACTGATTTGGTTTTAACGAGTGATTCAACTGAACGTCGGATGACTTTCCTGGTCATGATATTCTTAAACTGAATGTGCGGCACAGAGGCCGACCCATGTTCCAGTTACTACAGTAGCGGAGGTATCGCAGTAAATTTTCTTGATGAAACTCCATTCATCAGATAGCTGAAAACTCGCTGACAGACCCCGNTGATCAGGTGGCAGTTGATCTGTACATTGAGCTTGGCAATCGGCCTGCGAACGTTTCGTCACCATGCAAGGAGACATCAGCGGTGCGTGGTTGGCTGGGTAATTCCTCCAATTATGCTTGTTTATGCTGATATGGTGTCTAGGTCGTACTTATTGTCCGCTAAGTGACTGGCTGCTTCAGGATTGTCTGGCACTTAAGTAAGCGTGACGTCCCCACAGAGCCCTCTTTGCTCAGCCGGATGTTGAGTGGGAAAGATAAGTCTGCACCGAACCGTGGGAGCACTAATCAGTAAAATCGGTCGAGTTGAAAACTGCCGCCTCCCTGGTGAAGTATATCGGCAGTATATTTCTCAGTGGTTATTGACACTAGCAGTCATGGCTCAATCACACAGTCACCGCGGCTCTCCGTCAACAAAGTTTTTCGTTCATTGGGTAGATGCTAATTTTCCAGGTTTATCAAACAACCAGAACGATTCAACATCTACTGCGTATGCTTTTGCTAACTTACTTTAACTTCTGGTGTCGAGTCTACCTGCATCGTGATGTTTTTCACAAATCCCACCCATACTTTTTAGCCACACATTAACATCATTATTATCAATATTATTTACTGGGAATCAGCTGGAATTGGAAGTCATTCTTCAGCCGGGTAACTGGATCTTTCTCGCGTGCTTTTTTTCTACATTCATAAGTTTGGAAAATTCTGTCGCAAATGGCAAGTTACAGATGACGTTTTAGGTGTAGCACCTTTACCTGGCTGCTCAGCTAAACACTTATTTCTAGACTAGATGTTGGCTGAAATTTTATGTGCCCTAAGTTCAAGGATAAGTAACCACTAATGAGTTTGCTACCTATTCTATTGATGCATAACTCGCCAGATGACCATTAGGTTCCTTAGAACTCTCGGGGCAAAGCGAGATTGACGAAGAGGATGCCGACGGAAAAGCATAGGTTATGTGACGGAGTGGTGTCATGTGTCGCAATCCTATTGTTCGAAAACTTGCAATACAGTCACACTGGAATATATCTTCAGATCCAAAAGGTATTCAAAATAGTTATATATCACTGAAAGCGAAGCAACGAAAAGCACATCACTTCTAATGCATCTTTCTACCGAATTTTTCAGGAATGCTGTCGGTGGTTTAATGGTTGATTGGGTCATTCTCCAGCGAATCGTGACTCCCGGTCCGGAGGTAACAATTTGCAAATTTCCGGACGTATTCGTTCCCCGGAGGAACACTTGGCTTCACGTGCAATTTAACATGCCCTGAAATCGCATGATGGATTATCCGCCAAGTACGGTGTACCTGAAGTGGAAGTCTGTATCCATACCAGAGAGTGTAGGCTTAATCACCCAGGGTTCGTGTTGCAAAGCATCAGCACCCGATACTCGTATGCCCTTGTTAACCTAGCGTGTCACAAGGAACCGTGAAGCATCGGCCATCGGCGTGGCAGCCATCGCCCACGTTTCACCTGCAAGGACGGAAATGCTAGTGAACAACTTCGATCTACATTCGCGTCTGCACGAATTAGCTCCTAGTGTTTCCTCTCCGGGTCATACAAATGACAGTGCTTGCCACGGCCAACTGTTCAGCCGCCCCGATTCCTGCTATTCGTATATCTTCTAGTTTTCCCAAGTCCGGCAGAGTGTACACGAAGCTTCCATTTTACGTCCCCATCCATTTCGAACACTGAGCGCACATTTTAGGATTCAGTGACCTGGTTTGACGACAAATCGAGATTTTCAAACTGACAGGTCAACTAGCTTGTGTCTTGTTGAGGCGTACTGTTACTATGCCGAAACTCTGGGTGGAAACGCTTGACTGCAGTGAGAGAGATATGGTTCCAAATGTCCAAAAACCACTAGGCCACTAGGTTCCTAGTATTTCATTCTTGTTTGGCGCTTTGTCAAGATGTTTGCTGATCGATGAAAATGCAATTTGCAACTGTCTTCATTTCAATTTGCATCTTGAAAGCTACCAAGCTGCTACAAGGTCTCCCCAAGCCCAACTAATGTTTCTTAGTTAAAAAATGGAGTGCTCGCATATTCGAGCACTTTGGAATCCGGCCACACGCAGGTGGAATCCCACGCACATTTTCCATTCAGAGAGAATTGTACGTCAAAGGGTCTGATTATGAGGGAGACTCAAACCACAAGGAGATACCGCAATCTACACCATGGGAAACCTTCAGATGATAATACGGCCATCCTGACTAGGAATTTCCTGTCTCAAATGAATCACCACGACAAACCTCCTAAGTGGGAAAAGACCGAAGCTTACTGAATAACAGCTCCCGGAGGAGACGTGACAAGATGAGGTGAACTGTGTAGGGTTTGCTGATCCACCGCTCAAACGCGAGACTTGTATCTCAGGTTTTATATGCATTATCACCCAGCGTCATGCGAACTGTTCACATGCCAAAACACTGGCCCTCGATTCGCTACCACCTTCATCACCACGGAATCTTAGTGTGCAGCCGCTAGCAACCATTGGATCCAAAAATACTGCCTAGCCAGCAAAATTAGCTCCCGCATTAGCACCACACTGGTCCACAAAGTACTGACCTTTCATTGATGACTTTAGCTTGATGATCCCGGTTGGCAACATGCTTTCCTCAAAATGAACACGATAATAAAAAAGAGATCCTCACTTTGGAGTGTAAATTACCGCCAAACGAGTTGGGCAACAAACGGTAGCGGTCCGGTTTGAGCTGGATTTGGAAAGTGGCAAGGGATGAAATAAAGCGAAATCGACTGGATGTCAGCTGAAACTCTGATTTATGATGATCTCGAACTGCATTTGCTGTACAAATGCTCTCTCATGTTTCATTTGGTATGATATTCAAAATATAGCAGCACATTGACTACACGCAACACGCTACTCAAAAGGGTGCTTCAACTCTCCGGCAACCCAAGACCGATTTCGTCCTTCTCTGATCTCATTAGGCAAGCGCAGCCCAGGAGTTCTGAATATTGTTCTACGTGAACCCAAATTGTACGAAATTTGCCTAGTGTACCCGTCTGCAAACTGATTTGGTTTTAACGAGTGATTCAACTGAACGTCGGATGACTTTCCTGGTCATGATATTCTTAAACTGAATGTGCGGCACAGAGGCCGACCCATGTTCCAGTTACTACAGTAGCGGAGGTATCGCAGTAAATTTTCTTGATGAAACTCCATTCATCAGATAGCTGAAAACTCGCTGACAGACCCCGATAAGTTCTAAAGCCTCTATGGATCACATTAATTTGAGAAATGTTATGGACGGAATATTCAGCAGAGAATCAGGTGAGTTTTCCGTTAAAATCAAATTGGTATGCAAATTTGTGCATTTGTCGAGTTTTGTGCAAGTCCGATGGAAACTCGGAGACGGCGTTGACCTGATGAGACCCTAAAGCAGCCAATCCCGTCATGGGCTGTCGATATCTCCCAGGAAACTTGCGAGGAGTGTTCCTCCAGGTCAACGCCACAATAAACTTCAAGGCACTTTGGGGTAAATGAGTGCCACTGGAAATGGAGAGATTTTCTGAAATGTTCACGCGGAAGACTAGTTTACGGGAAATCGTAGTCTATTATTTCACTTTCAGATGTTTAGATTGTGAGTTGAATTTAAAAGTCTTGTTTCAGTTAGCAAATTGTAACTGAACTATTTTGTTCGATGCAACCTATTCGACAGATGTAGTTTTGTTGCCCTTCTCAGTTCGTGTTGAAGAACAATCCGGGTCAACTTTGCTGATGAAATCTTTCCTTGACACGACGGTCGGATGTCCTTTTCACTTTCTATGTTCTAAACCCTGCAGACTGTTCCCACCTTATTTTCGCTGTTCATTGCATTGCCTCTCATTCCATTTTGCAGAGAACTAAGATGCCCCATTAATTAATATGGTGTACTGCTGTCATGGATACTGACTACTACCTTCCCATAGTCGTCACATGCCTTCCGCTATAGTTTATGCTACCACCTTATCCGCTATAAGCAGTGAGGAAATTGGAAACTACCACATATGTTCGCAACGCAAAATACGTTTTATTCTAAGTATTCCCTATTGCGGAGCAGTCAGTCGTCCCATAAAACATGCGACCTCCAAAAGACCTTGGAGACATGCCTTTGAAGCGCTGCAATATGAAGTTATCATAAGAAGGTCAATGGAAAACTCAGTCAGCTGAGGAACAGTGCACATTAGCTGATACATTTCGACCGTGCAAACCTCAAAACTCCCGGTTGGCATAACTCCCTGCCAAATTATGGAAGCAGAATGTCATAATTGCAAACTCTCGCAGGTCAGACGGTTTCATATCACCAGTGACTCAATTCAGCTAACTATGAGAGACCGTTAGCGGAACTTCTATATGTCACCCTAATAAGGACATCGCAGCTGGATGTGGTCATTCGTAAATCCTTGCTGCACAAGAAGAGCACCGTTGCCCTCGTGTGAGAAGACTAAACGGTGATTGCTAGCCGCTATTGAGGCATATGGATCAGTGAGTAGTGACAATGGAGTCGTGAAATCCAAAGGCAGGTGCCTTTTAGAGCTGGTTAACCGTGTGCTATTCAGAGCTATAACGGAACGTTTTCAAAGTCGTGTGAATAAAGCAAAGATGCCGTCGGAAAGATTCCAACCCAACCGGTGAAACCTGCAATCTACGTCAAATGCAACCCAAGAGGTCAACAGCTTATGATGAGCGAGCGGCGTCCATAGCGTCATCTGTCACCTGTTATTTATCGATCCGTGAGTAGCAGGCCGAAATTTAACCGTTAGCTTCACAAACATCCACCACCCTAATAATGGAAGACAGGAGCGCTTCGCTGTTGCTTGGCTGCTTCCAAGTGCTCCAGCGTGTGAGAATGCATGTGCTTTGTTTGTCAACACGCTGGCCGGAAAATTGATGGTCGTCATATATGGTCATATATGGTCATATATGAATCACAATGCATATCTCCAAAACAAATAAGGGCCTCTGACGTATGCGTTGATATATAATTCTGTATGAGCAATGCTTGTGTGGAGCATCACTGATCAGGTTCATCAATTCACGTTTCTCACTAATACGCAACGAAAACCACACATTAGTCACCCGCTGTTCACAAAATACCAAGTGGACGTTTTTTTACAAATATTTCGGGTTCTGCGTTCCGGATGATGGAACAGATGAGGGATAGATCAGAAGAAATCATCCCTAATGGTAATGACGAGGTCGAATCAAGATTGGACACTTCGATTCTTCCTACTTCATTGCTAAGTACTACTGTTCAAAGTTATATCAACTTATGACAATGACCGGCTTTGTTTGCAATACAGCTCTGATAACCATAAAGTTCACAACGAAAAGTACCCTGTAAATCGCCTGGACATTGGGTCTGAGATCAGTTCAACCGGGGATCTCTCGTTATTCTACTGCCAATGAAGTGAAAAAGCTTGGTGAGTAAATCGGTGTGAGAACCTCAGTTTTCATCTCAGCCCGTGATACCCAGTGGCCCTGTACTACGCTGACGTCCGCCCGATCCTGATGTAGAAATAGAAAATCTTCCGTGTATTATTATATTTGAAATTTGTTCGACCACCACGCTACCTTTGACTCACAGGAGAGATTAATCTTTCGGCGCAGCGTCATGCGCAGACTTGATATGCTCCTTCAGAGCTACTGAGCAGCTGAGCGATCTTCCGCATTGTGCGCAAGTAAAATGACCCAATTTTTCATGCACATTTCCGACATGTCTATAGAGACTGCTCCTCTGGGAGAAAGTTTTACCACATTCCTCACAAACAGAACGAGCTGCTCCCTTGTGAATGAGGTTTTGATGCTGTTGTAAGCTTTTCCAAGATTTAAAGAATTTATTACATTCAGGACATGGGTTGCCCGCTTCATGTGACTGTTGCACTTGTTTGCTCGACGCTCTGTAGGGTCCAATAAATTCACCCGGATGTTTTGCCCTCATATGTTCACGAAGATGCGGTAGGTGTTTGTAAGCGTTTGGACATATGCGGCATTGGTAATCCTGATAATTGGTGTGGGACTTCCGATGTCTTTTTAATATCCCTGTGTACTGAAATGTTTTCCCACATACCGGACATCGATGGACATTGTTCTGGTTACCGGTTTCGGTTGGTTTTGATGCGTGCTCCGAGGTGAAAACCTGCTCAAACGAAATTCGGCAGTTTTCGGACGACTCTGATGTTGCTGTTGATGCCCGTACAAAAGAATTTGCGACAATTTCACCACGTTGATTTCCTCGTTCCTCCGATGTGGCTTCATGTGAACCTGCTGACGTATACAGTATGAAGCATGTTTCGTTATTCGCGCGAGAAAATCTCCTTATATAATGAGGGTATACGTTGTATTGGATAGCGTGAGATCGTTAAGTTTTCGGATGATCTACTCAAAATTGTGAAAAACGGCATACGATGGCCGGAAGGAATTATGTATCAAAATAGCACTTCGTTGGAAACGCAAATGAATAAATTGGTTTGCTACGATGCTCCAAGACGAAGGGGCAACTATAATCCAATACTTTCCTGATGTATTTGACAAGACTCACAGACAACAAATAAAGCACAGGATATCCTCAGCGCACGTTATCTCTTGTCAAGTAACTCCCACTGCAAACAGTTAACTATAGGGACCTCCTGAAATTAGCCGAAATGCAGAGCTACTTTAAGGTTGATTTTTCTGGGATGGCGATTTGGCTTCTGCCAATTGCGAATTTGCGTAAACAACAAAGCAGTCAAAATCTTCATTGCGCACCTAATTTGAAATGAAATAATAACCACGGTTTTCGGCACCAAATAATAACTTACCCAGTGGCACGTACTGTATAATCAGTGTATCCAGCTCCGATACTACAGTAAGGGCACAGTAGCACGATAAAGTTTTGTATGAGATTTTATGGAGTATAACCTAAAAGACGGGCAACCAGACGAAGTAAACGCCCTTTAAATTGTGACACTCTTAAACCAGACAATCCAGGTTGTTACGGATAGGAATGGGGAAATGTATGTATCACATACCACACTGGGCATTTTATTGCTAGGTAAAGACTTAATGGATTATCCTGAGTTTCATTATGAATGCCAATAGGACCTCATTTAGTACGGTTGCTCAAATGACATAATACGATTCGACATTCTGTCCAAGCATTCTGAAGTACAGGAAAATGCGGATAAACACAGTAAAGCAAGTTAGGATTGGTTTCGTGGCCGAAGCGTACTTTGGTCAATCCAACCAAAGGTTCCGTGGGCTTTTGACGCACAGTGAACGTTTGCTGTTGATTGATTATTTTTGTAGCAGGTAAAGGAGCTCACTGGACCAATCCATACCAAAACCGCACATACAAGAACTAGGCAAATTCAGCCTACCCACCCCCCATCAACAAAACCTCTCTATCGCGTTTGTCTTAACAACGCTGAATGGGCTTGGTAACTCAAGTCAATTTGAATATCTCCTAGAAGTGCCAGCGCACTGGCTGGCCACAAATCTACAGAAACAAACGAATACTACAACGGACGTTATCGGAGAGCCGAACAAAAATAACAAGAAATACCGAAGCTCAGTTTTCGGGTGATTCAAATGTTGAGTAAATCGGGTCAGTAGTCAGTATTCTCGGTGATTAAGACGCGAATCTACTGACCCAAAGGTCCGTGGCTCGAACCCAAGCCCACGGTGTCTCGAGATTTTACTGGGAATAGTTTGTGACTCCAGTGGAACCCAACTGAATATGTTATGACACTTTAATTCAATTAATTGTCTGCAGGCTACTGCAAATTAGAGGTCAAAGAACACATGTGTTTTTGGAAACTCACTACTAAACGTGAAAATACCGAGGGAGACAAATATTCATTGTGTACAGGTGTTTTTCTGTAGAATGACTCCATTAAAACTCACGGTGATTTTTTGCCAACGCCAAGTTTTGGAGACACAACACGGAAAGTGCAAACCCTCTCCAATCGAAAGGCATCTTTCCTAAGAAAGTTTGATTCATCCGGCTGCGTTGAACCATTCGGTAGATTCTAATACATCTTCCTGAAGAATATGTTCTTCTTATCGCAGCATTCGCTAGTAAATTCACGGAGGTAAGATTCTTTTCTTCGTGAAAATCACCCCAATCAGAGAAGAAAAAACCATACGCTCTGACCCATCTACGGCGATTGGTCGTCTTCTCATATGTTTTGTGTATCTTATTCAAGAGCAAGTCTGTGTCTGTCAGATTCCTCAGACCCGATTCGTGCTGGAGCTGTTTGCTGCTGTTTGTTCCCATTAGCCTAAGTGAGCGGACGTAGAACAACCGAATGTGTCTATATCCCGCCTACTCAAATCACTCAACTAAACATTATGACTAATCCCATGATAGTGAAAACAAGTAGCTTTATAAACATGAGGAATAACCAGTGTCGTGCCAACATTAACATCAGTGATCGAAACCAAACTTTTAGAACACCAAGGAAAAACAGTTTATCCCGTAATTACAGATGGGATAGGTAGCCCGACTAAATTTGTTGCTTTAGCATCAAGTCGATACTATTTATTCACTTATTGCAACGGCCAAAGTGAACCAGGAGAGGAGATGGAATGATGAGATGAGAATTCATTCGTGTTCAGTGACCCAAAGTCCTGTATATTTCGCCCGCAATCGAGTATCTTTCCAGTGATGCGCCCTGGAACCGAATTAAGCATTGTGACCGTAAACAAAGATGAAATGTGGGAAATCACCACAAAACGCAGTCACAGGTTGCTTTCATCCGGTGAAATTAGGCGTGCCCAAACAAACAAGCAGCCATCGTTTTATTTGTGCATATCCTAAGAAAATCACCAGTGATTATTGTGTAAAAATATCCAAGTGATGCCTTTTGTTCGCATGGTCATAAAACACGAAAGTCAATGCATTTATTCCAAAAATCAATGGATCAAACCCAGAAATATTGACTGTGAAATTAGCAAAATGGACGAGATGGCTTAGTGGTTAGAACGCGAATTTACTGACTGGGGGGCCATGGTTCGAACCCGACCTCTGCCTCTCGACTTCCCCTGTCTAGGCTTGGGCAACCTGGCAGTATCTCAGCCCTCGTGCTTCCTCCTGGTGGCATGGCAGTTAGGCACCGAAAGGGTGCTAAAGCTGAACGAAACATGGACCAAATCGCGTAACATAGTAAACACATTCCGAAACAACTCATCCACGGTGGGCTAACGGAAACAGCGCGAAATATTGGACAGCCTGACGTGTCTCTGTGATTAGATCTCCCAGGTGAGTTATAAAACGCCTAAGCTTGGTTTTGGGTGTTTGGATGATGTGATAATTGACAGGACGATCTGGCGAACTGCTATTTGTACGGGCTTGAATAATTTTGAAGACGACGTATGTGAAATACCTGGACGCATGTGGGTCAGTCGAAGAGGCCTGAATTTGTTGTGCGCCAACACAACCACAAGGATCTGTGTGACACTTCGTCGCACATGGTTGAAAAGGTTTTAACTCACTGGTCATTACTGTGTTCACTCTGAGTTTCCCCCTCTTTCAAGTCAGTACATTGTCGAATTCACTGTTGCTCATGATCATTCATCCGCTGGTTTGCCTTCTGACTGGTTGTTCACAGCTAAGTGGCGTGTCATAGGATAGCACTCAGCAGTTAGGATTTTCTGCTGCAATCCGAATGATCAGGATGTTGTGAGTAATTACCGCTTTTCTGTGTTACTTCATCATGGACAAATCGATTGGTGGCTCTCAAAGGCCAGTGGGTGATGGCTCGCTGATCTTATTCTTCTGGATTAACCTGTGCATCAGAAGCCTTCATTTCCCACCGCGTTCGGCTTTGTGCAAATCACTGGTTTTTCATCAACCACACATGGTTAACTAACGCTGACACCACTTTAATGTTGACAGTCCTCCCCCCGTCCAAACGCGGCTAGTCTAACGAGGCCTCACCAATCAAGGGATGCACTGGACTCGAGTTCAGCCCTCGTTAGAGCTCATCAGACATGCATAAACTTCGCAGTGCAGGAGTGTGAACTCCGGGCATGCGAAGCCAGTATCTTACCAGCTCACACTGGACGCACCTGAATCATTGCATCCGAACAGGCGAGTTTTCACGCCTGAGCGATGTGTTTGGTTTGCTCGACACCTCCAACGGCGACGCAGTAACTTTCTTGGCAGTGTCGATCGTTTGACTCGCCTGAACAATAGCGCCGCCAAAATTACCGCCTAAATCACAGAATGGACACTGACATTTTGTCAGTTAATTTCAATGCAGCACCGTTTCAAACCCTGGATGGATCTGCTACATTTGGTTTGCTGACCGCCTCTAATGACTACCCAGTAACTGTCCTGGCAGTGTCGATCGACTGGTCCGCCTCTCAATATTTCTTAGTCAGCTGTGGACACGGACGCTTTGGGCCTGCTGGACAACTTTTAATTGACAAGAGGTGGTTGTGGCACCTGAAGAATTCACGTTAACATTACTCTCCTATGAACAGTCCTCGTCCTGTTACCAGAATAATTGTGACCGGACAGGGACGAGGAGTGCTTACAAAAAGGTGATGTGGACGTTAATTCAGCAAACCTCAAACTACCTACAACTAAGCTTTGAACATTGACGACCGGCGGACCTGTTTTGGATCCACATGACGTGATCATGAACAAAACTATGAATCACAAAATTTCTCGCAGCCTTAGCCAAAAGGTGGCCGCACTTCGCCCAGTTGGAAACCGTATTTTAGATTGCCTACTCCGCACACACAGACAATTAGCATGAAGCCTGTAGTCCCGCGTCCCAATAACGACATCATACACCGGAGTATTTCATAACCCCACAACAGTATATCTGATCAGTAGCATCACAGAACTTCCCGACTTCACCTCAGATTTGTCACTGATGTTTTGTTACGTACTGTAACTGGAATACCGTTCAAAGCCGTAGACGGAACTGATACATTTCTTTTGAAGTGATTTTGCTCGGGTTTGTACGAAGGCAGATATCAAATTAATCAAAAATCGAGACTTGTAGCTGATGACGTGCTTCAGATAGACCAATCACCAGATTCAATAAACTTTATAGCTGGACCTTACAGAGACCAGCTATATAATGTGGGAATTCTCATTAGACGGTCTAGCCTACGGATTTTATCTCAATCCCCATCATCCTCTTAGCTTCTAGGATAGACGCTTCGTAAGTTCAACGGTAATTGATGAGCGCTTCTCTTATTGAGCGTGTTTGAGTTAATGTCACAAACAATGGAGATGGAGGAAGTTCCCGTGATTTTTGATGTCATCTCGGTGTATTGGGGCATTCGCTTTAGGAGTGGCTAAGTGTTCGTCATAGGCAGGCCAAAACATGGTAAGAACCAGCACTTTACTCGACAATACAACTAGAAGAGGCCACTTTAATCTGCTGTATTCTCCGTCATTTCGTTTCATGCAATCAAACGTGAAACCGCCAACGATTTCTACGAGTCCCCCATTGAATGAAATTCTGGCGTATCGTTCAGCGTGGGGATGAAGTTCACATCAGCCAAACCACATGACGCGCTGCACGACGCGAGAGTCTGAAAGTTCAAAGTACTTGTTTTCCGAAGAACAAAAGGCCTACGTGTCTCCATGAGCTTTTCATCAGCCCGTTCTAAAGTCGCGTAGTATAGTACATTTGCATCAGTGCTAAATTGAGAGAGAGCATTGGTGACAGTAATAACCGGCCAAACAGCGGCACAGACTGAGATCGCAGACACATTGAAAAACGGATAGCCGCCGAGTTTGATTAAGCAACAACATAGGTGGGTATCCATCCTGGTACCAAACCTCAGTAAGGAATGATTTGGCACAAAAATTGTTACGTACAAAACGGGAATATTGCAGTAATGATCTAGAAATGAGGTAAAGTTACGACCAACATTAATCTAACTGAACAATAACCTGCAAGGAGGAAAAAACAGAGACAGTTTACCTAAAGCAAGTTATGCAATTTGTGTTTGTCTATAGCAAACAACAAACAAACAAGCAGAACTGATGGGTACAGAGGAAGGATAAACAAACTGTCATGAAGTTCAGATGAAAATCAGACGCTCTTCAAAGATGTGATGGACGTGGGAGAGGTGCGCGATATTGAGGATAGACTAGGTTTAAAAAGCTTGCAAGATTGGATACAGGCGAACAACCTCACCGTAGAGAACTATGATCGAAGCGACACAGATGTTCAAGCATATATTTCACGAGCATGTAAAGTTAAGTTTCAGATGCACCTCATTGCGACTGCCAACGTGAAAGAGAGTCTTTATCAAAAGCTGTTTGGATCTGAACAGGACGCTCACTGCAGCTGTAATCCCACTTACCTCAGCATCAAAATATTCTCACAGACCAATAAATAATCACAACCGGCGCTCACACGGAATGGTAGGCAGATGTGTTGTGACTCGGGAGATACAGATCACAAGCAAAGCCCGAGTTCCTCCAACAGCCTCCATCTAGTCCACAATTTCCGGCACTTGCTTACTCACAATAAAAAAGAAAATATCTTCTCTGACACACATCGCAAGCTCAGCACGATAATCTGCTTACGGAAACACGACTGAATTATTCTGAATTGACACTACGCTAGGAGTAACTTATCTTCAAAAGGAGTTGAATAGGGAAGGTAGGACATTAAACATTCTTTTATTGCGGACGATTAAATCGGTTTATTCAAGTACAATGTGGGGATTCTACAGCGAGGTGATCGCTTTGGCTTTTTAAAAAGAACGTTTGTGGCGCTGAATGGATAATAGAGGGATAAATCTACGGCTTTGACAGAACTCTGGTCAGCAACCAAGAGTCGTGCACACAAGAA